>VBSM01000316.1:10201547-10224560 GCA_008086735.1 Cheirogaleus medius
AAAAAAAAAAAAAGATCTAAAAATTAAGGATGATCCCTCATACACAGAGTCTGGGGAAGAACCTTCCAGGCAGAGGGACCGATGAGGCTCAAGCCTCAGAGTCAGGAATAAGCCTGGAGAGGCCTGGGAGCGGAGAGACCAATGTGCTCTGGGGAGAAGGTGAGAGGCTGGCGTGAGAAGGTTCCAGAATGTCAGCGGCACCCTGTGTCCCATGGCAAAGGGCCGGGTTTTATTTTGAGACCGACGCAGAGGCATGGGAGGCCGTGCCTTTCGATTCGGGCACTGTTGCTAGGGGATGGTTTCCCGTTTCAGGTGTTTTCCCGACATCAGGCTTCCTGGGGGCAGGGGACACGGTCGTGGGTCCCTGAGCCTGGGCAAGGAGCCCTGGAGGACGCCGCATCTCCTGGCTGAAGGAGAAGCCCCTCTTCTGGCTGGGGAGGGGACGCAGGTGCACAGTGAGGCTGGGTGCACCTGGGAACTTGCTAGAAATTGAAATTCTCTGGCCTCACCGAAGCCTTAGTGAATCAGAAACCGTGGGGTTGGGGCCCAGCAATCCTGTTTTAATGAGCTCTCCAGGTGGTTCCCATGAGCATTCAAGTTTGAGAAGCCCACCATAGGATTTTAGGGCCGGAAGGACAGGGAGTGAGTTCTCCAAATTCCCTGGCGTCCAGAGGAGTCGAGAAGCCCCCGATGGGTGAAGGGCTATGTAGCCGAGGGTGACCCAGTGGCCACTAGAACCTGGGCCTTTTGACCCCAGGATAGTGCTCCTTCGTAATGGGTCTATGGAATGAAAGAAGAAACAAAACCATCTTCGTTTTGGAGGGATAATTACAACATTTATGAAGGAGGAGGTAGGTGGGTTTTTAAGGACCGGTACTGGGGTCTGTGAACTGAGGCTGCCTCGTTTCCCTTGCTACTATTTTCTCAGAAAATTTAGCAGAGCAATTTTAGTGCGGAGAACTCCTTTCTCCCTGTCGGTGGTAGAAAAGTGTGTTTGTCTTAAGTCACACCGTCGAGACACTTAGCAGAGTATAACAGCATTCTGTTATTTCTGCATTACTCAATATATTTGGCCTTGTTTTCGGTTTGGAAGTCCCGATACTCCCAAGTCATATTTTTAAAGTCATTGTAGAAGGCAGAAGATGGATTATCTTCGGGTCTGGTGTGGACGCTTGCTCACGTCTGTTTTGAGTCAGGGTGCCGTCGGAGAGTCCCAGGCTGCTTCTGCTTGTTCTCTGCCCAGCCCTGTCCACCCAGCACCTTTCACTGAGTGGCTTCCAGATCATTTCTTCCATGAAGACTCTTCTGACCTCTTGTGCTTAGTTTGAACCTCTGTCGAAACATTCCCATGTGCTTTCCTTGGTGTGTCTCAGTAGATTTTGGGCCCCGTGAGGGAGAGACCTCGTTGGTCTCGATTGCAAGCTATATTCTGCTCACACGTAGTGTCTGGCACCTGGTCAGTCTGAGCAAGTGACTGTCCCGTCAGTGCTTTCGCTCTGGATTGATTGCCTGTCATTCTGTGTAGCGATGGCTGATTTTTGGAAGACACAGTGGTGGGTTTTCCTTAAAAGGGGCACATGCAGAATATTAAGACATGGTCCTATGGGGTCAAGATGGGAGATGTGGAGACAAATCCAGAAATAAGTGTTTACTCGAGGTACAGCCTAACGTGGGCTCTCATGAGGTGTAAACTATCTTAGAGTGTGTGGTGCTAGCTGCTGCAACTAACAACCCACGAATTTGGGTGAGTTGATGTAAATACGCAACGTCAGTGCACGTCTGGGGACCCTCCTCCGTCTTGTCCTGGCCGTGATGTCTCTGTGGTCACTGGGGAGGAGGAACAGGGAGCACAGCTGACTTGCCAGGGGTCTCGGAAGCGGTGCACGTTGCTTCTGCCCACGTCCCATTGACCAGGCATCAGTCACGTGGTCTCAGCACATACACCCAGCAAATGGGATTGGAGTTGGAAACGTAACCCTTCAGTGTGCCTAGGAGGAAGAAAGTGAAATGGAATCACTTACCATGTCATAGTCCCCAACGATACATGACTTGGTTTTGGCTACTGAGGTTTGACCATAACGAAGAACACCACCTTCTGTTTTTGTGGCCTGCTTATTTTTTTTCTTTTTTTGAGACAGAGTCTCGCTCTGGTGCCCAGGCTACAGTGCCGTGGCGTCAGGCTCGCTCACAGCAACCTCAAACTCCTGGGCTCAAGCGATCCTCCTGCCTCAGCCTCCCGAGTAGCTGGGACTACAGGCATGCACCACCATGCCTGGCTAATTTTTTCTATATATTTTTAGTTGGCCAATTAATTTCTTTCTATTTATAGTAGAGACAGGGTCTCACTCTTGCTCAGGCTGGTTTCGAACTCCTGACCTTGAGCGATCTGCCCACCTCGGCCTCCCCAGAGTGCTAGGATTACAGGCGTGAGCCACCTCTCCCAGCCTGTGGCCTGCTTATTAATGAATACCCTTAATGTTTGCATGTCTTGAAGAGGATGTCTTTTGTTTAAATCCCAGCTCAGAGCCCATCTTCGTCTTTGGGATTTAGCAGGACGATTTTTTGATGACCCAGCTGTAGCTTGCAGGCCATCCACCATCAGATGAAATAATCAACCCCACGTGGTGAGTTAGTCTGACGCCACACAGGTGGGCTCTCCCGTGGCAGGGTCTGTGTGTGGTCTGCGGTTGGCACTATCTCCTCTACTCCTAGAGTTGACACCTCTGGGTCAAAGAGCTCAGTGCTATTGCTGAGGACTAACTAGTCCTTTCCCACTAGTCATCCTTATGGGCTTGTTGTGGGCAAATGGTAATGTCTTATGGAGAAAACTGAAGTTGCTTGTAAGACTTGAGTTTTTTGTTTGCTAAACTCAGTTTGTTTTCACCCAGAAAACATGGGAAATTGTGATACATTAAGTGGAGGAAAACATAATTAGAGTGTGTACTTTATGAGGCTTTTTCCCTCGCTGTCTTGCTGACCATGGTGGTTCTTAGGATAGGAGCTGAAATCTTCATCTGGCCTTCAGTGTGCCTCCCCGCCATCCTTCCAGCCCAGCACAAAGACTCAACGAGAAGCTTGGCAGGGCCGGTGGAGATGTGTCATTAGGCTGGGGGCCAGGGACGTCTGTAGAGCCAGTACATGCAGGACCTTGTGAGCCATAGGAAGGCCTTTGGTCTCTGTGCTAAGAGGACTCGAGAGCCACTGAGAGGATGCAAGCAGGGAGTGAATGCGGGGTGAGAGAGAAACAATGGTGAATGCCCATCGCGCCATGTTTTTTGGCCGTTGGGAAAGAGCTTCCACGGGAGAGAATCGGTGCAAAGCCGGCCTGGCCCCCTTCTCCCAGCCGCCGTGAGAAGTCTTTTCTCTCCTTCTGCACAGAAGTTGCTTGTCAATCAGGAGCTCACCATCCCAACTTGAAAGCAGGCAGTGCTTTGGGGGTAAATATTTATGAAATGCCAAGCTTCGTGATCAAGATGTATTTTGTTTTTAATGAGCAAATGACTCAGAATTGTCTAAAGTTATTGAAAGACAAATTTATTGTGTGCCATCGTGGAAAAAGGAAAGAGGAGAAAGTATAATCTTGCATCAAGCAATTTATTTACAGCTATAATCTGCAAGCAATCAACCTCTTTAAACAAAATTATTTAATTTCTCTTAAAGGCTTAAAGTATAAAAATTTAATTTATTTGTGGAATCTCATTAAGAGGACTTGTAAAAAGTAAGGTGGTCTGTTCACTTACTTCAGTGAATGTTAATTGAGTGCATATGATACCGTGAACACCATGTTTGGGGCGTGAGCGATAACATGAATCTCGGCTTTCAAGACAGTTCTAGTCTGGAAAAAAGATAGTCAAGAGCCATTAATAAATGATAAGAAACGTGCAGCAACTTTCTTCTTTTTGATGCTGAAACTACTTTTTCAAATTGTATAACTGATATTTTAGAAATGACTCTGTTTTGGAAAATACAAAAAATTCTAAAGAAAAATATAATCTAATCCCATTCCCCTAGGACAAGCAATGTGACTTTTATTTTTTTCTGTTCTTCATTGGCACCGATTTTTATACAGTTGAGAATTACTCTAGATTCCATGCCACATTATAACAAGCATCTGCACACATTTCCCCATTCCTGGTACCATTTTTAATGACTATAAAATATTCCTTTGTCAGACTGGACTATCTTCTTTCTTTTGCTCTGTTTTGATTGACATTTAATGTAAAACAGATTCATAAAATTTATCCATTTTATGTCTCAAATCACCTTGTGTGCTTAACTGTTATTGAATATAATAAAACATTAATAGGGAACTGAAATTTATTTTTTAAAAACATCTATGTGTGTATGTCTCTGAGCTTTGCCATTCAAAAAAATAAAAAGTGAACCAAATTGTCCTTACAGTAGCTTTAGAAATAATGGAGGAATAATACATCTCATACATTGTTTCTGGCATATTCAATCATTGGACATGCAGCACCTACCCTGAAACTGGTCAACAAAGTACATCCTCCAAATCCAAGAAAGCTGTTTGGTTCTAATTTAGGGAAACTTCATGCCTGATTTTGAATCTTTTAGGGGATGCCTTTTAAAATCTACATATTACTATTTTGCTTTTTTTTTTTAAAGAAAACTCCTTAATATAAGATCACTTTAAGGTAACTGTCACCTGTTAAAATGTTACCATAACACAGGGGCTTAACTGTATGGATGAGAAAAGCCTGCAGCTTTTTCCTGTTGTTACAAATATTACTTGGGTTTTGTTCAGGATGTCACAACATCCCCATAAGCTCTCTGTGTGGGCCCGTGAGCCCTTGGGAAGGTGGTGTGATTTCTGGGGGAAGAACCGGGCAGTGTGGTGAGACCCCCCAGTGGCGGCTGAACCTGCCAACTGTCATCTCTTGAATCTTGGGCAGATTGAAGCTACTGCCCCTTTGCGTCTGTAATCCCTTCCCGGCAACCAGATATCCTGAGTGCAAATGCTAACCAGAGCCCAGGTCCTGTTATTTTCCATAGGAAAAATTATAATGTGTTATGTGTCAATATGCAACTCCCTCCATCAATATTCTAAAGCAGAAATTGGCAAATTATGACTCTCGGGCCACATCCAGCCCAGTGTCTATTTTTTATAAATAAAGTCTCATTAGAACCCAACCACACACCCACTTGTTCACGTATGGCTGTGTGTGGCTGGTTTCCTGCTCCAGCGGCAAACCCGAGTAGTTGCATTACAGAACTTATGGCTGCAGAGCCTAAAATATTCACTACATTTTCCTTAACGGAAAAAATTTGCCAACCAACCCCACTCTAAAACGTGACTGCAAATAGGAAAATGCCTTATATATATTCACAGCGATCACGTTGAAGATGTGAAAATGTTTAAAACATTGATTATTCAACAGTTAATATGGTCTCAACATCCATGTGTGTTTGAAATATGGCTTTTTTCTTTAATCACCAAGAACATCTGAGAGACAGCACTTTTGCTGCTAGTTTTTCAAAACCTCTACAGAAGTTTGTGATATGCTACCAGCTACATTGCAACTTGACACTTTCCTCTCGTGTATTTTGTTAAAGATGTATTAAATTGGGGGATGTCATAGAATTTTTCTTTTATAAGCAACAGCTAAAAATGTCTTATTTAGGAATACGTATTTTCCATGAAGTTTGAGTATCAAAAGCCAACAAGGCATTCAACTAAGAAAAATGTCAACCGGATCAGTATTCTGTGGCATTTGCTTATATTTCACTTCTTAGAGGCTCAGTGGTCTCATCTGAAAAATGGGAATCAGACTTCTTCCTTGGGTTGTGGGAAGATTAAGTAAGGAAAGACAGGCCTGACCAATTTCGGAATACATTAGCTGTTGGTTCCCCTTCCCTTTTCTACCCTTAGCTTAGTTAGAGGAGCCAGTCATCCCAACAATGAGATATCAGAAATTTCCCCAAATTTATAGCACTTCTTCTTACTTAGGGTTGCCTGGAGACTCAAGTAAAAGCCAGGGAGATATTAGAAAAGTCCTTATATTTGGGTAAGAGATGCTGGCAGCCAAACAAACATTCCAGAATCTGGGAGGCTTCACTCCATGCAGGTGTGTTTGTTAGGCACCTCATGGCATAGTGCTTGGTTGATGTCCATGTGGTCTTTTAGGGACCCCGCTTCATTCTATCCAGTGATTCTACCATCTCCAGGAACTAGGAGTTCTCCATTGGATCTCTGGGCTCACAGTCAAGGGAAGACAGGAGGAGGCATTAGGAATGGGTCAGGAGGCTTCTGATAGGATGAAACATATCTCCACTTCCACGTATCTGGCTAGAACTTGGTCACAAGGCCCAACCTAACTACAAGAGATGCTAGAACATACATTCCAGCTGTGTGTCCAGAAAGAAGAGAAAATGGATTTGATGAGCATCTCCCCAATCTCTGCCACAGAATGGCCATATTTTCTTGGATTATTGTGAAGGACAAATGTTTACCATCCACAAACTGCCCAGAGATGCTGAGAACCTTTCTGTAACTGGTATCCATGGAAAGAGCAGTCATGCTGGTTTGGGACAATTTATCTGGATACTTGTTTAAATATATTTTAAAAATTAGCCTGCAGTCTGAATCTGTTTCCCACATGTTCTGTGCCATTT
The DNA here is from genome assembly GCA_008086735.1 of Cheirogaleus medius. NCBI lineage: Eukaryota > Metazoa > Chordata > Mammalia > Primates > Cheirogaleidae > Cheirogaleus > Cheirogaleus medius. Next base: position 10,208,181 of record VBSM01000316.1, read on the forward strand.
AGGCATTTTGGCGTTCTAAAATTACAGATCTATCTCAGAGTGAGTAAGTTTAGAAATACATACTTAAGAAATGTTGCATGCAATGACATTTTCATTCCCAAAGTGATCTACATGGACTCGTATTTATTTTGCTATTTTATAAAATCAGAAGCCGTACTCAGTATTGAGTAGAATTCTTTACCCACAGTGGCAGATAGAGCATTTGTTGAAATACTACTGGTTATTTAATTCGAATTGCAATTAAATACAATGAACCATCTCAGGAGGCTTTTCAATTTTTCAATACCTCTGATAGACCTAATAACTACTCCTTTTTTAAAAGTTATTCATTTTAAATTATGATTTTATGAATATTTTAGGATTATAATCACCATAAAACGAAGGACAAAATTTATCATACCAAAACAGAAATTTAAAGTACAAAGATCTTGATTATAAGGTTTACTAGACTGCAAACAAGATGTATAAGAGGGTATCAAAAAACACTTGAAAAAAAAAACTCAGCAGTATAGTTTTACAATAGATTTGGAAAAAACACAAGTGCGTTTATTGATGTTCGTGAAGATCATGTTTTAGACAGTTGAATCAAAACTTAAACTTTTCTAAGGTTGGAAAAGCACCTTAAGGCAGCCTTTTGGTCATTCCATGGAAAAACTAACTTTGAAAATCTTCGTTCAGTATCATAAAGTCAGTGAAATTTATTTGAGATAGAAGTTGCTGCTGACCATAGTGTGATCCAGTGGCCTTGGTCAGAAGTCAAGCTTGTCCACAGACGTGTGTAATTAAAAACATTCCTTTTGCTTCTCCTGGCACTCATGGCAGTTCCTACTACCTGTCACTTTGTCCTTGATGGTGCATGAGGCAGAAAGCACGTTGAGTTGACAAGGTCGGTTTCCCAATCAGCTGTTACTTATTTTTCTCCAGCGCTTCTTCGTTGTGTTAGAAAGTTCAGATTTACTATTCATGAAACACATTTTAATCGGTGACCATATCAGACAAATGGAAGCTAAGCGCTGGTTAGTATGTTGAAAATAAACACGAGGCCTCTCATTAATGTCGCTGCCTGAATAATTAGTTGAGCCTCGAGCCCCCAGCAGCGGTGAATGCAGCCTGGTCTCTCACCGGAACGACAGGCTGACAGCCCTGTCTTGGAGGATGGTCATCATTAGTGTATCCCCGCCATCAATGTCGTGTTACTGTGTCAAATTAGTTAGTGTCCCCTAAGGAGAGAAGCCGGACCTACAAATTATCCTCCCACGTCCCTGGAAACCGTGTTTGCAAAACCTGCGTTCAAGTGTGAGCAAATTATTAACACGGCTCATAAATTAGCTAGTTTACAGGCTTATAACATTTTACAAGTAGATAATAAAGGCTGGAAAAGTTTTCCAATTGCCCGGCCCTGATGTGAGAGCTGCGATATGCCCACTTTTCCTTGAGGAGTCCACAGCAGATCGTTTTTTTTTTTTTATTAAGAGGAGAAAACACACGGTGTGTCGGAACAAATGTGTGGATATGTAGAATCTCAAAGGCAGCAAGTGTAAATCCATTGAGAACAATATAATTAACTTCGTTATCTCATTGCTCTGATAAGTCGATGACAATGGTCCTCTTTCTCGTCCTGGCGTTGCTCATTAATGAGTTCACCAATTAAGTTTGAACGATTACAGCCTTTGCCAAGTGAAATTAACTTAAAATGTATTTTTGATGCGTCCCTATCATACTCATAAGCTGCCTTGTTTAACAGAAAAAAATGCCAACACAGCACATTTGACTCATACAAGAATGAAGATTCTTAAGCCATGATATATTTGGCTAACGGTTTCTGTGCACTAGTCAGTTGATACCTAGAAAACACTGTCTGGACAAATCTGGCCTGAATTTATCTCATCTCTAGAAGGGACACCCTCTGGGAGCACCATCTCTTAAGTCTCTTCTGAGTTCTGGTAGACAGACAGCCCACATAGTTTCCGGAGATACGTGACTATTCAAATCACAAAACTTCACGCATCTCCTTTTTAGTTTCAACTTCTCCATCTGATTAGGTTAGACAACACATACATTCAGAGTATTGCCTGAATTTACTACTGAGAGAGAGCAGTTACCACCCACCCGCAAGTCTCATGCTTTCTACTATTCTATGGTTTTATTGCTTTCTACTCCTTTATAGTTTTATTTATTATTTTAATACTTTATTAGAGAGAGTCCCTTCTGTAATCTTGGGGACAATCTAGATGATATCATTATCTAAAGGATCTATGCAGCAAAGACCCTGCCAGGTGATACCTTACCTACTGACAGCTATTCACAAAAACTTGCTGAAAGTGCTTTGAGGATGAGCCGACTTACCCAAGAGTGGCTTCAACTTACTTGGAATTAGATTTGGTAAATATTCTAATAACCCAACTAGGCCGTGAAAGCGTGAGGCCTCAGCCCACGCCGTCTCCACAACCTCCTTCTGCATTTGAAATGCAACCGAAGGAAGAGTTGCTAACCGTGGCAAGTAAGATCTTGTGCCTGGCTGGCTGGCAGGAGAGAGCTTGGCTGATTTTTAGGGGGTGCCCGGGTCTGCGTGTTTATTTCTTCTTGTGGCTTCTACTGTTGCAAGCATTGAGCGTAGCTAAAAAGACCAGAACGCGTAGCAAAATGATCACTGGGGCTCATGGAGCTAATCTTGCCCTTATTCTCAGGACGTGTTGGCGTCTTGATTATGAGAACTTGCCGTGAGAAATAAGAAACCTGTGCAAGTTAAAAGAAATAAACTTCCTAGGTGGATGCCAATACCTTCGGGAGTAGCCATTGTACTTAGCTATAAAACCTTTTGCATCCTCCTACTGTGATTCTGTAATTCAGATTAGGAGGTCGATGGAATACTGATTGCTAGAAGGGAAAGGATAAACTCTAGCCACCTAGACACGTGCTTGTGTAGCGAAGGTAACCATGGTGCAAACAGGGAATACCTAAGGCCCGCGCGTTTGCGTTGCATTCTGCGTGTCACTGTTTGCCCCTTCACTTAACCTCTTCTCTTCTTTGCTTCCAGTGTCCCCCTGTGTGTTGCAGTCCTGTGGCGTCATGCATGCCCCCTCCCAGTGACCCCAGGCTTTTTATGGCTGTGAGACGCGTGAACATTTCAGGGTAAGTGGCAAGCACCCCTGGTATTGTACAGCCCCCTAAAAATAGCCATCCACCTTTGCAGGTGACAGTGGAGTGGCTACGGCCATCCAGGGAAAGATGACAAACAGACTTTCTCATCATCAGGCACTGATTCCAGAGCTCATAGGTACAGGAATGTTGCAGCCCTCCGTGATAGCTTTGTGGTTTTCAAGAATAGGGTTCATAACTTGGGTCGTGTTTGTAGGAAGGTGGCCTAAAGCAAAGAGGTTGGCAGACTTTGTTGTAGACATCCTCACGAGCCCCGTTGTCTTTTCCTGCAACTAGTCCACTCTGCTGTTTATGTTAATAGCACAAAAGTAGCCATAGACGATATGCAAACAAATCGGTATGATTGTGATCCAGGGAAGCTTTGTTTATAAAAGCAGACAGCGAGGCTGTAGTTTGCTACCCCTTGATCTGATGCATCCCCGGGGGTCATCTGACCTGTCAACCTGACACCACCCTGGGTTACCAGTCCCTCTGACCTTGGGCAAACCATTTATCTGGAAGAAACAGGAATAAAAAACCACCTGCCCATTACTACCTTGCGAGGTGGTGTCATTAAGGAATGAAACAAGATACAGCGTACGTGAAAGCACTTTGAAAATCTTGCAACTCCTTACTCTGGCCCTGCACAATCATTCTGGTTCCCCCAGCAGAGTGTGCCTTCTTCACCTTTTTAATCACGTTGGGCTTTCATGAGCTAAATGAGTGTAGGGGAAAGCTCTCTTATTTTCTGAGTAATGTGGTTTGTCTATACGTTCCTTCTATTTTACGGTTGATGAACAAGTTGAAATGTCTTTTTAGTATCGAATATGGATGAAGGGATATCCTGGTAGATTATGGCAGGCTAAAGATCAAATGCCAATGAAGAACGATTAAATTTCCTTTAATCATCAGAATCTGAGAGTGCGGTGAGATCTTCCACCTTTAATATAGGCTTTAATAAATAATAATGCTTTGGATGTCTACAAGTGTGTTTGAATTTTACAAGTCTTGCATGTCAAAACACAGAGACAGGGTCAGCAAATATGCTTCCGTGAACCAGCAGTACTAATTAAGAAGGAAAGTCATACTTAAACAAACAGCTTTGGGAATAGAGGGGTAATCAGAATCCCAATTCATGAATTCTCCAGTTTTCTTTTCTTCACAGAAAAAATTGATGTGTAGTCTTTAAACATGTTTTCATTTCATTATATCAGTTAAGAATTATTTCTATTAATAGTAATGAACTATTACTGTTGATTACTATTACGGAGATACAACTATATAAATATAAAAAAATTATATATTCTGTCTCATAAGGGCTTCTAGGGAAAGCAGTCTGTGCCTTCTGTCTTCCTGCTCTGCTCGTTCAAGTGTGGGGCTTCATCCTCAAAGTCACCTAATGGCTGCTAGCTCTCCAGCCATTGCCTCTACATCCTGAAAGTAAGAGGTGGAAATGCAAGAGAAAAATAATAATCCTCCCAGCTGATGTAGGTTGCTTTAAAGTACTGTCCCTGACAGCTTACCCAATGACTTCTTATGTCCTGTTATCTACCTCTAATTTTAAGAAAGGCATCTAGGAAATGCATCCTTAAACTTGGTCAGTTTGGTGTTAGATAAATTCTGGATTCTGGTACTAAGGGAGAAAAGGTAAATGGTTACCGTGTAACACAATTGTGGTTATTCACATAAAATCATAGGATCTATTTTTCTTATATGTTTAATTTTTATTTATTTTCAATGAATGCCTTCTTTTGACTTGTGTCTTGTTAGAATTTTATCTTTCGATAAAATGAGACTTTCAGCCTATTAGATTGTTAGCAGAGATACATTTCCCAGTAAATATTTTAGGACCATAATATTCTTACTGCAAGTACCATGGCAAAGCTGAGAAATACATTTCTCTCTCAAGAGAGCTATAAACCAAAACTCAAACTCTGCGTATGCTGATGGGTTTTCTTTCCCGTAGATGTAAGATTTTGTTTAAGCTTGAGTACCAGCATGAGGTCCTGGAGACTCACACCCAATTCTCTTTTCCCCAAAATGTTGCTGATAACAAGACAAAACCGTCCACCCTACAGTTCTGCGATTTGCTACTCCCACGTCTCTGCCGAAAGCTTACCCTGGGGAGAGGAGGGAAGCGAGCTACCCCCTGTCCAAGTGTTTGATTCCAGATTGGCCTGTACATTCTTGTGAAAATTTCCATGTCATGGAATGAGTACCATGAGACTTCCTTATGCTTTGTAAAATACCAAGCCCGAGATAGGTGATCCTGAGATACGTGGTAATCGATGCATTCCCAAACATTTATTGAATACTTGCTGTGGATACAGGATAAACAGCGTGGTTAAGAGTATCTGCTTAGAAGTTAGATCGGCTTAGACTCCAATCCCACCTTTTCTGCTTCCTGGCTGAGCAATCCTGGGCAAGTTACTTAACCTTTCTGGGCCGTGGCCTCCTTATTTGGGAAATGAGGGTAAAAATAGAAGCCAGCTCACTCTAAAGAGTTCAAGAGATGATGTTTGTAAAGAGCTTAGCGGAGATCATGGCCCGTAAGAATCCCAGCATTGTGCTGGGCACCCCGGGTGATGCGGTGGTGGGCATCCCTGTCTTGGGGGGAGTTTTGCCATCCGGTAGCTGGTTCGCTGCTTGTTGTTTTAATGGTGGATGGTGCGTGTTCCGCAGTCCGTTGCTTCTTACCTGGTATTCCCTTGTGAATTTAAGCAGAGCCTTGGGAGGTGGCCCCAATGCGCATCTTCAGGGATACCTGCAGCTGAGTGCACAACTGGACAAGCCCCGCCAGCACGGCTCAGGGCTCTGGGTCCTGTTTTGACGATTTCCAGAGATGCATGCGGTTCTTTTTTTCATTCCGTGTTTTTTGCTTAGTCAGACAATGGGCCTGCCTTGCCAGCAGAATTCACTAACTGCTTTCGAGTTGGTATTGCTGCCGATGATCTGAAACCCCACAGGGTTTTGCTCGTGCGGGCTCGATGCGACGCCACCTCATCCCCCATCCCCGCCGCTGTGCTGACTCGGCTAAGCAGGTCCTGGTCCCCCACAGATCTTCTTGGGAGTGGCCCTCAAAGAACAGCGTCGTCTGTGCACAGAAGCTGCTAGGCGGCCGTGACAAGGATGGTCAGCAATGCTCCTGGGCGGCCCAGGTGGCAACGCGTTCCAATACTGAGAAACAGCAGCAACCGCGGGCCCTGGCCGTCTCCTGAGGTTTTGAGCACGGCTGGGTTGAGATGAGTCAGAGTCCCACCACCTGTAATCAGGAGTCTGCAGTGATAATTTCATGGCCACTGACCCAGTGTCACAGAGCTGGTGGTTTTGGGGGGACTGCCCCCCAGCCTTTGTTAGTGCCTGTAAGAGTCTCCCTGACATGGACTCATCAGGGTCCCTGTGCAGAATTAGTTACTTGAAGATCTTGCCCGTTCAAAAGACTCTTGGAAACTCTGAGCTTTTGCTATATGGTTGCAAGGATTTTATTTAAATACCAAAACTGTGCTCAGATGCCATAAAAACTCAACTTGCCTCTGGGCCACAAAACCCTGCCTGGAAGAGCTTCTGTGTTTCCCAGGACTCTCTCCTCATTCCTTAGTGCTCAGTTCAAATGTCAACTTCTTGGACATGCCTTCGCTGACCACCCACGTTAAGGGAGACCCTCCCTTTCTGGTTATTCTTTCTCCAAGCCTCTCGTTTGTTCCATATGTTACAGCGTCTGTCCCTCCTGAACACACCTGTTTACCAGGTAGTAAGCAAGGAGGAGCAGGTCTGTTGTCTTCAGTGTGGCTTCCCCGTGGCTAACAGTATGCCTAGGGTATGTGAGCGTGCACGCAGCCAGTGTTTGTTCCATCAGTCAGAGCACGCTTGGGGACTGCCCTGAGAATTTCTATAGCTTTTTTTGGTGCCCAAGAGGACCGCATCTGGGTGAGAGAATAAGAGAAAGAATAAAGTTACACATACCACTTTTGTTGTAGGAATAGAACACTGCCCTTGGATTTTCTCTGCAACATTTCTATTATAAACTGCATAATCTGTGTGTCTTATCCAAAAGGGGTTATGCACTGCCTTCCCCATGAAGATAGAATATTTGCCATTTAGGCCTAGAGCACATTATGGGCGGTGTGGGTTAATTAAGGATGTTGGGTTCCAAGCTCAGATCCCAGCACTCTCATTCCCTGGCGCTTAGGACAAATTATTTTCTGTCTCTAGGCCTCAGTTTACTTATCCGAGCCAGGGGTAATAGCATCAACTAGCTCGCAGTGTTAGTGCAAGGGTTACAACAGACGGTGCGTGCGTCGTGCTTTTCATAGCGTCTGGAACAGGACGACGACGCTGATGATCTAGAAGGTTCCGCAAAGGCTGCGGGGAGCTACACTGCCAAAAGTCATCTTGAGCTTTCCTGCGATCTTCCTTTGGAAGGTGTCAGAGATGGCCAAGGACCTTGGTTCCCAGTGACATCTGCCCCTGTTTCAGGGACTGAATTAACTTGAGAACTTAAGTACGAAATGCACACGCAGCGGGAGAGTCTGTTTTACTTGTGCGGCTGGCATGCTGACTGTTGGGGGTTTATGACCTGTCGGTCGCAGATAATGCAAGTTATAAACCTCCAGGGCTGCCGTGGCTCAGTGTTCGGGGCCTGACCCCCGTCCACAAAACCCTGGGGACTCAGAGGTCAAGGAGCTGCGTTGTCCTTGTCCCACCTCGCTGGGGTGCAGTTTGCCCTGCAGTGAATCAGAGCTGGTTTGACTTCCTGCCTAGAAATAGAGGGTGTCTTAAACTTCCTGTAAATTCCTTTCTATTTTTTTAAAAACAAATGTATCCTTGACATATCTGTCCTGAAAATTCACATAACTTCTTTTTTGATCGAAAACCAAAGTCTGTATAATCTGAAAGGAGTCAGATATAAATATCTTTCGTTGTTAACAGCGATTTCTTTCACCTGCTTCAAGAAGATGATCTATTACTTTTGCGATATTGTTCCATCATGTCAGCGGGTGACGTGTCGCTCGTTGTGAATTTGTTATGTAAAAGCCAACGCATGGAGACAGACCCGTCTCTCTCTGGTCTGCGTAACTTCCTGGTGGAAAAGAACGAAATACATCAAGTCACATCATCTCACTTACGTGACTTATGGAAGAGCTAGGGGTTATCTAAGAAATTAAAAATAGTCATTTCTTTTATTTATAATTTATACTGTCTCAACCTAGAAAACTAAAGGGACATGATTAAATTATAGTTTAGAGCGTCAACCTTGGTTACTAGTATCCTTTTTAGGAAAGAAAATGATAAAACTCCCATGAGTTTCAGTCAAAGTACAAGCGAACAAGTCCGGAAAAACTTCGGTGAGATTCAGTGTTAACCTTCAGAGTGGCTGACACCCAGGTTTCTCGCGTTTCTGAAAATATGTAACACCCCATCTCCAAATATAATTTCAATAATAGTTCATGAAAGGGGAAAACAGATCCGTGTAAGAGGAGACTTGATGAGGCTGTTTACATGGGATGCCTGACAGCCCGGCTCAGCCCTTGTGCTATTCTCTGCCCCATACAGTGGGAATGGCTAAGGGCTAAGTGGTTTTTCTTTTTTTCCCATTAATGTTTTGAAATTTTGCCGGGTTGTCTTGAGTCCAGTGGGTGCAGCGGTCTCTCAGTGCTGGGTGAGTTTGGGTGAGATGTGCTGGGGCTGAATTTCTCGTCGCAGGCTCTGCCAGGCGACCAGTAGACCTTTCGCCCTGGGTTTTCCAATCGGGGGAGCTCATGCCTCGTCTTTGTCCATATCCGTCCCCAACCCTTCATGAATGGTGACACAAACCATGCTCCTGCTCCTGGCCCACTTCCTAAGCATGACACTTTCTGTGGCATTCTTCCCCCTAAATAAGTGATGCCAAGGCCTTCTGGAGTCTAGATGCATGTCTAGATGTGTGTACTTCGAAGAGCTTGCATTTCATGTTGTAACCATTGCCTTGCATGTGTAGTTTCCCCCTTTGCCCCTAAAAAGTAGTGAGAGGTGGAAGTAGAATCTTCTAAACTCACCAGAACCCTACTCCTGAAAAATGTCAATAAACAGCAGTTAAGAGAAACATTCTGGCACATGAAAAGTTCTGTAATAGCTACCTTTACTGAGAATTTACTGTGTGCTAGACATGATCCCAAGCACTCGATATTTATTGACTCACCATAACTCTCTAAGGTAGTTACCATTCTGAAAATCCATTTTGCAGATGAGGAAACTGAGGCGCATAGCGAGGTTAAATGACTCACCCAGACCTCTCTGCTTATAAGGAGCGAAGCTGGAATTTGAACCCGGGCACTCCTTCCTCTGGTGCCCTGGCTCCTAGTCGCCATGCCACGTGGTCTTCCTTCCTCATGCAAGCAGTTCCTCGAGGTGGTGGCTTGCAGGCGTTGTTTTGTTTTAGCACACATTGCTGACTCCGGGACTGCTTGTACGCCGCACGTGGGGCCTTTGTATTTCAACGTCGTCTGAGAGGTCCTGCTTGATCTTACCAGGCTTTTGCAAATGCTTTAATTCTTTTTGCTAATACAAGAGCTATGGGAAATAAAAGTATGTCCCAATATGATTAGGAACAAGGACAACCCCTTAATTGGGATTCTTCTATCTCCAGTTGGATATGCCCGTTAAGACATTTTCTCTAGATCTCTGAGTCATTTTTCTCTGGTACATTATTCTAATTAACCTCATCTCCGTAGCCCTTATTTTATTTCGTATTAGCCTCTGACCACTCGATAATTGATTTGTTCCGCTCAATCACCTGTGTGGAAAAGTGTGGCAGACGAGAGGGTCTCCTTCCCAAGGCATCAGTCCTGTACCTGGGTGTTTTCCCAGCAAAGTAGGTTCAGAATGTTCCTTTAGTTCTTGGAAACATTCACCTGGAAAGCTTTTTATTTACCAGGGTAAAGATCTAGGGTACTTAGAAGTAACACTAGCTAGCAGACAGAATTAGAGGGCCTTTAGTTACTTGGTCAGTAGAGTTACACATTCATAAGCTGTATGCCAAGGACTTGGACCTTCAAATATTATTAAAACATTAAGCATGGAAAAAATGTATAAAAGCCAGTTGGAAGGGACTGCAAATAAGTGATTTTTTACTTAAAGGGTTTGAAGTTTTAATATCGCCTCGTTAACACAAAGAGAAGACCACTTTCCACGTGCCTGGGCCTTAAAATACTGAGCTCACCATTTGTCAGGTGTCTTTGGTTCTGAGTGACCAGCTTGGGCTTAAAGGGGAGTTAATTGGCTCATGATATCGAAAAGTCGGATGGTAGAACTGGCTTTGGGGACTGCTGGCGCAAGGGGTTTCAGACCGTGGCACTAAGCCTTGGCCTCTTGACTGTGTTCCACGTTGGATCCGTTCACCGAGGCATCTCCCAGGTTGTGCTGGGATAGCCTTTCTTGAGTCTGTTTTCTTTGCAGCTCCGGCAGAAAGGAATCTTTTCTTAAGAGTTCTAGTGACTGTCCCAGACTCTGGACTTTGCTGCTTCTGCGATTGGTCTGGTGCATGCCTTTGGCCAAAACACTCTCGGGGGCAGGGGGAGGGGTGAGGGTGGGTTGGCCTGGGGTGGGTCACATGCCCATCTCTAAAAACCCAGATGACCTCTGACCTCCACAAAACAGTGGAGAGTAGGGAGAAAAGGATGCTGGTTTCAAGGAAGGGGGAAGCATTCTGGGAAAATGGACAATGTCTGTGAGCCGTGTAAGGTGCTATTATTACTCGATGCACAGTAAATACATAGAATTTACAGGGTGGACGATATCACATGGTCCAGCTAATCCATGACTGAGTGTCATCTGTGAGATTTCTCCCGTGAAGCTGTCTGCCTAGTGTTTGGACCTCTCCAGTGACATTTACCACCTTGAAAGTGGCCTGTGCCTCTCAAATACCACCATGCCTGTGTCCTCGAGGAGTCTGGAGTTCATTCATTGCCTCCATCCCTCCTGTGTATTCATTCTTCTCTCCAGCCGTCCCTCTACCATCTGTCACTTCTTGAGGTCCTAAGGCAAGATATTTGCTTTTAACATACTTATAGCTGCAGACAGATAAGTCGAGTATAATATGATGAAAAAGAAACTCCAAGAATACCGGTGGATTGTGTGTATGTGATTGGGGAGGGGGTCGGGGAAGAGGGATTGGAAAGCCGCACAGAAGCAGGGAGGCCTGGCCGGGGCTCAGAGAATGAATAGGAGTTGCCAAGCAGCCAAGGGAAGATGGTCTCACTGGTGGACTTAGCATCTTTTCTGTAGGATTAAACCCTATGTTATACTCAGACTTGCTTTTGGATGTCCTGGGCAAATTGGCTTATAAGATGTCTTAGCCCAGTTAAAATGCCACATGTTTTTTAGGTCATGTAAACGATGGGAATAATAGCTGCTGATGGAAGATTTTTTTGTATAGTTGAGTCACATGGCATCTTTCAAGTTACCCCAGTTTAACTCCATGAGTAAAATTTCGGTGTGTTGAATTACAGAATTTTTAACATCACTTCCCTAAGAATTTTGAAAGGATTGGGTATTGTTTATTTATTCCTGCGTTCTTGAGGGCAGCAAAATATTTTGAAGTTCGGTTTTCTTATCTGATACCTGAGAATAAAAACAGTACCTTCCAAAGGCTTAGGGTCGAAACGGAGGGTAAACATCTCAAGCCATGTGAAATGCTGACTAGGGTGCTACCACCTACTAAGCCACCAAAGATACTGCTTATTATTATCAGTAGGCATCTATGACTTTTCTCTCATCAGTTGTCAAAGGCTTAAAAATTACTTGTGTCCATTGAACTAGTTGATTTTTAAAAACGTTTTTCCAAAATGAGCCCTGGATGGATATATATTTTTTTTATTTTCACATGTCCTTTATGAAAAAAAATTAAAGATATTAAAGATGGTGAGATTTAGCAAGGAACTTTAACTCCACATGCTTTTAATGTTTCCCTGAATTAATAATTTTCATGTCCATCATATTTTCTCCTTGGCCCACAATTCATCCCATATTTGGATCTTGGCAAATGGCGACTTGGTTAATTAGGCAGTCTGTTAACTCTGATTACTAAGTTATAACAGATCAGTGTAGAAAGCATCACTGTGCAATTTGGATTAGAAAGCTCTTCATTTTATCAAAACAAATTTACATTTACGGACGAGTATGTTGAAAAGCACTACGTTAAGATGATGCATCTTATAAGGAAAATTTAAAAAGGATAAAGAATTACTTCCTCCTACTAAGTTATTTTTTTATGACATCCCGTCACATTATCTTTCACTAGAAATATACTTAAAAGCTTGGAATTTTCTTTTAAGGCATGAAAATTAGAGCTGATTTAATCCCTCTATTATACAAATATGAAGGAAGCCTCGCATTTTCATTTGAGTATAATTTAGCATAGTGGCACATGGCCGTATTCCTCTCGTGACTAGAGTGGCCTCCGATGTTGGAGTTCCTTGCAGAAATGAATCTTGAGTGTGTTGGGGGGATTTATTGGGCCACATCAGGCTGGCTCTCTTTTATAGCTGACGGCAGTGGCCGTTGTGACGTACGATGGGGCCTCTATTGTCCCTCCTTTTTCTTGTCTAGTGTTCATTGTCACTTAAGGGCAGTTGGAGCATCAACTTGCATGTTTCCTTCCATCTCCTTTCTTTTCTTAGCCAATGACTCTTAGCATTGTGGAAAGCGAGCAAGTAAACACAGGATGTTTTCCCAGACTCAGCGAACCCTGAAATCTGTGTTCGTTACCCACCTACCATTCTGTCAAGCATCAGTAATATTTAAAAGATAGCACCTCACCCCTCACTCCCACCTCTGATAGCACCTCCCCCCCACCATGTGGGTACATACACACACAGACACACACACACACACACACACACACTGAACACAGTAACTGGCACCTGGGAGGTGTTTCATAGATATTTGTTGAAGACTGATGGGTGATGAAACACTGAGAGCCTTCCACTCCCAGGCTCCTAAGCTGCTCTTAGCGTTGGTCCAGCAACTGGGGCTCTTTCCTAGACTGTAACCACTGGACTAAATGGAGTTGATGGATTTAATATTCTTTCCGTAAGTTTACTGAAGTCTTGCCTTTTTTGAATTGCTATGTGCTAGATCCATGGGAAATAGAGAAATCAAAAGAGGGAATAAACAGCATTCCCTTCTCGCCCCTGTTTTCCATTTCCACAGTTTCAGTCACCTGTGCTCAACTGTGGTCTGATATAGTGAATACAGTACATTAGGGTTTCTTTGTTTGTTTTTGAGACAGAGTCTCACTCTGTTGCCCGGGCTAGAGTGCCGTGGCGTCAGCCTAGCTCACAGCAACCTCCAACTCCTGGGCTCAAGCGATCCTCCTGCCTCAGCTTCCAGAGTAGCTGGGACTACAGGCATACACCATCATGCCCAGCTGATTTTTTCTATATATTTTTAGTTGTCCAGCCAATTTCTTTCTATTTTTAGTAGAGACAGGGTCTTGCTCTTGCTCAGGCTGGTCTTGAACTCCTGAGCTCAAACCATCCACCCACCTTGGCCTCCTATCCCAGAGTGCTAGGATTATAGGTGTGAGCCACGGCGCCCAGCCTACAATATGATATTGAGAAAGTGAGAAAGAGAACCTACATTCACATAACTTTTATTACAGTATATTGTTATGATTGTTCTAGTGTATTATTAGTTATTTTTATTCTCTTACTGTGCCTAATTTATAAATTAAACTTTATCATAGATATGCATGTATAGGAAAAAGCAAAGTATGTATAGAATTTGGTACAATCCATGGTTTCATGCATCCGCTGAGAATCATGGAATGTCCCCCCTGTAGATAAGGGGGAACTACTATAATAGATCATTTACATTCAGCATACTAAATATCTTGCTGATTGATCATATTGACGTTACCCTGGACTGGAAATAGTAAACCTTAGTTCTTTAGTTTTGTTCAGTGGTAGCATCTAGTTTATGTAAAACTGACTTTTCTAATCGAAAAGACTCTTCTGATACTAACGGTAGATGCAGAAGTTTGCTTAACCCAGAATGGAAGTTGGGGTTTTATAAATTTGATTATTTTTTTTTCTTAATTGGAAATATTTAATAATGATAATTGTGGGTGACTCTCATTTTGGAGCGGTTATGGCTGGTTTGTTCAAAGGCAAAGTGATGTTTTGAGCTCTAATTTGATGGATGTGAGTGACAGTCAGCCTGAATAATTCAGTTTCCTGCTAGATTCCCTGCCACCCCATGCCTTCCTAAAAAAAGAACCAAAAAAGGAATTTTTAAAAACCTGAGCCATTCTGGATTATATTAATTCTTATAGTTATTTTTAAAAAGGCAGTTTGACAGAGAGACATAGTCTAGGATGTTTATATGTGAGGTCAAGCTTTTTCAACCCATTAATGTCTATATTTTTAAAATGGGGCTTTAGTTACCTAAATAATATATGTTTTATAATAAAGTCTTGCTAATAGAGCAAGAGAGTCCTCTGGAAAACGGCTGCCTAAGGAATGAGATAAGAAGCGAAGTCGGCTTGGGTTTTCAAACATCCCTTGGGATGGAAAATTCTTAATCCACATCCGTGGTCCTCAAGAAGTCTTAATGGCAACGTCGGGAAACTTTCTCGATTAAGTGCTTCCTTAATGAATAGGTCTGTGGATACAGGCAAGCAGAGTTATTGGAAGGTTGGATACTATTACTATGTGGTTTTATTAATTAAATTTATTCCTTTAAAATGGCCTTGGATGAAAACAACCACCTCTTCTGTGGTCATGGTTAGCAGATGTTTACCGTAATTCTTTGCTCAGTGAAAAAAATGCCTCTTCCACCCAACAAAAACAGCCACGTTTGCTTGGCTAAATCAAAACTTTGGCACTTGGGTCTTACTTTATATATCATGGCTCCAGTCACACAACCTTTCCAAGTGTGAGGCTTAGATCACCAACCCCAACATCTGCAGGAGAGCTTTGCTCACAGTGATCTATTATGTGAGTGATTAGTTCTTAGACTGTTTTTGGCGTTCACCCTTCCTCATTGAAACCAATATCCTATATGCAAGCCTCTCTTTGTTTTTCTTGCATAAGCATGCTGGCCCCTCCTTAATTTTTAAAGCTCTCACCTAGGCCTGTGGCCATTTCTGCGAGGATTTCGATCGTAGAAGTCAAGTCAAGGTTTGCCTTTTCAATCTGAGAGTTTGGTTTTTCCTGGACTCTCTCTGAAATAAAAAGCATCTCCTTTCGTCATATTCTGTGTTTGAAAAGCACCTTTTCTTATTGCATATTGGGCCTACTTAACCACCTTACTCCTCTTTTTTTTCCAATTCCTGTTGTTGTTTTCTTTGTTTGCTTGTTTTGTTTTTTTTACAAGCATCAAGTGATCAGGAACCCAGATAGTCCCTGCCCACACCTGCCATTCATGGTTCTAATAGGTGTTTCAGAACCAGCTCCCTCATCTGTACCGAATTTCCGCAGAGAAGAGTGCCTCTTGCTTTTCCGAAGTGCTGAAAGGAAATACAACAGTAAAACTTTGCTTTTCTTGGGAAGCTCCTCCCTTCGGAATGGAGAACTCTGGGTGGCTCTTCTTATTTTGCTTCCATCGCCAAAATAAGCAGGGATCTTGCATAACACCAGGGTAGGAAAAAAGAAGTCATTTTAAGGGAAACATATGTTCATGTTGAGAAAAAGAGAGTTAGAACTGGCCAAGGGACAGTGGCCCACAGAACTAAAGGCATCTTCTTTTCAACTCAGGTAGGAAACCGGGTTTGATCATTTTGATATTTTTTATAAAGTAAAAAATAAGTTGCTTCCCCCATATCCCCAAGCCTTTTCTTTAATCCAATTACGCATAAATCTTGAGAATGGAAAACCAAGACTTATAGGTTGGTTAATTGATATGTGTGGTATATAATGGATTGAGTCCTATATTTTAAGTAATTTTCCTATGATCTTAGCAAAAAGTAATATCCTTGATGATCACTTGGTTTAAGATGCCTGCCCTAATCTGAAGTCAGGCGCTGTGGCTCACGCCTATAATCCACTCTGGGAGGCCAGGGTGGGAGGAATGCTTGAGCTCAGGTGTTCGAGACCAGCCTGAGCAAGAGTGAGACCCCATCTCTACTATAAAAATAGAAAGAAATTAGCCAAACAACTAAAAATAGAAAAAATTAGCCAGGCACAGTGGCGCGTGCCTGTTGTCCCAGCTTACTCGGGAGGCTGAGGCAGGAGGATCACTTGAACCCAAGAGTTTGAGGTTGCT
>VBSM01000316.1:10227316-10242658 GCA_008086735.1 Cheirogaleus medius
AAAGACATTTTTTTTTTTTTTTCATGTCATTCATCAGAATGGTCCACAGCGTTGATTGTTAGCGGAGGAAGCCACGTGTGGTTCTGTATCTTAACTTTCTCTCAGCAAAGAATGATTGTCTTTGTCATTTCGTTGCAGTGTGTGACCTCCCTACCCGCTGGGTTCCCCGACAGCCGTCAGCTCACCGCTCTCGCACTATACTGCTACCATACTGAACCAGCGTTCCTGGTTCACAAATACGAAGTAAACAGAAAATCTTGCTAATTTGAGCCCAGTAGGAACCTTAACACTGTAATGAGGGACTAATTTTGAAAGCAGAGAGACATCTCTTGCAAAATTAGAGCCAAATTTTTAAATGATCTTAAATAACTAATTGAGAGTAAGAATGGCACTTAAGAAAGTGTAAGATACTGACGCGTTGAGGGATTACAGCAGGGAGAGAAGACGACTCAAGGAGCCAAGTAATTACGCAGTCTTCCTTGGGTTGCTCCGATGCTAATCTGAGCGTGGGAATGATAATGTACCTTAGAGGACAGGTCTGTGGTTGAAACGCTCTTGATAGATTTTGACAAATTAAACAGTGGTAAAGATGTTTGGAAGTTATCCAGGTCCTTACCGTTATTTATGTCAGTGAGCTAGAAATCAGTGGTTAATTTGCAGTTCTTATAATTTTTATGATACTCATGTTGTTGTAAATTCAGCCTCGGGTGGCATCAACTCAGCGGGATGCATTTTATGTTGTCAGCTACCTTTTGACATCATAATAGATTTCAGTTGCCAAATCTTTCTCGATAGAATAAAATGTGAAAGGGAGCTGAACAGAATATTTGGATCACATCCAGACACGAGTAAACACATGACGGACTCTTTGAGATCAAAAGACTCAGATTGCAACAGGGGGAGAAACTAGACCCTGTTGGTTTCTGTTTTTCTTCTTTTCGCCCTTAACCCGTTCTAGCGTTCTTTTCTAGATAGGCATCTTTTATCCTGACCCAAAGCTGGTGTGCTCTTTGGTGTATGGGGGCGTTGCGCGGTACCCAAAGTGTAATTTGAAGTTATTGATTTTCCACACCTTTTAACTGTTCATGCACCTTTGTTAATGCCCTCTTTATTGCATGGATCACAATTTCCGTGGTCTTATGTATTTTTCTCATTATGTTTTACTATCCATTACATTATTTTAAAGAAAATATTGATATCCTCCCTGGATAATTAAAGACCCAGTTGGAAGGATATTTTGTAGTTTCTTTCTCCATCCTTTTTCTCTAGTTTGTTCAGAATGCCTCCTTTATAATTATCCTCTTCTGCAGCCCTGACCCTTGTCCTGCCAACAACTGAAAAGGATTAGTGGACACCCCAACCTCTGTGTCCAACTGTTCTCTCGTGTTCTCCGTTTTGACCTCGAAATAATTTCTTTTTAGGCCCTCTGCTCTTTTTGCAACACATATTTCTGTAGATCTCTCTTTGATCTGTGTGAATATCTATAGCCTCCCATTTCTCTTAGGTCATTTACCCTGCTTGGAAACATTTTACCACTCCATAGGCTGAATTTTCATTTTTACCTCTTCATACACCTCCTTTGAATCTCTTCGGAGGAAATATCTCTGTAATACTTTACTGTGAGCTCAGCAACTGTGCAGAGATATGATGAGTCTGACCTAAGGATGTCCATCCCAGTGGAAGGAGAACTTTCTTGTCCTCCTTGGGTGTAATTGGGTTACATCTCTTAAATGCCTTGTTTGGAGCGTCCATTCGGCAGGGACTCTGCTGCTCTATTTTACCATGGCCTTGTCTACTCCCAATGTCTAATAAATGTTTTATGATAATCGAAATGATTAGTTATCAATCCATAATGAAGAAGAGCGTATTAACCTTTGCTGAGCACAACTACGTTATCCTTGAGGTGGAAGTTTCTGGTACCATGTCCCAGCAACTTGAGATCAGATCTGTGGGACTTGTTGGGTTCCTGCTACATAGTGACATGAGACATTTCCACATCAGCTTTCACTCTTCCAGTGTGCCCTTGGCCATTACTTCAGAGAATAGCCAATATCCGTGTGTTTGAGATGCATTAAAATAAATACAGCTATGTACCGTATTTTGGGGGCATGTGCTTTTATTTTTTTATGAAGTAAAACACAATTATAGAAAACCACCCACCCAGTCCCCTACCCCACACCACACCCAAATCAGTTCTGTTCCAGGTATCCTATTTTTGCACTGTCTAAAAGGTAACGGCTGTCTGCTGAGCTATCTTCAGATGTAGCTAATGTAACTGAAGAACTAAATTTTAAACTTAATTTCAATTTACATCGTGATAGATACATGTGGACCCTTATTGGACAGCATTCATGCACATGTATACATAAGAATTACTTTAAGGTAGACACCTTTGCACACCACTACTCAAATCAAGACATTGAACTTGGCTAGACGCCCCAGAGGTTCCTCAAATGCCCCGTTTTCCAGTCACAGCCCTCGCCAAAAATCTAGTGGCGTTGGATGTTTATAGTAATCAGTTCCCTTTGTTCACTATTTGATCACCTACATGTGCGTCCTGATAAACCATGGTTTAGTTTTGTCCACTTTTTAAAAACTTGATATGTCTTTTAAATTTTTTAGTGTGTCGGTTTCCTATCTATTCCTTTCTTTTCTCTACACTTTACCCTTTGGAGAACCCTGGCCGCTTGAGCTGTAGAGTTCCCTGGAGTTTGGGTTTCGCTGATTGCATTCTCCTCTGTCCTGCGTGTTCTTCTGCCTTCTCTTTTTCCTGCAAATTGGCAGCTGGGTGCAGAGGCTCATGTTTGATCCCTTTAGCAAGACTCTAGGTGGTGGTGTGTTCTTTCACTCACCAGCAACATAGTATCTTAACTATCTTTCTTTTCCTGATGTTAACAGTCATTAATGCTCACTGCCTGCATCCTTTAATTCATTGGGAAAGGCAAAATCGAGATACTCTAATTCTACTTGTTAGCCGGGGATGCTTTTATTATATAATTTCGTTCTTCACCTACTCTTCGGTTACCAGGGGTACTGTTCATCTGGATAATACAGGATAAATGCCCGATTGTTTCCTGCTGTTTACTGGTTTTCAAAATATTGAGGTTCACTGTCATCCTCTGAAAGTTCCCATTACATTTTCATATCCTTACGAACCATGAATTTAACCATGTCAGTAGGTTTCGATCTATTGCATTTCTTATCTTTTATCGAAGATCGAATTTTCCATCTTTGGTTAGTGAACCTCTTTACGTTGGCTTCTTGGACCTTCTGATATGACCCTTCTTTGCTCACTGTTGTGACAGAATGTTTCCGACTCACCTTGTGCATTTCTTATCTGAGGACTGAAATCAGCCATTTATCTTAGAAACCCTGGTTTCTTTTGGTGGAAATTTGTGTTTCAAGACGATTATCTTAGTGCTAACAATGCTCCTTGTTGCTGGTATGTCTAGGCCTCTTAAGTTCATCCTGATGGTTCCATTTCATATTCAGGATTACAGGGCTTTTATTGAACCTCTGATCTATTGCATCTTTATCTCCTTCCTTCCACGTTGAGTATTCTGGTTCTCAAGAACACAGGGAATGATAAGCAGATAATTTCTCATCTGCTTATTTATCCACCTTACACGTAAAACAGTCTCAGAATAACAATTCTGATGCTGCCACTACCGATTATGATTGCCAAGAAGAGTTACACATTTTATTATATGTGCCATCCCTAGTCTCCATTATTTTTTCCTTCTATTAATTAATTTTTTTGAGACAGAGTGTGTCTCAGGCTAGAGTGCAATGGTGTCATCACAGCTCACTGCAACCTCAAACTCCTGGGCTAAAGTGATCCTCCTGCCTCAGCCTCCTAAGTAGCTGGGACTATAGGCTCACAACACCATGCCAAGCTAATTTTTCTATTTTTTTTTTTTTTTTTTGTAGAGATGGTGTCTCATTCTTGCTGAGGCTGCTCTTGAACTCCTGGCCTTAAGTGATCCTCCTGCCTTGGCCTCCCAAAGTGCTAGGATTGTAGACATGAACCACTGCACCCAACCCTCTCTAGTAATTTTTAACGATTGTATTGTATCTGCCTTTTCAGGGTGTTTAGCCATTTATACTGTATTTTCCTCCTTATAACCCCAACCTTCTTTTAGTTTTAGTAACATGAGTAAGAATATTTAATGCTCAGTACTACCCACTCCTTGTATCAATGTCTCTAATCATTTTTGTCTAAAGCTCATTTTCTGTTAGATTTTTCAGGAAGAGTTTATGGAACTGTATTCCCTGCATTCTTGCATTTTGACTGCAGTTTTCTGTGTCTTTATACTTAAACCATAATTTTTGCTGAATTAAAATTGTTGGTTCACATGTTTTTCTTTGATTATTTTAAACATATTACTTTATTTTTTTCTGACATAGGTCTGAAGTCCAGCAATTTTACTAGAATGTCTTAGTGTTGGTCATTTGGACTAGACATGCTTAAGTGCCTAGTGTTTCCTTGTAATGTATAGTTGCATATTTTGTTTAATTTATAGTTTTAAGTATTTGGACAATTCTTTTCCTTTAATTTCCTCTTCAGGGATCCCTATTTTCTGTATGTTGGATCTTATTTACCTGTCTTCAGTATATTTGACACTTTCCTTTAAATCCTTTTTAGCTTCATTTCTTTTTGATTTTTATAATTTTTTTTTCATTTTAACCTTCTAGTTCTTTTAAGGCATTATTTGTTGTATCTGTTTGCTGTCTTTCCTTCCAGCGTATTTCCTCCTTTCTATAGTGATTTTTTAAGTTCATTATTTCTTCCCACATTTCTCAGCTAATCTGATTTATGTTGTTATTCATATTAAGGCTTTGTATGGCTTTATGTCATATTCTTAATGTCTTTTAGCTCATTTTGAAATAATAGTTTACAGACCTGTAATGGCATGTTTCTCATGTGTGCTTTCACTTTCTGTAGGATGTTACTCTGTTTCTTTTTTTTTCTTATAACTTTGTATAACATGTGACCTCGGATTTTTCTGTTGCTCATTTTTATGTGAAAGTGGTTTTTCTGAACTTTTAGAACGGAGGCTTGATTTAGGAAGATCTATTTTGGATTATTTTCTGCTCCTGAGCTACTGGCCTGCTTTCTAAAAAGCATAACGCTGTTCTCCTCCACTTTTTTTTGGATCCTTCTCTTTCTTTCCTTTGGATTTTCTTTGTTCTTTTCAATTTTCATTCTGTTTCCAGAAGTTCTCCCTCAATGTGGAGTCCTTTGCTAGAATGGAGACCTAGCAGCTCAGTTTTGAGAGTTCATAAGCGCTAGACCACTCCGGACTTTTCAGACTTTTATTTATTTATTTACCTATTTATTTATCTGTTTACCCCTCTATTTATTTAAAACAGTATCTTGCTTTGTCACCTAGGCTGGATTGCATTGGTACCATCTTAGCTCACTGCAACCTTGAACTCCTGGGCTCAAGAGATCCACCTGCCTCAGCCTCCCAACTATCTGGGACTACAGGTGCACGTGGACCACTTCTGGTTATTTTTAATTTTTTTTTTTTTTTTACTAGAGATAAGGTCTTTCTGTGTTGCTCAGGCTAGTCTTGAACTTTTGGCCTCAAGCGATCCTCCTGCCTCAGCCTCCCAAAGTTCTGGGGTTATAGGCATGAGCCGTTGTGTCTGGCCTAGACTCTTCTTAATACTAGCCCTTTGCTAGGACTTTTTATTGCAATGGGAAATACCCCACAGGCCTAGGTTCGGGTGCTGTTTTAGTACTTTGCATTTAGTACTTAGTGGCAGTTTGGGGGGTTCCCTTCTCAGGTCCTTCAGTGGTCTTATTGTTTCCCTCTGCTTCTGCTGCTACTGTGTACAACTTATGGCTGGTGGTAGCTTGTCCACGTCCGTTTGTACTGTAGCATTTGCAGTGATACCTGGTTACCTGATTTTGTTACACATTTGCCCATGGGGTTTTGGTTTTGCTCTCTACTTGCTCTGTATGTTTTTTCATTGGGATTTGGCAAAATTCAAAAACTACGCTTATACCTCTGCCTCTTTTTTGCAATGTAAATTTTACCTGATGCTTTATAAAGAACATTTTTCCATGTCACTAAATATTACCCCATAACCTTATTTTTAATGGCTGCATAATATTCCACTATTACATGAATATAGCCTAATTTATGAAACCTATCTGCTATCCTTGGGCACAACTTGCATTTTAATTGCTCAGCAATTAATGCTGTTGGCCTGGCAAATTTAATGCAAATTTCTTTGAGCTATAACTTTGTCCACAGATTCTTCACCTCTTTTTCTCCTTTGTTAGGTTTTGTGGATTCAAGTGAACACAGCAAAAATGGGGCTATTTATTTTATTTTTGTCCTTTCCTATGATCAATGTCCACGCTTTTCCAACTAAAACTCTCAAAGTATTTTTTTTCCCAGTTTGAGGTTTAATTATATGAAACGTTTTATAAAAACCCAAAAGTGTCTTCACCATATTTTATATTTAATGAATTGTTTGTATTGACAAGATTAAAATCGTAAGAAAGTGGAAATGCCCTGGAAAAAAAATGTAAAATCATTGTGTCCTTAACACAGCCTTTGCCTAAGGAAGAAGTAGCAGAAAGCAATAGAGGATGATTAAGCACAGAACGCTCTGTGCTGGGTGTACATCCGCCTGGGACATGATTTTTCTGTGTTTCAACTTCGAAGCATAGGAGGAGGAGAAGGGGAAGGAATTTGTTTTTTCTTTTATGAGAGTATGTATAACTTCATGTTATTTTCTATGAAAGCACTCTGCCTTGTCAAATGAACATGTGCATGCTAATAAAAAATCATCTTATTCCAATATCAGATATTAAAATGTTCCTTTTGGTTATATATAGTGTTTTGGAACATGCATGCTGTTACTTCTTCCAGTGGTACATGCCATTAAAATTATACCTACACATCTGCCTGTAACTGATCTCAGTACCGTGACTTACGAATGAAGGGTTAGACTGCAGACCATGATCAAATCCTCAGAATTTTTATCCTTATCTCTCCTACCTGCAAATGTGTTAATCACTTACTTTTCCCCCAATTCTTTGGGGGAATATAGGTATTTTTTTTTCTTTTCTTTCTTTTTTTTTTTTTTTTTAACATTGTGCTCTCTGATACCCCGGGGCAACCGTGTGTTGTGACATTGAATAGGTCTAGACTCTGCGAAAGGCGATCCCAGCGTGTGGTGTGGCAGGGATCACCGTTGCTACTGTGTCAGTGGTCACAATCAAGTGGATTGATCAGGTCACCTTCCAGCTGATGCAACAGCACGGGGGGGTGGGGAAGGCGACGGGGAGTGGGGAAGGCGGGTCCGGGAAACCCGGCCAGTCTCCGGTGGAGGGTATGGAGAATCAACTTCAGCCAATTTGGCCATTTGAAAAAGCTATCAGATTCTTTTAGTCAATATCGTAGCTCCCATGGTTGGTGGTAGATTGGGTTTTGCATTTCTTCATACCATGTGTCAGGTTGCATGGAAGGCAGGCCTCAGCCAGAATTCTGCCAACTGGGCAGAGGTGCTTTGGGAAGGAAGCCCAGAAAATTCTTACAACTTGTTCCTTTGGAGCTCGAAGTCCCTCTTTGCTGCCCTCACCTACTCCAGCAGACATCTCATCTCATCTCACACAAGTGGTGTAGCGAGGAGCAAGCTATGATATTTTGATGGCAGGATCCGCCAGCTTCTTAGTCGAAAGGTGACAGGGTACTGTCACAACACCAAAAGGGATCTAGACCCCCAGTGCAGTTCTTCAGCTGGGAGGGTCCTGGGGTTTGCCACATTCTTACGCTCCCTTTAATCAAGGGCATTAGCTGATGCTATGTCTTGAACACCAGTTATTGCACCAATAAAAAATAATTCCCAGCATCTCTAATGCTCGTGAACAGACTTGCTGGTAGAGTTTTAGGTGACACTATTATTAGAGGTACTTGTGTGGCTTACTCTCATGTGTGGAGAGGTTGGGGGAATGGCCCTGGGAGGAGGACATTTTTGATTCAGAAAAAAATGTCGCTGCATCTGGGTCATAAAAATGTAGACATATATGTGCACCTGATTTGGAAAGAGCTCATTATAATTAGCAAAAGAGTGAGAGTGAGATTAGAGGTGCTTTGAGATTCAGATATAACTTGGCATCGATAAACACACATGTGCACACAAACACACTGAGATGCGATCGAATGAAACTACCCTTTGCAGCAAGTCATTTACTCTGTTTATAACTTTGTCTCATAAATTGATTGGCAGTCGGATTTCATGATTTGTGGGGGACATGCTTGAACACAGGTCAGCTTTGTTGCAAGGGACCTTACTTTGTGGCCAGGAAGCCCGTTTCAGTACAGTGAGTCTGCCTTGCTCCCCTCTTTGGAATAATAGCAAGTCTGTTAGCTTCACCCTCTCAATGTTTCTCCTCTCTGATCCATCAAACTCAGCCTCAAAGGGTTCCCTTCACAGGCATTGCCGAAGGCATCCTTTCCCTCCTCACCTCTGGTTTAGTCTCTGCTTGCTTCTGTTCGATATCGCCTTGTCTCAGCTCTGGGAGGCAGCATTAACGTGGTGGGTGCCATGTTGGATTTAGAATGGACAGCGGGATTCAACTCCAAGCTTTGCCATTCATTAGCTGTGTGACGTGGGATGAATGACCTTGGTGGGCCTCAGTTTCCTCATCTGTTCAGTGGGGTTAAGAACAGTATAATGTTGTACCTCGCACACATTAAGCATTGATTCATTTCTAATGATCTCTCCTCCAACTGCTTGTATCACAGTTTGGTTTGCTGTCTCTTCCAGAGCAAACCGGTTTCTCTGGAGTTCATCTCGACCCTTCGCACCAATCTGTCGTAGCCCATCTCTCTCAACTCCTACATCCTTGGTTTTCTTCGCTTCCCCCAGGCTACTGGTGGGGTCTAGGGATTTGCTTAAAAAAAAAAAAAATTGGACTCACCTAAGACATCCAAGCAGGGAGCATGAATGACAAGAAGGCTTTTCTCAAGACACAATCATTTAATGAGAGGGGGCTTTTATTGCATTCTGCTTACGCAAACTGAAATCATATGCCAAAGTAGCTACCTCCAAACTCTCCCTTTCCTTCTTTCTGTTCTTTAAAAATACATTTTCTCCACTCGAAGAAACTATGGCGGATTTTGTATTAGAAGGCAGGAGGCCATCAACTCTGCCATCAGAGAATGAGCATGAAGTCCAGTCCACCAGGAGTTATTTTTGCCATCATTGGGAACTTTATTATAATTATTATGAGCTTGATGTTTTTTGTCTGGGCGTCTTTTTATGCTTTTGTCTTGGATTTCTCATGCACCGAGTTGTCTTTAGGTATGTACAAGACAACTCTTCTGAATACAGACTCCTTTTTTATTAGCAGAGACTCTCCTTTGCACCGGGCACTGATCTTAAGGTGATCTGGTAGCAGAAGATTGCATTTCATTATGCTTTGAAGAAGAGGGTAATGGCATACATAGTTCAGGTACACTTGGCTTCTTCTGCTGATGTGTGCCAGATTGTTTAGTATTTCATGTAAAAAAAAAATACGCTATAATAAAAAGAGAAGTTTTGTGGGGTTTTTCCCCTGTTTCAAAGCAAGAAATAGATTCATATTGATGCTAAATAAGGTATTTTTCTATTTTGAACACACAGAGAGCTCTATGGCTGCTATCAGCAGAATAGAAATCATCACATTTTTATCACTGAGTGTTCAAGTCCACCTGATATTTGGTGCACAAAGAATTCATTTATCGGGTGTTCTCCTCTCCCTCCAAACCCCACAGATGTTTCATACAAAATAATGTCACTTGTAGGAGATTTCTTTCTAGGCACTCAGCATAAAGGTAGCTACAAGTGCTATTATGCTGGTATTGCTGGTCTGGCTCACTTAGACTAAAACCAATGGTCAGACCTGTCCCAGGGACTTAAGAGACATCTCTCTTATTTAACACATGTCTTGCAGTTTTAAGGTTTCTAAACCACAGAAAGGATGGCCATTTGAGGGCCCAGTACAAGCTGGCAGCCTCAGACCTCTTGTGTTTGGTCTGTGCAATATTTCAAAATAATTTGAGTCGGTTACCAGCATTAAAATATCAAGAGATTACAACCTAAAACAACTCTGGATTTCTGATTTTTGTGAGCGAAGCGGAACAACGGTGGGTCCTCATTCCCAGTGGGCGGCTGCGGCCGGGAGCTGGGCAATGTCAGGGCTGACCCCTTAGCTGGGGCATGGCCTAGGGGTTGCCATCCTCCCCTGGGCTAGTTTGCTCATTCACCTGACCCTCTGTCCCTGTAGGCATTGGAGTTTGCAACCGCTTACTTTATCATAGCAAAGAGAAAACAGAACGAAGTCGGGATTCAGAAGCAAACAGTACGTTTGAGTGTGTCTCTTTGATGGGTAACTTTTGGACACAAGGAAATATATTTATCTCACTTTTTGCACTCTGTATATGATTTCTGCAGTGTATGTGCATAATCTCAGAACTATATGGTTTTTAGGGAATATAAATAAATAGATGCCGATATAATTCAATGTGTATGGAAGTGAGAGAAATGATAAATTACAGGTATAATTTCTGCTGCTCAGAATGTATCCCAGAATCTTCAAACTGGAGGGGCCACGTGGTAGCATCTAGTTGTAGTTCAGCCCTCTCCTTTTACTGTTAGGAAATCGAAGCCCAGAGAGTCCAGCGATCTGTTTCAGGCCTTGCAACCAGGAAGGGTCCCTGTGCTCTGTGTCTGGTGCCAGGCAGGTGAAGTCTTTAATGTACAGCGTGGAATAGATGGTTACGGAATTTTTAAAGTGCATTTCTTTGCTGCTGTTCCTATGGGCTGAAGTTTTAAGGAAAATATTTAACTTCGTAAGGATTCCACAGGGACTCTTGAAAACTGCTCTGTGTCCCCTCTCAGGGCCTGACTTCTCCGACAGAGTCCAGCCTACTGTTTCCTCCAGTTTCCCGGGCCTTTCCACGAGATGCTCTGGCGGGCAGCACGTCTCAGACTGGACTAGCTGTGCACGCTTCCTCTCCCAGCCCTGCTCCACTTCCAGCATGCTTGATCTTGGTCATTATTGCCATGGGATAGAAGTTGTCCTATTGTATTCTGTTTCTTTTTTTTTTTCTCCTTTTGTTGCTCGTATTCTAGGTTTCCAGGTCACATTAATTCTGTCTTAGAAACATCAACCCAAATCAGCCTTTCCTTCCCATGTTACCTGTTTCTGTGTTTGGAGAGGTCCCCGCTATCTCCTGATAGGACTGTAGCAGTAGACTCTTCGCCGTACGTCTTCATTCTAGCTTAACTTCCGTCCCCGGTCTTTGTCATCTCTGTTGGTTTTCATCCCTGACTGCACATTAGTCACTTTGGGATTTTAAAACTTACGGAGGTCTGGGCCCCGTGCCCAGAAATGGATTTGACTCGGTTGGGGTAAGGGCTCTCTGGCATCAGCACTTTTCAGAGCTTTGCGGCGGGGTTCCCATGTGTGTCTCCACAGCCGACTCCCGCCGCTCTACTTTGTCAGCATGGCTAGTTTCCTGCAAAACGCATCCGATGGGTCACTCCACAGCTTCAGTGTCTCTGTTTTCTGAATCAAGTCCAGACTCCTAGTTTGGCTTGGGAAGCCTTCATGGTTGGATCCCGGCCACTCCTCCAGGCTGCTCTCTGGCCACCGCATTCCCCATGTGCTTGTGTGCCAGTCACCAAACACACTTTGCCCCTTTGGGGACTCAGGCCTCTGCTCGTGTGGTCCACTCCAGCTGGCTCCCCCTTTCCACTTTGGGGAAACAAAGTCTCCCATCCCTCAAAGGTGTCACCTCCAATAGAAAACCTTTCTCCACTGCCAATTTAACACTTTTCACAGTATGTTAAAGTGAATCTATGCGCCTGCTTCACTGTCTTGCCCTTCTAGACCTGAGCTGTCCAAAGCTGTCTGATAGAACTTTCTGGAATGATGCAAAGCTTCTATACCTACACTGTCCAGTGCGATAGCTCCTAGCCACCTGTGGTTCTCGAATGATGGACATGTGACCAATGCAGCTGCAGAACTGAATTTTTAATTTTATTTAGTTTTAATAGTTCGGTTTAATTTAAACTTAAATAGCGTGTGGCTAGTGACTGCTGTTTTGGACAGCTCAGACCTTGACTTTGAGCTCCTTGAGGGCAAGGGTCAAATTGTGTCCATATTTTTATTCCATGTGGTGCAGAGTGGTGTTGCTCACTGAAATTGCTGAATGACTGAATAAATGATGTAGGAGTTATCGAAAACTATCTTTTCTAGGTTACACAGCTCCATGCACATACACAAATAAAATCCTGCCTAGGAGTAGGACACGTTATCACATTCGACTTTCACGCAGATGTTATTACCCCATTTTACAGATGAAGAAATAGAGGATCAGAGAAGTTAAGTGACTCGGTGACGCCATACTCCTGAAAAATAAGATTAGTTTATGCCTGCCAGTTACCTTTAATTACATTGTAAGCAACAGATAGCTTCTGATATTTTTTAGTTCCGAACCAAACAAGAAGAACTGAACCCCAGAGAGAATGTTCTATGGCCTGTGTGCGTAGCCCATCTGGCCATTTCGTGTTTCCAGAGATTGGCTTTTCCCCTTTGGTCACTTCAGTGACACCGTTTCTTGCGTCTGGGACTGTTGCTGGCTGGCACCAGGTCTTAAGGCCATTACCAAATCCGTCAAGGATTAGGGGTCACTGGTGTGACCCATGACAGCTCTCTCTTCCACTCTGTTTTGAAGACTGACTGTAAAGTTTGTTTTTCTGGAGATGGGATGCACGACGCCGTTGTTAAAGCTGAAGTTAAACAGACCACAGTCCAAGAGAGGGAATGGAATTAAAGTTCATCTAAGACCTTAATGCAAAGTTGT
Source organism: Cheirogaleus medius (assembly GCA_008086735.1). NCBI lineage: Eukaryota > Metazoa > Chordata > Mammalia > Primates > Cheirogaleidae > Cheirogaleus > Cheirogaleus medius. Next base: position 10,240,192 of record VBSM01000316.1, read on the forward strand.
CTTAGAATCTGAAAGTGGTTTTTTGGTGCAGAGTCTAAATTAGGACACTGTTAGTAGGGGGAGGGTAATTACATTTTTGGTGCCTAGTGAATCTCAATTCTTATTTATAACAAGTCGACTTGATTAAATTCTTATAGCTTCCTCGCTTATTCTATTTCCTTTGCACAGTATTATGAACAATAAGGTGATTTTACTTCAAGGGAATGCAAGGGTTTTTTTTGTTCAAATTACATCTCAGTCATTCACATAAATATCAGCTGGGATACATTTCTTCTGTCTTCAGAGCACTCGATCTGCTTGACCGCCTGTTGCTGAACCATTGGAGTGGGGAGAGGAGCTAAAACCGAGAAGAGTCGATTTTATGAAGGGACCGAAGGAGGAAAAATTGTTGTCTTTAACTTCGTTTGCTAGAATTCATCAACTTTATTCGCTCAGATTTACTAAGTGCCTTTTACAAACTGGGCTTGCAGCTTAACAGGAGAAACTGCTGATTAAATGGACCATTATGATAGAGTGGAATCATTTCTATATTAGGACAAGTGCTATGTGCAAGTGGAACAGATGATGGGGGCAAGCTAAAGGCAGGTTAGGGAAGGCTTCTTGGAGGAGGCGGCATTTATGCCCAAGTTATTTGGGACGGGCAGGACATCTCTAGGTGAAGGAATGCAGAGCGCCGTGGCAGCTAGATGTGCACAACAGCTGAGAGGTGAGAGCGTGCAGGGTGTACGTGGGTCTCTGTTGATGGTCAGAGACATCAGTCAGGGGGGAAAAAGGTGTGACCGAGCGGTGGCTGACATCAAGAAGGGCCTTTTGAGTGCCTTGGACATTCCAGCTTGATTTTCTAGGCTTTCGGAAGCTACGAAACTTTGCAACTGGGATGGGATGTGCGTGTGGGAAGCATGCAATGTTAAGAATCCACATCAATTTTGAGATACATCCCCATGTCAAAAATACTAACATGTGAGCCCAGTGTGGTGGCTCATGCCTGTAATCCTGTAGCACTTTTGGAGGCTGAAGTGGGAGGATCACTTGAGGCCAAGAGTTTGAGACCAGCCTGGGCAACACAGTGAGACCCTCATCTCTATAAAAAAACTTTTTAAAAAAATTAGCTGGACGTGGTGGCATGGGCCTGTATAGTCCGAGCTACTTGGGCGGCTGAGGTGGGAGGATCACATGAGCCCAGGAGTTCGAGACTGCAGTGAACTATGATCACACCCACAGCACTCTAGCCTGGGCAATAGAGCGAGATTCAGTCTCAAAAGAAAGAGAGAAAGGAGGCAAATGGAGGTCCAGCAGGCTGGATCATACATGACAGAAATCTAGAAGGAGAAGACCCACAAACAACAATAACAAAAGTGACCCTTGTCGTGGTGGTCTGGGAGCTTTTGGTAGAAAGCCAACCCCACACAGCTCAGAAAGCTTCGAGGCCCTTGTGGGTATAGAAGCGTGCAGTGGTTATTTGAAAGTGTATGCGTTTGGCAAAGATTTCTAACACGTGATGGCAAAAAAAGTCGTGCCAAAGTGGTCAAGTGGTTTTCTAGAAAATTCCCTTAATGGCAGTCCCATGGCCCCCAGTACAACCATAGGGAATGTAGTCACTTTTAAATGTTTCTGCCCTCTTTTGGAAACCTTGTCATTCTATCTTTTTTACGAACGTCCTCCTCACCCCTAAGTCTGTGTGCATTTTCCTAATGGAACGCGTCGTTACGCTCTGTACCCATGCTAATTTATGGTGTATTTTGGTATTCCAAGAAGTGAAAAATGGAGAGCTAATATGACTTCTCTTTGTTTTAGTCTGAAGAGGTTTTTACTACCGGGACCTTGACATCTTCCACCTTAGTTTATCTTTAAGTTATCTTTAACTGGAACCATTCTGTCCATTAGCTCGGTTTTAATCACCTCTCAAAATGGTCAGATTTACAAGCAACACATGACAGAGAGAACACAAAAAAAAAACCCCAGCCAGCCTCTCCTGACATTCAACAGCAGCCTACATCTAAATAGTGGAAAAGTTTATTTGCTTTTTCTGAGGATGTGCTAAGTGATTTTGCAGTTTGAGTGGTATGGCCTTCTAGCACTTAGGCCTGCATTTATTAAATAAATTTGTTCTCTAACTCAAGTGTTAAGTGTGTATTATGAAACCTCAAAGCCAATTTCGGTGATTGCAATGTGCAAATATTTTTGAAATTACATAATTAAACAGGACTTGGCCCACAAGGTCCACCGAAGTAATGTATTAATTGAATCGTCTGATTTAATTGTATGTTATTTTCATTTATTCGGGGACGTGTCCACATCTCTTGTAGAGAGATAGGAGCTTCTTGTGTGCCTGGCACCGGTGGTTCAGAGGTCCTTCTCAAGAAACCTTTAGCACTCAATTAAATATTAACCAAGAAGAGGGGACTTGTTCCTTCTGTCCCCGAAACTCTATTTCGATGTCTGAGTCTGGTGATTGTAAAGGAAAAAG
>VBSM01000316.1:10242758-10263317 GCA_008086735.1 Cheirogaleus medius
AATTAGAAAAAAAAAAAAATGAGCTCTCACGAAGTAGAATTTGGAGGCCTGGCATCTGTGTTTTAGGCATACTGTATGAAGTTACGTGAAAGGCAGTAAGTTCTAGAAGCCCAAATTGCTCTCCCAAAAGGAAAATATTTTTTGTTGCTATTAAATATAGTTTATATTGCTACTTCAGAACTTTTTTTTTTTTTCCTCCAGTGGGGCCATTTATTTAAATTCTTAGTTAATATTTCTATATAGAAACGTCTTTGTCTCCAGAGCCCGCCTTTGCGAATTCCCGTTTAATATGCGGTCCTGGATAAGTATTTGCTCATGCCTTGAGCTGCCCCACACCTGATCAAGTGACAGCGTGGCGTCACGTCAGCCCGCAGAATGTCCCGGTGACTTTTGAGTCATGGTGGCATGGAAGGTACAGAGATTGGAGGAAAAACAATAATGGGATTTTCCCCCCTTTCCTATGTATTTCGGCATGCATGACGCTTCAGCTCTACTGTGCAAATTTGGAGCGTGGGATGGAGAAATATTCCTATTCCTAAAGGCCTGCGAAAGTGAAGGAGAAAGTATGAGCTATTAGGATTTCCATGGTAAATATAATTTGATTACATGTGTTGGTAATTTCCCTCAGAGCTCAGGATTTTATGTTGAGCGTTGTTTAACAATGTTATATTTCTTTCCAGCTTTTGGAAACATTTAGCTCTACAAATCTGCCCTAAGAAGATTCCATTGATTTGCCTCATTACTACAGGCTGTATCTGGGGGAGGGGAGGCCACTTGGGTGGGGGAGGCAGGTCCCTCGTGGGTCCGCTGTTCTGCTTGTCCCAGCCTTCTTGTCTCTTGCCAGGCCCCGCGTGGGCGTACCTGGCGGTCCTTGCATCATAGCCCTGGAAAAGTGGCCGGAGACCTGGAAGGCCACTTAGCTATAGCCGTAGAGCGGAGCTTTGGACTGTCCTTGCTGTGCCATGCGGGATCCTGGGAAGTTCAGGGTGGTGGCCAAGGGTGTCCTTAAAGGCTCAGGGCCTGGGCGACATGTTTCCCAGCGAATGCACAAGCATTCCAGCATTTCGATGCCTTGTTCAGGCGACCACTGTGTGCATGAGTCGAACATCAGCCCTGAGTTACCCCTCCTTTTACCAGTGAGGACCCCAGGGTCTGGAGAGAAGGGGAAGGGACTGGCCGGACTCCAGCCGAGAGACTTGTGGCTCCAAAGAGCCAGAGCCACACTCTCTGGCCCTCTAACGAGACATCTTTCCATCTTAACGAAGTGTGGAGCTGTCTCCTTTTCCCCTTCGAGCCAGAGTTGATGAAAAGGAATTTTCTTAGGAGCAAAACCGAGAGGCAAACACAAGATGCCAGGAGCACGGAAGTCTGATGACTTTGTGGAAGAGAGTTAAGCTTGTTTCTCGGTTCTAGCAGGGGGCTGGCGGGGTCTGGGGTACACTGGGGCTCCTTCCAGGCTCTAGCCTCTTTGCTGTTCAAAAGATCCTGCCCCAACGTCTCCTGTCCACAGAGTCTGTGTTTCCAGGGGCCGCGTTCTCGGGCCGTTGCTGTTCTGTAGGAGTTTTGGGGGTCAGAAGCTGCTGTCCCCGTTTTTGTCCCCAACCGCCCGCATGGCCTCAGCCGCCAACTGAATCCTCTCCCAACAAGGGAATGGCTTCGCCAGATCCCTCCAAGTTGCCTTTCAGCTCGAACGTGTTTTCTGTTCTCCCTCATCCGAGATTTTCCTCATCTCTGCCTAATTCCTTCCACTTAAAAGTCTGGATCACACCCCTGACGTAGAAGAAACCCCAATTTGAGTCATGGGAAATATAAGCGAGCTCCTCAGGGGATCCCAAAATCTGTCGTTAGGGGCCATTCCTTGTCTTTTGTCATTTGCAAAACTTGGTCAAGGAATTTCTGGGGAAATGAATCTACCACTTCCTATTTGGAATGGAGTTTATGCTTCATTATTATTTTTTTTTTCTGTCGCTGATAACACTCCATGGAGCTGCTGGGGTGGGGGGGTGTTCTCTGTCTTTCCCTCACCCTAGTGAAGAAGCACATGGAAGGTTATATGGTGTAGAAAGTGCCTTAGCAATTACATAAAAGGCTGGTTCATATAAAGAGGCTTGTTTCTATATGGAAAATATGAGGTCCCCCCCCCTTTTTTTTTTTTACATGGACCAGGTGTGGATTAGTTCACTGAACCTTTTACCCAGCCGTATTCCCGCTTGTAATTCTTCTGAGGCACAGTTCAGCCAAGTCAAAGAAACATGTTATTAAAGGTGAGCCGAAAGGCATTTAAAAAATAAACAAACTGTTTAAGATCCTAAATCAGTAACAGAATCTATATGCGCAGACTTGAAAAGTGCAAGAAAATGCATTTCACTCCCTTCGGGTTCCAGGCTGGATTCTCCTCCTGCCTTCTTTGAAGATGTCCCCAAAGTCGTTTTTGGTCACTGGTGGGGACAACCAGCGATGCTAACCTTAACAGTGTAGCTCTTTTGTAACTAATGATTTGCTTCCTCCTAGGTAGGTGCGGCCCCAATCTTAAATGGACAGTTCTCCAGCTAATGTTAAGGGGGGAAAAAAATAAGTACTTTGATTTTATTTTAACACTGTGTTCTTTAGAAGTTTAAAATCTGATACACTTTCTCTCTTTTTTTTTTTTTTAAGCCTATAGCCTGGCATATAGCAAGATGTTATTAACAACTCGTAGAGATGGCAGAAAGGAGGCATAGGAAGTTTTAGATTTATTGAAGTTGTATTGTCCTTGGTCATAGTAACAGCAGCCGTCACTTCTTTCAGCATTCACTTTGTGCCAGGCACTGTTCTAAGCACTTTGTCGTGTTAGTGTATGTAGTCCTCAGAAGCACATTATGTACTATAATTAAGCCCATTTTATGGATGAGCACACTGAGGTGACTGAGAGCTTAAAGAACTTCCCGAGGCCAGTAAGAGGCAGAGCTGAGTTTTGAACTTGGGCCATTGAATCTACACTTGTGAGTTCTGACCCTTCTAGTCTAAACAATACTGTGCAGTACAATATTATACAATACGTACTAAGTTCCGCAGCCCAAGGAAACATGAAATAGAGCTATCTCTCCTGTACATCCTCAGCCTTGCCTGTTTTAAAATTATTTTTTCATTTTGTTCTAACTTTCAAAAATTGTACTGTTTTTGTTTGTTTGTTTTCAGCTAAAGAATAGGTATTGATCATTTGCAGCCTGTTGTACTGCTTTTCTCAGAATTATCTTAAACTTTCACTGTGATTGCGGAATTGGGGAAAGGCATTTTTTAAGGTAATTTCAAATGTCAGAAGCAAGGGAAGAGAGCGGCATTTTAGGGGTGAGTCTTCCTGGCCCACCTTTTATGAGGTGAGCATCACCTTCCAAGGGGAGCCTGAAGCCCGAATTCTTCATAGTAAATACAGTACTCTTTTCAGAAACTTACATTTAGCTTGAAACAATCACCCCTACCCCAACCCCCTGCTTCTTTACAAGACAGAAAAAAGGGGGCGAGTTCAGCAACAGCATATCTAGCACCCCTCTAAGTAGCTTTGTGTCATTGGAGACCATGTGCTGAGCTTGTCAAAGTCTTCTGCCCGGTTCAGCCATTCTTGTTTTAGGAGCATCAACTTTCTGCTTGGGGCCAGGGGAAGCAGCAGCAAGTGTAGACAGCCATGCCAGGCTTTGCTCAAGTGTCCTTCCACCTTCTTCGTGTTCTTGGGGTGCTCAGGAGAGCTTTGGAGTCATAAGGAACACAAGTTCCCTGGCACCGTCATTAACACAGGAGCTAAGGAGCCCAGAGGGTGAGCCCCAGCCAGGTTCTGAACTATGTTGGTGTCTCTAAATGGGCTTCCAGTGAATGCTAAAGAGATGATGAGCATTGGGGAAGCCTCGCCTTGGGTCAGAGTTGAGTTGAGAAGGCACCCGGGCTCTGCCCATGCCAGGGAATTCAGGAAGAAAGGCGTGGGAAAGGAAACGGGAACGAAAAGGTGCCAGGAAAGTCGCCTCATCATTTGGTGCCTCTGTGGTGGCCAGAAGGTGAGTTTCTGCTTGTAGACACTCTGGGCACATAGCTACCAGGTTTCTCAGGTTAGGGACTCACAACATAAGGATGTGGGTCATACTGGGACACTGGGTAATCCGGGGGGAAGGATTGTTGGAGGTCTTCCCAGCTAGACTGACGATGGGCATGGGTCATTCTTGAGTGTCCACGTGCCCATAATAAAATCTAGGTACAGAGCCACTCGGGGGCTTCTCTATGCATGTCGGAGTGTTAGCCATTGTACATGCAACCGTAGGGACAGAGGCGCTGGACTACGATCCAGGAATGTTTTTGTTAGGTTGACAGGCTGGTTAGCATCATTCATTCATTCATTTATTGAACGCCTACCAGGTGTAGCTGCTGTTCTGTCCTGGGATGTATAGCAAGCAAGTCAGATAAAGTCCCTGTCTTCATGGAGTTTATATTCTGCTATTTTTGTCCCAAACTGACCATGCACACAGTCAAAACTAATAAGACTTTGTCTTAAACGTAGCTCATCTGTTGCCTAAACACGCCCGGGAAAACCTAACAAAATCAGCTGAGCTGCAGATTGGAGCCGCCAAGGGCCAGATGTGGCCATGGGAGGAATATCTTTGGGAGCTTGTCATCTGGCTCCAGCTGTGCTAACCTAGGCCTGGGAGGCAGCCATGAGTTGTGTCTGCCAACTGGTGGCCAGACGTTGGTGCAGGCTTAAACAATTAGCAGAAGCCATCATTGGTGGCTGGATCCACCGCGTGTGTCTTACAGATGACCGCTGCCATCCAAACCAGGGGACTCTGTGGGCAGAAACGCCCAGAAGGGAACCAAAAATGACCCCTTTGAAAAACCAGGCCAAGTTTCCTTATCCCTTAATGTGGAGAAGGTTGCAGGAATGCAAGTGGAAAACCAGTATCAGCAAGAAAACAGAAGTAAGCCAGATGGACCCCCGCACCTTGCAAATCTTGGCTCTGAGAACTCTTGCCCGGTATAGAAATGTCTGCCTCTAGCAATGCCCCCGCAGAAAAGCAAGGAGTAGAATTTGCCTGTGAGGGTCTTTTCCTTCAGTTATTAGTTTTTTTTTTAATTGCTGCCCCTTGATGACAGGCATTTATGATGATTTATTGATTTTACCCAAATAGAGGTTTCCACCGTTTGAAAGCAATTGGATCCCTCCAAATATGCTATCACTTTCAAATATCTATTCTATCTGCCTGCAAAAATAAGCATATAAGTAAATAAAATGCACCCGCTTACCCACATGTGGAAGATTTTCTTAGAAACTGTGGAGTTTCTGGTTTAATGTACCAAGCAGGGTCCTACTAGCACACAGGAAAATAATGGATTTTGATCGTCTGTTGTTAAGCAAGCTGCTGATAGATAACACAGTAGTTGCTCAGTAAATGTTTGTAGACTGAGCTGAATAAGGAAAAGTTCCAATGGATGTGATGACTTGTAAGAGTGGTAATTAAAAATTAGCGCAGTTATTTCAAATAATAAGTGAGGGAAGCAACAAACAACAATTTAGTGCCAGAAAAAAGTAAAGGTTTTTAATTGAAATACATTTGGGATTTCTTTTTCATATGTCCACATGTCAAGCCTGGTTACAGCAGAAAGCACAAGATGGCAGAGACTGAGGTTTTGAACGGGGGCTTCTCTCGCAACTGAACGTCTGTGTCCACATGAGAAGGTCTTTGTCATAGCAAGGTTGTTAGTGGTTTTTCAAAGAAGTCCCACTGCGAATAGGTAACGACGACAACAAAACCATTGAAGTGGGAAAAATGTGAAAGATACCAGTGTATGTGCAAAAATCAACTTTTGTGTTCTAGCTGCATTGTGTAAATTCACTGTGCAGGGAACATAAGTGAAGCCATTTGGTTTTGTGGCACTGGTGTGGGCTGGCTAAGGGGGTGCGGGACGAAGTTGGGGTATTGATACAGTATGAGGAGAGCCAGATGGTTGTATTACACATCTTTTGTGTTCTTGTTTGCTTCTTAAAGCAGTTGCAGAATTTTGCCCTCGGCGATATTTTTTTCGTGCCTATGTGTTCTGCTACGAATTTACTTTTGTCAGAGTACTTTGAAAGAAAAACCTTGCTTGGGAAAAAAAATTTTTTTTTTTTTTTTTACTTACGTTATAAACTTGTGAAGTCAACAGTGTGTTCATAAAAATATTTTTTAAATGTTAAGTATGTTAGTAAATAGTGGGAGGATCAGCTTTTCTTTTTCCTTAGTGCAGGGATTTCAACCATAATTTATGTCAAATGGGGGAAAGATTTTTTGTAGAACTGTGAACGTGGAATTGATGGATGGAGGGAGGGAGACAAGGTAGACCGATAGATGGAACAGATACATTGTTCCAATAGTAATGAGGCCTGATTGCAGATTTAACTTTTTCCATTTCTTATAGCAAGTTCCCAGGCTGTGGTTTTTACCTCTCATGTTTTATCAGCGAGCCTAACTTGGTGGTAAGTTGAGTGATGGTGGGTTAGAGCAGGTTGCTGGGTTTTTGCCTGGGTTTTTTTGGTTGGCATTTATTAGGACTATTATTGTACCACATCGAAATTTATATTTATTTTCTAGTAAAAGGAAATTCTATTTTGCCATTACCAGTGGCAAGGGATATTTAAGGTGTTCTAATTACATATAAGGGATGATATTTTAGCACCAAATACTTTCAATAAGGAATTGCTTTGGAGCTGGTTTCCAACCCCCCAACATGATGGAATGCTTCAGAATAATTTAATGTCCATTTTCCAGTTCATCTTTTTCTCTTTGCTCAAAGGAGAGAAGAGCAAATAGCTAGCTAGGATGCTTGGGCGATGGTTTATTCTCCTGTTGTGTCCGGATTTCCAGTTTCAGTTGGAACCTGCAGTCCCTGATGAGAAAACAGGAAACTTACAGTCCTAACCTTATTGAAATCTCTGCCGGGTTTAGTCGCCAGTCCGAGGCGACTCTTTCCAATAATGAAGCCATTGTAGGCATCATATCTGATCAGTTCTTGAAATGTTTTAGTAAGTCTATCTTACAACATTATAAGAAGATAATCAGCAGCCTCAGAAGGTCCCCATCTGGACTGTAGAGTTCTTTTACTGAAAGATGTTTTGCCTTTTTGAGATAGCTCTCGCGTTTCATCATCTGTTCCGCCGAGATGAAGTGCATATGAAAAGTCAGTGGCTCTGAATCCATCTGTTGTTATTATTTTCCACTGATAATTGGCTTGAACAATGAAATGTCTCTGTCTGCAGCCTTTGAAACTGTACACCCTGTTTATTTTCTGGAGGTCTCGCTGCAACTACGCCCCCCTCGCTTCCCCCCTCTTCATTTTCTCTCCAGCTTTACAGCGAGTGGCGCTTGTGTTGAGGATGACATCTTTGACTCCGTACATCAGTATGTGTCACTCAGCATCTAAAGCTTGCATACAGATCTTTGTCACAGTCCCTGTGTCTGTACCATTTTGCTCCTGAATCCAACACGCTTTCAAGCAAGGAGCTTAGCCGGGCCACAACGCATGGATCCCTTACCTGGAGCATCGTCTTTATTTCGCTGTCCTCATTAAAATATTAATCTAGAGTACGGTATCTAATACCTATGGAATTAGATACTACCTATAATTGTATAATATATTCAGTTGCATCCAGGTTTGCACGATACAGGGGCATTAATATTGGATTCCACTAACAGCACTTCCATTAGCTTGCTCAACCAGTATGAGATATAGATGAGCTGGGAAGCGTAACTACCCGCGAGAACTGCCAAAACAGTCATTAGAAGCTCCGTGGGGATGGACAGAGGCTTTTTCACAGTGATATACTGATTAAATTTTGTTCTATGGTTTATTTGCATCAAGGTTAGATCACTATCGGCCATGGAAGCTAGTTATCCAACACCTTGTTTGGAAGGTCATTTCAAGGCAAAATGGTGAACGAAATCGGCTTCTTTAGTTTCTTCTATGGGCACCCCTTTTAGAGAAGCTGTGTTTTATTTTGGGGGGCTTTGGGAACCTTTTTTTATTTTGTTTCTCTTTTCTCCACGTTATGCCGTACCATGCATTTGAAAAGACTTTTTTGGTTTGTTTGTTAAAAAAAAAAAAAAAATTGTTTGAAACTTTTCAGCAGTGATCGTTTACTTTCTCAGCAGAATGATGTGAGCAGAAAACAGTGTTGTGTTAATAAAATAAAACTTGCTTTTGCAATAGAAAGCGCCTTATTTCCCTTGGTTGGGATAATCGTGATGCATTCTCGGAGGCTGTGAAGGATCTGTGACCTACCGTTTTTAGTCCAAATGCAACAATAATATAGACAGGTCTTCTAGAACAGCAATGCTGGATTTGCCCCCAAAGTACTGTGTGGCATTAGTAATTAGAAGAAGAACATAATCTTATTTATGTTTCAATCGAAATCATTTAATACTGCAAAAGTTATTAAAAAATAATTAAGTTACTAAGACCAACATGTGGCTGGAACACAGGGTAAGAGGTCAGTGTGGCTTGACTCCATAAACTGAGAAAAAGCAGTAGAGAATTCCAAGCCACCCGCATGTTTTTTCCCCGCTTGCTTAAATTCCTGGGTTCTAAGGACAAATTATGTTGGGGTATGGCATATTTTCTGCCAAAATGGAGAAAATTGTTGCCTGTAATTATGTTGTTTAATTGAAATTATAAGTGGTTGGGGCCACTCAGTTAAAAGCATCCTTTCTAATATAGGGGTAATGTTTTTAAATGAGTGGTCATAGATTGGTGACATTTGAAATGTAGGCATTTGGGATGTATTTTTGGAAAACTCAAATTATTTTCCTTTATTGATTAGTGAACTAAAGAGTGTAGTTAAGTAGCATTTTTTTTTTGGTTTATTCTCTTTTATTAGATATGCATGAGTGTAAGATGTGTGAGTATATGTGCACACATGTGTACACATTTTTATATGTACATTTTACATAGGTATATAAAATAGATCTTTCTGTGGGTAAAGACTCCCAAGGATCCGTTTATAATGTGACAAAGCAGAGAAACAAGAAGTATGTGTCTGACCTTAAATGGTGACTAAAATGATATGACTGTTTAAAACTCTCATTGAATATTAGAGATTTAAATGCAACTCACAGCAGAACTGTAAGGATGTGTATATCCCCAAGTTCTTTTTGGAGCAGCTGGAGATACCAAGGATAGCACCACATCACCCCCCATCGCCCCCCCTTCCTCCAAGAGTGAGTTCTTAATTACTAATGAATGCAATTCATTTTAATTGTTATTACAGCAACATAACACTTACCTGTCTTCTGTTTAGCCCTGTCCCCTGGAACAAGCGGTGTCTCTCCTGTCACAGGGAGGACAGGTAGAAGGCACAGCGGGCGTCTGATTGAGCCAGTTATTCATTTGCTGAGTGTTTGTGTTTATGCAAAGGGGCCTCTTCCTGCATATTTAATCTAGAGTAAGGCAGTGGCTTTTGTTGTGTTTAGCCCACATACCTTCAGTCCTTCCTCACACCGCCGCCAGCCTGGGAGCCCTGGGAGCCCGCGGCTTCCCAGCGCCTGGAGTTTCTCCCTTGCAAACTCTCAACTTTCTTCCGTTGCATGAAAATCGCCTCTCCCGCCCCAAAGCTTTGCCTCCTCACCATGAGCCGGTAAGTGTGTGCGAAGCCCAGGCTGCTACTTTTGTTTCATTTTACTAATGTGGAGAAAGGGTACTTTGCTGCGCTTCTGGGCACCTCCTGAAGCCAGTCCTGCTTCCTGGGCCGTTGTCAGTTTCTGGCTGCCCTGAAATAGACAAGTACAGGTGCCTCTTAGGAAACGTGGCTGCATTTTGGACTGGCAGAGAGAGGGCTCTTGGGGACTGGAGGGAATTAAAAAGAAAAGACAAGACAGAGAGAGAGAGAGAGGAGAGCAGCTTTATTATTCTTTGTCCTAACAAATCCTGTTTTGTAACTATCCTGCAGATAATGCTGCCATTGTTTGCTAAAAGCCTTCAAACAGTGTGCAGGAGCGAACTGGGAGGAAGCAGAGAAACTCTGCTGCTTGTATTGTCTCTGCTCGGGCCCGGGTCCTCCCCGAAGGTCTGTGCCGGAATAGGAAGGGTTTTCTTCTGTGGAAATCGAATCGTCTCTTCATTGATATTAATAGCACACTGGAGATGTTGGCCATGATGCTCAGAGAGGGCGGTCGGGAGGGAAGGAAATCTGATCTTGCTGGGGGGGGGAAATGACAGCCTCTTGGCCCCACGGTGGAGGAGACATCATCCAGGCTCAGTGTGCATAATGGCATCCTGGCTTAACTGTTTGCTCTAGGAATTTTAATCTTGAGCTGTTTGTTTTACTATCCGGGGTCTTGCTATTTTTCGTCCCTGCACTGTCTTTAGAAAGCACCATATTCAAGGGGCTAATCCAGTCTTTTTTCAAAGTGAATTTTGAAAAAAAAAAAAAAAGACTCGGAGAAATTCATGTACTGTACACGTAGATCATTCTGGGGTAGGATGGGGGTATTCTGCTTTCTTTTTGAGGGTAGAATGTTATTTCAAAAATGAGTTGCCGCAATTAACAAGAGTGAACCACCCAAGGAAGATAAGTCCTATGCAAAGATATTTCAGGGTGTGGGGATTGTGTCCACGGTCTCAAAGAAGGAGTTTGCATTACCAGTTAACTGTTGCCTCTGAGTAACTCTTTTCAACAGAAGAGTGTGCTGTTCCCCCGCAGGTTGGAAACTGTGAGAATTTAAATAAAATTTCATCAACCTTATTAAAATATGTAGGGACTTGGGTCTTCTTGGGTACAAATCAGTCTAGAGACTTAGAAGCATTTATTAACAGTGAGGCTGCTGAAGGTTTTTAATAATAAAATTACAAATACTCTATCTAATTGTAAGTATATGACTTTTATACTCGGTTTTTAAGGGGAAAAATACTTTTTTTTATGAGGCAAAGTAACTCCGTCAGAGCACCTTCTGTGATTAGCGCTATTGTATTCTTAAATTTTGATTGATAGAGATAATAGTTTTCACTTAAAAATACAGACAGGTACTTTAACTTTCCATGACAATAGCTATTTGCATTTCTTTTATCTTTTTGTTTAACATTTGTGGGGGTTGGGATGGATTTGATTATTAACTCTTATTGCACACTAAAGGTGAATCTAAAACAAAGGCTTTGTTAGAGCTTCAAAGGGAAAACAGCAAATATTGTTTTTAGGTTTCAACATTTAAAGGCTGTTAAAGGATACCTATAAAATATTTTCACATGACCATGACCAGGGTTTTACTTTTCTGGAAGGTAAGAGAGAGTCATTTTTTTCCAAAGGAGATGGGCCAACGTGGAGTCAGTGGGGGGCTGGCAGCCTGAAGTGTTTTGGGGGGCAAGCATCGGCTGGGCTTGCCTTTTACCACATGGCTTCATTTATAGTATTTTAGAATTTTGCCTCCTACAATGGACCCCCCAAAGTTAGGCTCTATGATTTGAGGGGAGTCCCTGAGGATGAGGAGAAAAGAACTAAAATATTACTTGCAGGGATAGGAGGGGGACTGGGGAAATAAGTCATGGATCCAAAGTGGCTCATTTCTGTGATAGGGACAAGTAAAAGGAAGGTGTCATTCTTATGAAGCAGCACACCGGGTAGCATCCAAGGTGGCCTCTGCTCTCAGAGGCTGGACAGTGGCAGCTGCTTTTCTTTCCTGTTTCCTTCCTTCCTTCCTTCTTTTCCTTTCTCCCCCCCCCCCCCCCGTGTTGCTCTCTGTTCCTTTTTTTCTTCTTTGTTCTCCTTTTTCTTTTCTTTTCTTCTTTCCCTCCCTCCCCCCTTTTCCTTTTTGCAAGCCTCACTCAGTAATTGAAGCTTATAAGGGCATAGAAAAAACTTTGGGGTTGATTCCTGAGTAGATTTTCTTGTTTTAAGTACAGAAAATAAAGTGACCCTTGTATTGTGCTTTTCCAGCTAGTCACATAAGTGTTGATGCCCTTCTGTTTTTTAAGAAATCATTGAAAAACAAGACATAAAAGCCCTTATAAGATGAGGTTCACTGCTTTAAAGAAGCAGCAGCCATCTCTTGGAAATTAGCCCATTTGGACTTGTTTTTGCAAATGCTGTGCAGGCTATTTGATTGGAGGATGCAGGGGTATGGGAAGTTTGAACTGTGTTCCTTCTACACTTAAAGAGTTGGAAGGGATCCTTTGGTCAGACACCTACTAATCGCCCCTTCCTTCATCCTGGGCTCTGGGCTCACACTCCTCCTCTTTGCATCTTTAGTAAGACCCAGCACACAGTAGGTTCTCAGCCAGCATTGGTCGGGCTGCAGGTTGAGATGAAATATATTGGCCATCCTTCAGAGTCGCTTTTGCATCACTGTGTAAAATGAAATATAATGTAGGAATCCTGATGAAGATCATTTGTTTTAGCTGCCAAGAAAGAAAAGGAGGAAACATTTTACACGGGGAAAAATAGAGCCTATATTGTTCATTTTCAGTCTTGTAAAATGAGATCACACCTTCACGCTTTACCTGCAACTCAGTTCCAAGTAGGACATCCTAGTTGGCACTATGTATTGCGTGTCACGTAGATTAAATTAAGGGCAAAACATACCCATAGAAAGTGTGACATTGAAACCTTGGTAATAAGGTAAGAGTTCTGCAGAGTGAAATTCCTAATTTGTGGGGGAGAGGGTGGAAAGGGAAAGGGAGAGAGGAGAGCACATGAAGTTTCTGACTCTAGAGGTGGAAGCTAAAATTTGGTGTCTTGGTCATGGCTTTTGTGGTCACCACGTCACTTAAGGTAGATCGCAGTTGCAATCAGTAGTGAAGAGGGCCAGGGAACAATTCTGGTGTTCACAGGATCTTAACTGTGAATAACAAAAAGGAAAAGAATTTGTTTACTGTATCTTTGGCTCACTTGTAAAACCTAAAACCAATAGGAAACTTAAAAAAGAAAGAAAAAGGAAAAAAAAATGCAATTTGTATGGAGACAGCAGTTTTTAAAAGAAGACAAGTGGGCTGGAGAGGAGTATATTTCTTTTATATTTTTTTAAAGACTTAAAAGCTTTATATAATCATTTAATTTTAGTCTTGGCACTCAAACTGCCAGTAAACATACAGGTAAATAATAGAGATATTTGAGAAAAAAAGTGATTGTTTAAAAAAAATAGTAAATATAGCTCTGGAAACAGAAGTTTTATGCTTTGGAAAAAAATGAAATGCAGATTTTTCTCCTAGTTGTTGATTTCTGATTCTTCTAAGCTAGTAATGATGCAGACTAGGGCCTCGCTACTACCCCCTAATTTTCTTGTCTATTATATTGACACATTTCATTTAATTTAGCATGATGGCAAACAGCTGTTGAACTATTAATCTTTTTTTCTCAGCAAAACTGGAAAAATATCTTGGATTCCTTTGCTGATGTATACTTTTGCAAAAACTAAAATCAAGAGAAATAAATTAATGAATGGTCAAATGTGCATTACAATTTATGGAGTTTCAAAATGGAGGAAAATACAGATTATATCTCACTGAACAGTAAATGTAGCCAGTTTTGTATTGCTTTGCTCTTTGTAACTTGAGGGTCAATTGTATAATTTTGTTATTAATTCTTCTCCCACCCCCAGGGGGAAAAAAATCACCCTTGTAAAATCTGAGGGTGAATCTGTGTTCAGTTACATACTGCACCGTACAGATAGGTGAGTGGAGAAATGGGCCTAGCGCTTACCTGAAAATGTTCTGCAGGTTCCAATGTGGCACGGGAGAGAACTTTATTCAAAGTAGGCATTTTCAGCAGTTTAAAAAAATTAAATTTTAATGAGGTCCAGTTATTTGCCAGGCCTATATGATAGCAAATCTCATCTGCATTGCAAAGCCTAATACTATAGGTCTGACTGCCAAACGTGCAAAAATAGACACGCAGCTCAATAGATAAACATATAAATTAGTTTAGAGCGCATGCATTGGAGAATATCTCGAGTGAAAAGGAGGGAGAAAAGGGCCTTCTTGCTTTGAATTGAGTAGGGTCTGCCAAAGTGCACTCGCTCTACTTTAAGATTTGATGAGTGGTGGAGGTAGAAATTTCTAGCGTTTAAGATACTGCTGCGTTGTGTATCCACTGAGCTCTTGTTTGCGTGGCGTGGGGTTGCTTTGCTGACCTCTGCTTTACCTTGAGGACCGGACCATCACCGCTCTCTTTTCCTTTCTTATCACTCCTCGCCCTGAAACACATTCTCGCCACTGGAGAAACTAGTTCCTGGGGACATACATCAGCAGTAAAGCACATGATTTTCATTTTCAATTTGAATTGTTTTGTGTAAAAACAAAAAGGTTTTAGGCAGACTGCAAAATAGTAATTTTAAGTCCCAGAGTTAGGGTTTTCCCCCACCCAAATGGTGAACATTTATGGTGAAAACCTCCAATTTCCTCTTACAGTAAACATGAAAATTACGATTTTACTCAGAGCCTGCATCTTTTTTTCCAATCTTAATGGCAAGAATCTGCATACACTTGCTTGTGGAAATGTCATAAATTGGCCTCAGATCAATTCCTCAAAGATAGTATACACCAAAGTGCCACTTTCAAAATTTTAGCCCCGGCGAAATCAGATTTTTACTCCTTCTCAGTGATGTTTGTTTGCCTTTCCACATGCAGGACCGACGGCAGAGGAATAAGCAGGGGTGTATTCATATAAAATTAAAACCGCTTCATTACATATTGTTCTGGAGAGTGAGCAAAAGGATGTTAACATTTTTAGTAAAATGATACGATTTCACCATCTGAAAAAAAAAATTATCTGAGCATTTGGTCAATGGATGTGGAATGAATCCTGTACCCTCTTGGTAATTTGATCTAAATTAATAAACAAATGTTTTTCTTTTCACTTCTACCATATGTTGATCCCAGTTCCATGGGCAGAAAGAAGCAGCTTGTAATGTTTCTTAGAGGATTACACTCTGTTTTGCATAAGGGATTTTGCAGATATAGGAATAGTTGTAGGGTAAAATGTGTTCCATGGCCGCTTTGTGTTTTAGGAAGCTTGATTTCAATTGTTTATTTCATCTGACACGAACCGTTTTTATTTAACTTGGTAGATCTGGTTAGATAGATGCTAAGTGAAAAACATTCTGCGAACAGCTTTCACCAGCAATTAACCCCCCACGCCTCCCCAAACTGAAAATTGTGGTGCTTTTATTCATTTTGAAAGGTCTAAAGTGGCAGAAAGCATCTTGTCTACAAGAACCAACTCTCTTCCGAAGCGGGGGAAAAAAATAAGCCTCTGCTTTAATGAAATAAGAGATGTTGTGGGTATTAACCAAACAGAGACACGTTCGAGTAGCAGTCTGGTTTCCAAAAACAAAGGCCTGTGAGTCACATATTATTCCGCGTGAAAATAAATTGATAGACAAGATGAGAAAAAGTTCAGACGCAAAATTTGAAATGCTTCACCTTGACTTTTTCCATCCAAGTTGATGATGTTGTCTTGAAGAGCTTAGAGGCGTGTGGTCCAGTTAAGTGGAGATCTTGGGACATATTTTTATTAACTCTGAAAGTCATTTGCCATTAAGCATAATTGAGTTCCTTTGTTGTTTTCCTTGTGTCTCTCCCAGGCAGAGGTGGTTGCTACTTCTTGACATTCAGATTTTGATGTTCTCTTTTGTTTTCAGGGTAAGACGTGACCTTTTGAGGTGACTATAACTGAAGATTGCTTTACAGAAGCCAAAAAAGGTAAATGCAAATATGATTAGTAGAATTATATCTAGGGGCTCTATCTGTTGCCTTCTAGGCATTTTAATTCTGTTATTTTTGATCTGTATTTGCCAAATATACAAGTATTTATTTGCGTGTAAGTATATCTGTAGCATATTTTTGGAGACCCTAAAAGAAAAAGATTGCTCTTAAGAAATGGTCCACAGATTTCCTTTTCTTCTCCCCAAATGTTCTCAAACTTTCCTCTGTTTGTTGAAGCCAAACCTACTTTTATTCTTTCTTTATTTTTTTTCTTGCTTGTTGACTTTGGTAGGTTTAAAGTTAGAAAGGAATATTCACATCACAAAAGTGGTGATTCATAGAATTAACTGCTGCAGACAAGAGTAACGCACCAGTGTTGTGTGCTGAAGTGGTGTCATCCAATTGATGTTCATCTGGCGGCTTTATAATCACCTTCTTTCAGAAATTAACAGGCAGGCACCATAGCAACACGCCGAGTTGATGTCACTGCTGAGCGGTGTAGGGCATATCCCTGCGATGTCAGCACCGGGCTGCCTTGTTCTCTTGACCTTGCTTGAAAATCAAATGAGTACTTGATTTTAAAATTAGAAGTTTTCAGAGAGACTAGCGTCGCTTAATGAATTAAAGCCAAATTGAATTTTCTCAAATTCACTTTTGGGAGGGAGAATGAAAAAGAACCCTGGTTAAAATGGTTAGAGATGCTACATATTTACTCGGTTTCGAAAGTCTCTCTCTGAGAAGGGCCACGATCATCAATCATCTCAGGGAAGATAATCTTGCAGGTCATTTTGATGGGCGATGTCTTTCCAGTCTTCGTTTCATTTTTGATTTTTGGCCTGTAATAGTTCCATTTGATTCAGTAGGTTTGTGTCTATTTAAAAACAGGTTATTTGCCAGCGTGGTTGAGCAAAAGCCTTTGCTCAGATTTTATTAAATTAAAGTTTATGTGTTTGTAAGATGCAAGGCTTCTTACTCTTTAGTTGAACAAGGCTGTTTTGCAGAACTTGCATAATGTGAAGATTCTTTGATCGATTTTGTTTTTAACTCACCTAGGGTTTGGGGGTTCCAGAATGCATTATAAAGGATGTGGATTTGTTTTTATAGTTGCATTCTGGCACATGTAATTTAGGTCAGAAAAATCAGACTTGCCTCATTTTGCCATCTATATTAAGTTAAACCTTTGCAGAATGTACCTAACTGTCCTCCAAAGAGGACAGACGGACATACCTTTGAGATGTTTCAGAGCGGGAAGGGGTTGATCCCAGGCAGTGGTTGGGATCATCAAGTCACACCAAGACTTTTAGCAAAGTACTTTCCTTTGCAGAGGCTCAATTTTCCAAATTTAGAAAGGAAGGGGTTAGTCTGTACCAGGGGTCTATAACCTTTTTCTGTCGAGAGTCATATAGTAAATACTGCCCACTTTGGGGCCAGTCTCTCTTGCAGCTACTTAGTTGGGCTGTAATTTGCTGTCTCCTGGTCTCTGATCTCTCAGAGTGATCTCAATCCAAGCAAGAAGTTCTTCCTGCAAAGTCGTGCCAAGTGTTCAACTCATCTTGTGCTATTAGCAGAGGTTTCTGGTGAAGCTAAAAATTGTGATTAAACAAAGCTGAAAAAGTATGAAAAGATGAAAACTCCAGATTGAGAGTTGCCTCATCCATACAGCTCCAAAGAATAGCTTCATTGACAGGTTTTCATTATTTTCTTTGTAATCACATGGAATCATGAATTATTTTTCTTCCAGCTTGATATCTTTATGATGCCCATGCTTACACCTGTAACCTGAAAATGGAGGTGTGATTTTTTCCCCTAAAATTCTGTGATAATGTTCAAAGTTAAAAATATCATAAGTCAAGGGAAAATTTAGGAAAAAAGAAGTTTCCAGGAATTTGTCATTAGCGTTTGCTGAGATAGTCTGTGTTTAAAAAAAAAAAAAAAAAGCTTTTTTTTTTTTTTATAATCACTATCAAGGGCATGATCTATTATTCAATATCCTGCAAATAAGACCATCCCCCTTGTAAAATTTCTGCTTCATAAAAACATTTTGTCTTCCTGATGACCTCCTTTCATGACAGGAGGAAAAGAGTCCCAAATCCATGCAGTTTTTCTCTTCGACTTGCCTGGCAGGAAGCTCAGAGTAAGAGTTTTTGCTCAGTCTCTGTAGTTTTTCTCAATTTCAACTGTTCTTGCCTTTTTGTTCCTTATACACATAATCGTCAGTTTTCTTGTCCTCAATGAACATTTGATTACTTAGCCTTTTTTTTTTCTTTACAATATCCATTCCATCTGTGTTTGGACTCTTCAGATTTGGGGGAGAAATAAATTAGGGCATATAGACTGAAGTAATTATATGCTTATATGCAATTTTTACCTTCAGAACTCTTTCAAAAACTAATTTGTAGATATCTTGATCTCTTACATAGAAAGGAATGAAAGGTTTGGTAGAAGTATAAAATAGAAGATGTTAAAACCAGTATAGTGGTTGGTGTTTCTTCCTGACACAAGCCTTGAACAAAGAGAAGATCTTGTTGTCCAGCAGTGGACAAAAACCCAGCACCATCTTTTACACTACAAGAACAATATAGATTTCAGATGCCAGGAGCTTCTCAGTAAATACCATGCCCCACATTTGAAATCTGGCAATCATTAACAGAATAGATGCACATAAATATCACTGCACAGGTACTATGGGAACAACTGGCTGTCTATATAAAAGTGGCCAGGCAAATTCAGAAAACCAGATGAAACCATTTTTAGAATTTAGATGAAGACATCTGAAGAATCATAAATAACAGCCATGAAACTTGATAGTGATACACGACACTTTCCTTCCAAGTAGATCTGAGTGTTTTACAGAATGGGTCTGGTTGCTGGCGTTCCTGAGAGGTAGCTGCAGTTATTATAATCCCCACTTTACGAAGTGGGAAAGTGGCCCTGTAGAGAGTAGGTAACTACCCAAGATCATCTGGAATGTCAAAACATAAATTAAAAGGAGAACTTGCTCTGGTCACAGTTACAGGAACGCCATCCTATTATGGCTGCCTTGGTTTGGTGATGTGATGAAGGTTTACGTGGAATTTGTCTCTGCTTCCCTCACCCCTGGCGGTTCACCTACATGCATTTTGCTTACAATTCAAATCCAATTTGCAAAATTCATCATTTTGTATTCAATTCTGAATGGCATTGAGGGTTGAAGATAATCATTAAGCCCATATAGATTACAATTAAACAGTTACTTTTAAACATTAGGCATCTTCAAGCTTCACATTTGATACGTTGAGATTTTTTTTTAATAGTCAACTTATTCGAGAGAAATTAAAAAACAATCTAAAAGGACTTGTAATCATTGCAGTTTTTCTCCCACCCCTATCCCCAATTTGAGCTGTTTTGTTAGATAAAGGAACGATCATGCATCCTCACAGATTACGTTCATTGTGTCTTACATGTTATAAATTATTTCTTGGTTTCAAAGTAAAGCTAAAATGCTCTTCAGCTCTTTGAAACATATTCATTGGTTCCTTTGAAGTGTATATTTAGGGGCTCTAAATATTTATTTAATGACAACAGCAATTTCTAGCTCAACCCATTCAAAATGACCCTTTTAGAGTATTCAGCATTTGAATCATGTGACTATTAATTAAGGAAGTTGTTAGGAAGACACACTGTAAGAGGCTCTTGCTTGAGTTACCAGATGACCACATTGGCCAAAATATCATCAGTCAGTTCAGTTAGGCGTTGGAATGCTCCCTACCCACCCTCACCAGACACATAATACACCCATGCCTGGGTTGTAACAGTCTGGATGAAGACTAGGCTGATGGAACCCAACATACAATGGCTTAAATAAAATAGAAATTTACTTCTCTCTCATAAAACAGTCTGGCCGGTCTAGGTTGGCTGGCCAAGTTCTTTTCATCTGTGCTCTCCTTTCCTGGGGCTTTGGCCTCATCTGCGTGGTGGGAGAAATTAAAAAACAATCTAAAAGGACCTGTAATCATTGCAGTTTTTCTCCCACCGGTATCCCCAATTTGAGGAGCTGTGCTCCCCCCACACTGTGGTGAAGTCCAAGGCAACCAGTTTTCTGTTTAAGCATAAGAGTTACGTATTGTACGCATTCTACCCGTTGACATTTCATTGGTGAGATTATGGTCACATGGCCCCAAGAAGCTTCAAGGGCTGCTGGGAAATGTCTCTACCTGGTGGCCAGGAGCCTGGGAAGAATTGGAGAACAGATTTAAGGGGACAAGTAGAAGGAGAAGTACTTGATCGGTTAAATTGTCCCAGTCTGATCATTCCATTCGCTCATCCATACATACAAATGTGCACGCATACATACCTACATTAATTCTTACTGCAGTTATTCATGTTTATTGATAGCCCTGGACTAGGTGCTAGAATCACAGCACCATGTAAGAACATGGTCTCTGTCCTCACACGGTTTGTATTCCAGAGGGGAGTTCATACATGAATAATGATGGTGATGAGTGTTATTAAGAACAAATATGGCTTGCTATGAAAAGGTGTTCTAATTTTGAGTGTGTCAGGAATTATATGTCTTAGCATCATGAAAGCTATGTGAGATTAACCCGACTTCCTTGTATGCCGTTGTGAGTGTTACCAGACATGTTAATTTGGGGTTAACAGCTTGATCGGGATGTAATTCACACACAATACAATTCACCCATTTTAGAGTATACTTACTTTCAATGGTTTTTATGTTCATGAAACCATCTAGTCTTATTTCAGAATATTTTATCACCCAAGAAAGAAACCCCAGTACCTATTAGCAGTCACTCTGAATTCTCCCCTCCACCCAACCCTTGGCAACAACTAATCCACTTTCCGTCTGTATAGATATACTTACTTTGGGTATTTCACCAA
>VBSM01000316.1:10270381-10287594 GCA_008086735.1 Cheirogaleus medius
CTAGGCTGATGCCACGGCACTCACTCTAACCTGGACAACAAAGTGAGACTCTGTTTCAAAAATAATAATAATAATAATAATTATAGAACTTATATGTAGAGACTGCATCAAAAGAACACTAAGCTCATGGCCTGAGAGCACTTTACGCTGAGCACTGTGGGCAGAAACTGTGTCTTCCGGTATTCACTGTGTCCTAGGCCAGATGGGTGTGTGTGTGTGTGTGTGTGTGTGTGTACGTACGTACGTACAGACGTACATGCACTTATGTGCATTCTACAACGCAGGGGACACAAAGCGTGGTCTGGAAGAATGTGAAGAAGGCGCTTTCCCACTCCCCAGTGTGTCTGGAGGTAACGGGGTCAGCTTTTTGGGGTACGATGGGCAGGAATAGCCTTGACCCCACTGTCGTACAGAGGAGTCTGTGTGTGTCTATATGTGGCCAGTGGCTGCGACCCTTTCTCCGAGAACTCAAGAATCTGTCATTTTCAACAGTGATGTAGACAGAGCTGCCTCATTTGTGCTTATGACGCCTAACAAGCCATTTTCTTTCTTTGTCCTTTCAAAATGCATTCGGTTTGATTTTTCTTTACTTATGCAAGATAACTCTGGCCGTAACAAACA
The DNA here is from genome assembly GCA_008086735.1 of Cheirogaleus medius. Taxonomy (NCBI): domain Eukaryota; kingdom Metazoa; phylum Chordata; class Mammalia; order Primates; family Cheirogaleidae; genus Cheirogaleus; species Cheirogaleus medius. The sequence goes on from VBSM01000316.1 coordinate 10,271,003, forward strand.
AACCACAAGAAAAACATAAGAAGGCAAACATGACTTTGAATTCAGCGCAGGATGATGACTCGGACCATTTTGGAGACCATCTTTCCAATGTCTCTCTCTGCCCACGGGTTAGGGGACAGACCTGGGCCGTCCAGCCCTGTGACCGGTTACCACAGGCAACTGTTGAGCAGTTGAGATGTGGTTGGCCTGAAGTGACACGTGCTGAACGTACAAAATGCACGCCAGGTTTTGAAAAGAGGAAACTGTAAACTATCTGATCATCTTAGATATTGATGATAGGTCGGAATAATAATTCCCATGTATTGGATTTAAATAAAACATACTATTAAAATTAATTTTATTTGCTTCCTTTTAGTTATTAAAATGTACTGGAGCAATTTAAACTACGTTTGTAGCCTGCATTACGATTTTATTGAGCAGTTTGGTGTAGACACATCTCGGTTTTATCTTCACAGGGTTGTGCTACATTTTTCCTACTTTTTAAACATTGAAAAATATGTTGCCCGTATCTTTCTGTAACAGTTGATATAGAGCAACATTATTATTACTTTATAGCGATGCATAGGTAGCTATAGCTGTTTATTTAACCATTTCCACTTTGTTGGGTGTACAAGATTGTATACGACAAAGCTGGTGAATGAGCCTGTCTGATTAGGGCAAATTATCAGAATGGGGAACACCAGCTGAAAAGTTATATATATTTGAATTTGATAAACATATTGATTGTATATTGAAATTTGATATATATCATCCTAAACTTTCTTCTAGAAGAATGATACCCATTCATGTTTCTATCAAGAGTAACAAAGATCCTCACTAAATGCCTTCAAGAGATTTAAGAAGTAGGGGCTGGGTATACATTTGTTATTTTACTTGTTAGGAATTTGTTTAATCAAATTGCTACTTTCCTGAGATCAACTCTTTTAAAGGGCCACGATGCAGGTAGTCTTGGGCATCTCCTCTGGAAGGCCAGCTTGGCGGTGGGATGCCATAGACCATCTTTGCGTAGCTTAATGTACAGGATTTCTGTGCCCATAAAGGAGGGAAAGATGAGAGAACATCAGAGAGAAAACTTGCTTTGTAATTTTTCTAGGCCTTTTCTTACTGTGAGATACAGGAATAACGGTTAATGACGGTAATAGCTAATTATTGAATGTGTGCTATGCATTAGGCCCTGCTTGAATGCCCTTAAACTTCAGAAAGTTTAGGTGTTTCTGGTTCAGGGAGGTGCTGCTGTTTCCCCCAGACACAGAGAGGGGACAGCCATTCCTCCAGCCTGCCCAGCTCACCCCATTAGTAGGCGATGTGGCCAGGATTTGAAGTGGGCAGGTAATGTGACCACACTCTTTGTTATTCACTCTTTCAACAAATATTTGGGCTTTTCCTCCGTGCCACAGTGTTCATTGAGGAGTTTGTAGCAGTGAGTCAAAGAAGACACAACTAGGTCCTCGTGTAGCCTGTAACTGATGGAGGCTGATGAAGGCTGATCTAATGAGGGCTGAGAAGTGGAGCTCCGTGGTACTTTGAGAGCCCACAGTTGGAGGATTTGCCAAGTCAAAGGTCAGGGAAGGCTTCCAGGGGAGATCTGGAGAAAGAGAGAAGGGCAGAGGTTAAATGGGGAGTCGGAAGAGAATGAGCATCTCCCCCGTGTTGGTGTGGACCATGGCGCGTTGAAGGAATCGGATGCAGACCAGCTAGGGGAGCGGGGTACAGGGCGAGTGTGGGGGTGACGAAGCCCAGGATCAGGTCGTGGGCAGAATGGGCATGGATTCGGATCTGCGCTTGCAAGACAGTTTTTTGTTTGGTGGTTGTTTTGGTCCGGGGGAGGGGGTGTGGGGTAGGGTAGGGGTGAAGGAGAACGTGATCACAGTTGTGTTTTGGGAAGACCCCTCTGCAAAGTGTTCAGAACGCCTGCAGGGGGAGGTGAGGTAGGGAGGCTGATCATTGATTCTCAGCAAATCTTGAGCATCTCCACTTCCCTTAGCGTTGCTTCACAAACTACCCGGAGACTTAGTAGCTTAAAGCAACCACCACGGGTGCGAGAATCTTCCTCTTGGACAGCGCTTAGCAGGGGCTGGGTTTTTCACTACTTCCCAGGGTGCTGGCCCACGTCGCTCACACAACTGCATTCAGCTGGGAGCTTGGCTGAGGCTGGCCGTGACTCGCTTCTCTCCCTAGCCTCTCCAGCTCGGTGGCCTTGGGGTAGAAGAGGGAGTTGCCAGCCTTCTTCAGGCCTGAGTCGAGAACTAGCACAGGGTTTGTGACATGAGCATCTTCAGATGGAGAAATCCTTGGTTGAGTTCGTGGGATGTTGGGAGTGCCTAACGACGTGGGGTAAGACGGTAATGAAATTGGGTTCAGACACATCTCAGATTTTTCAGGATGAAACCACTTTCATATTTTTTTCCTCCCCTGTAACCAGAAAGCCCAGAAGCCCCTACATTATAATAGCAAGCCTGAGCTCTCAGACTGCCTCTTGAACCTTCTAGTTACTCAGAAAGACACAGTCTTGTCATGTTCCTGATATTTTGTTCAGAAGACGTCATTGCCCGACACCATGGGAGGAAAGTCACCCAATAGCTTAGAAAAGAGAGAATATGAGAAAGCAGCCAAGTGTCACTATTCTGTACTTTCTCACGAGTCTCCAGAAATTGCTTATAAAGGTAAATGTGTATCCGGTAATGCAGCAATCTGATTTCTTTTTAATCATTGGCTTTTGGGGTGTTTGCTGATTTTTCAGGCTTGTTAATTTGTACTGTGTCTACCCATCATTTGTGCAAATTAGCGCGGCTTAACTATAAATGAAAATGTCAAAGTTATTACATTATTTAAAATTGAAGAATAATTGGACTAGAGGAAAACAGGCTGAAAGAATGCTCCAGGATATGTGAAAGGTGGGAAAGGACAGGAAAAAAATGAAGAGGGGAGGGGATAAGCGTGAAAGGAAGGGGAGCTACTCCTCCAACCTCCAGAGACGGGCTTGTGATTACCGCACTGTGTGTGACTCCACTAGTGTGCGGGGTATACCACAACCTCGTGTATACCAAGCTGTAGGTTCAGAGGATTTTCTACTAGCTCTATATAATGTATTATTTTTCAAAAATGGTGGTGGGGGGAATGTTTTACAGGGTTGCTTGGGATCTGCAGTAGAATTGTTCCTCTGTGTGTTTTCTTTTCTTTTTTTTCAACGAACCATTTTATTCATTCTTTTGTGTGTGTGAGACAGGGTCTCACTCGGTTACCCAGGTTAGAATACAGTGGTGGGATCATAGCTCGCTTCAACGGCAGACTCCTGGGCTCAAGCGATCCTCCTGCCTCAGCCTCCTGAGTGGCTGGGACTACAAATGCACACCTCCATGCCCAGGTGATTCTTTTTTCTTTTTTAAATTTTTTCTAGAGATGGGGTCTTGCTATGCTACCCAGGCTAATCTCGAACTTCTGGCCTCAGGCGATCCTTCCACCTTGGCCTCCCAAAGTACTGGGATTACAGGTCCAGCCTGTACGTTTTATTTTCAATGTCTGTCAAGGAAACCTGTTTGTCTCACCCTATCAGAAAAATGTCCCTCACCACCACCATCAGAAAAGGAAAAGGGAAGCCCAGGTGTAGGGTATGTGAGAAGGGAATGGGGATTCATTTTTGTTGACTCTTGTGAGTTCACAAATGTGATGGGAAAAACCAACTGTTGGTCCTAGGGATTTATGCCCACCCAGCTGATAAAAGGCCTGTCTTCAGGGTTATAACTTATAACATTGTCTATGTGAGCAAAAGCAAAGAAATTCCCTGAATGTCTCTCAGGAGGGAATTGCTAAATTATGATCCATCCCTGGGGGACAGGGTGAGGGACCCTCAGGGACATCACTGTGCACCTGTTACAAAAGAGCAGAAACCCATATGTACTGATGGGGAAATATCTCAGATATATATTGAGTGACCAAGTGGGTAAATAAAATACTATTTGGATAGAAGTGGGAGAAAAAGAAATACACATGCAAAGGCAAATATTAAGATTGTGTCGTGTCAAGAGTATTTTTGGAAGAGACAAGAAACTGATAATGGTGATTGCCTGGTGGGGGGGGTGTAGAATTTATTTTTCCTGCTTACCCCTTTGGTCCTGTTTGCTGATGTTTGTGCGAGTATCAGACCCATTTGAACATGGTTCTCGAATGTCCAAGAGCCACGTGTCCCTACCTAAAGGGTCTCAAGCCCTGCCGACACGGATCAGATGCTGGATTGTGATTCTCTCTCTTTCAAATCCTTGCTTTTAGTAAAAGTGAAAATCAGATAAGATTGCTGATTGATTTCAAAACCAGGTGATAGGAAACAGCTGATTTAGCTCAGATCAACCCTGTCCTTCCTTCCAACTTCCACCAACTTCAGGCTCCAGGCTGTCGCTTGTCTCCTGTGGTGTTGGTTTATTCTCTCTCCTCTGTGGATCGGTGTCTCAATCTAAAATATTTTTTTGGCTGCATGTCACGTGAGACCCAGCCCACACTGGCTTCAGCACAGAGAGACTTTATGTGTGATTCTGTGACCGAATAGGTCAGGTGCAGGCGTGGCCGGACTCGATTGAATTTCTCTCCTTGCTTTCCTCTGTGTTGGCCCCATTTCTGACGAGACCCCTCACTCTAGCAGCTCCAAGGGCTGCAGTGACGATCTTGGCCCTTGCCTTGGCAGTCCAACTTGTCACCTGCTGCTAAGGACCGTAGTTAAGATGGTTGATCTTGGGGGACACCTTTCACGTACCCCTTTCTTCTGTTCCTGTTTGCAGCATAGCTAACATGGATCAACCCCAAGCTCCTAATGTATGCCAGGTTCTGTTGGCCTGGGAACGCTCAGATGAGTAAAATATTTCTGCAGCTCTCAGGGAATTCACAACGTGGTAGAGAAGACGCAGATCCTCATATGGAAATCCTTTTTGATGTGAAGTGATAGACCCAAAGGAATTGGGAGGGCGGGCTCAGCTCTACCTGGGACAATTAGATGAAGGCTCATGAGGGAGGTGACCCTACAGAGAAGACTTCTGGGACGGGTAGGACTTCTTCAGTAGACAGGTTAGTGGAGGTGGGCGGGGCCGTTCCACATGAGAAGAACACGAACAGACAATTGTAATTATCATCCAGTTCTGTTTATGGGACCTCAGAGTGGCCCTTGCATCGTCCTGTTCTGGTTCCATAGCCACCACCCCCCACCAGACCTTTCAAGGAAATCACTCGGTGTGCGGAACGGTGGAGCATTTGATTCCTTTGTGGAGTGCAATGTGTGTAGTCACTTATCAGTGTGTATCGTTATTTACTTCTATCCCCTCCCCGGTTCCCCTTTTTGCTCACTGGGCTGCGCAATTAATGTCCTATTATCAAGCATTACGCCCCCCCATTAGCAAATGGGTTGTGTTCCAAGGACAGACTTTGCCAGCAGAAACTTTGTTCCCAGGTAATGCAATAATGGAGGCGGCCTGGGGCTGCACGCAGGGCAGGCTGGAGGGGGGCGGGGTGCAACGTGGCGACATCAGGCAACGTCTGTGCTAGTAGAAAACACAATACTGGAGTCTTGAACTTGCCCAGGCGAAGGGATTAGAGGAGAGAAGAAAGCTGCTCGATTCCTGGCTACAGTAGCAAGGAGGAAGGGTGCGGGCTTGGGCACGTGGCTGAGGTTGTGCTCGGATTCTGTTGCATCCGTGTGTCAGTTGACTCTGCTTCCTACAAGCCAGACAGGTAGGGAGAGCACTGGAGCAAGTGGAAAGTAGGTTGCCATTTGCTGTTAGTCGGACTCGACCCTTCCCAGCACCTTGTTGCAAGTGTTTCTTGGAAACTGAGCTTGAACGCATAGCCCAGTCTTGACCCCAAGAGACCTCTGTCTTATTCCTCATGTAAACGTGAATCTTGCCGCCCTGTTAGGTGGCTCCTGTCGCACACACGAGACCAGAAGGCTGTGCAGCTCCCCACCTCTGCTCATCGTGTAGCAGAGAGGACTGGACAGCAAAGGGGGCGAGGGTGCGCGCATGAGGCCAGTCCCGGTTTGTGTTTAGTGAGCAGCGAGGAGGCGCTCCTGGGGACATCCACAGAGCAGCGTGCCTTCGCCTCCTGCTGCGCCCACCAAACCTTGAAAGACCAGGGCTACAGTTGTCTCCAGATCCAGAAATAAGCTAGAGCTGAGCTTTCCCCTAGTGGTAGCTCTAGAAAATACGTTACACTAGAAAAGAGATCAGCAGGAACGTTGGAGAGACTTTCGTGAGCTCCGCTGATTCCAGACTCAAATAAAAAATGAACCCAAGTCAGGTGGCCCTTCGTCCCAATGAGCCATCGAAAGCTGACAATATAAATGTCTCCTCTTGGGCATGATGCTTGGCTGCAGCCCATTGACATTCAAGGGTTGCCAGTCACTGAGAATAAAGGACTGAGAAAAGAGTTTCTGGTTTTGGAGGAAACAAGGGACTAGAGACCTATGCGAGAAGACTGGAGGTCGGGAGGGGTGGAATGTGGAAACGTCCCCAGGTCTTCTCTGTTGTCCCTGAGGCCACCGTCTGCTACTTGTCCTCCCCACCCCGAATATATCGCAAGACCCATGGGGGTGGTGCGGCCAGGGCCATGTTGGTTTTGCTCTCTGCTGCTGGCTGTAGTCCTGCTCGGACCCTCGGGTGGGCATTGAGGTCGCTCAGCCCATGATGCAGGGGCCACTGCCAAGAGAAAATTGCGCACATCACTTCTCATTTTCATTGTTAAATAAATTTTCCCTAGCGATTTATGTATCAAAGTTTTACTCTTCGCTTTTCTATAATCGGTGACCCTGTTACACACCAAAACCCCTCATTATTCTATGTGTATAGAATGTTGATAGACACAATACTGCCTTGTTCAGTGATTGTTTTTTGGGGGGGTATGCGGTATATTACAGTCACTCTAAAATCCCGATGGGTAGAGAACCTGTCTTTTAAGACTCTTTTGCTTCCTGATTTAGAATATATAATAGGTGCTTTATAATTGATTATTTCCCCAGTGAGACTCTTAAGCTTTTTTGAGCACAAGAATAATGTCTCATATATATTCATCTCCCCTGCCAACATTTTACACACAGTAGGTCTTGTCTTGGAGGCAGAACCATTCTGCACGGCAGTTTTAACAATTCAGACACCCCGTAAGATGTCGCTCCTGTGACAATGTGTGGCTTTGGACTTGAGCCCGGGGAAAGCACATTAGTGGATGTGAATTTCTCTCTGTTAGGTTCTTCCTCTTTGTCTCCTTTCTGTTTTTTTGGTACATGAGCAGGCTCTGTCTCTCTCTGGGAAAGCAGCAGACAGCTTCAGTGAGCACAAATGTTCTATCCACATGTGGAACGTGGCCCCGGAGACAATCCTATGTCCCAGTGATCCATCAGTGGATTCTGTTACACTTAACGGTTCTTTTATCAAAGGAATTAAGTTTTCTTGATATGTTAAAAAAATAGAACTTTTTGGACCAACTCTGGAATAGATGAATGGGTTTTTTGGATTATCTGTCTAGATAAGACAGTTTAGGATTACTTTTTTTCCTTGGGTTTTGGTAATTCCAGATTTAGAGTGTATTTTTCTTAAATTGTGTTTTCATGTGATCACACTGAATTTGTGGGCAGTAATTCTTCCTTTTACAAAAAAATGTAAAATTATCTTCACACCTTTTTTTTTCCCCAACAAAACTAAGTCTTTAAGAAGCACTTGCTAATTTTTTTTTCCTTTCTCTCTCCCCTTCATTTGTATTTGCCTAGCAAAGATCACCAGATACATTTCTGTTGGACAGAAGTATTATTTAAATAGATGGGTGTAGTGGCATTATGACTCCATATCTGGCACTTGGGAGGGAGTATATCACTTGCCTAATGGCATAATCATTTATTTTCCCCTCTTGTCCCTTTAGAATAGCTCCCAGAAAGAATCACAGATGAAACACGACAAACCAGGGAAATTTATTGGCCACTTCACCAATGCGCCCACCCCCACTTGCTAAGTTTTTGGGGTCCTGATCTAAGGCCATCTGTCCTGTTAGTAAACCAAAATCAACCAGGTACAATACGTTGGGTCCCATCCCTGCTAAGACCAGGTTACAGCATAAAACTCTCATCCCTCTTCGTTGTTAAGATGGAATTTCCATTCATCCAAAGGATAAATCCTTTGCATAATATTTTTACGCTTGTTTTCCTCCTGCGTGTAAACCTTTATTTGGCACCTCCTCTCTTCTGTGGTGGGATTGACTTTTTAGAGCAAATTAGAATTTTGGAGGTAATTACTCCCCTCCTCCATTCCTGTGGCTCTGACAACTGCCAAATCCCGGGGACACTTTGATAAAAATTTTTCCAGAGCTGCTCACGTGTTGCCTTGGTCCGCCTTGTCTTAGAGGAACATCATTTTTGCACATCAGTATTAACAATTCAAACACCCTGAAATGCTAATAGCACTAGTAAGCTTTTAATTCCATGGAATTTATTGCTTGCTGTATTTCCATGAATTTATAACGCTTTGATTCTTAAGAGCCCCATTTAATCAGTTTTGCCTGGCACCGAACATAATAAACAACTTGCTGGTGAGAAAGTGCCACTTGGGGAGGCTGCTAACAAGGAAGTTAAATGCTTCTGCCACGAGCAGTTTCTTCGCTGTATTTTTCATGAGCCGTAATGTACTTTGCTGGCTTCAGCGCGGTGGTTAAACACAGTGACAAACCGAACCCACTCCAGCGCTCGGGAGCCCAGACTTTTGCTAGGTGTTTTGGCAAAAAGTTTAGAAGAAATCCAACGCTTTTAACCTTATTTTATCTTCCCCTGGAGCTTAATGGTTTCTGATACTTTTTCATTATCTTTACCATAATCTCTTAGCATATGATTTACGGACTGGAATGGTGAGTTATATCGGTGGGCAAAAACAATCGTTAGAGGCTGTTAAGGAGCATTTATTGTTTATTTGACTGCCTGTCTATAAAAGTACACATGATGGCCCTAATAGCAAAATATCAAATTATCAAGTGCTTTAAAGCAGAAAATGTCATTTGTTTCTCAAAACTGCACCAACTTTATATAATTGCCCTTTTAATTATCCCTAGTGGCCCATGAAATTTGCAAAATAGAGCATCAAAGCTTTGATTTACTTACATGTTGCACTTTGGCGGGATTCTTAATGAATATTGTTTAGTACTAATGCCGAGATGGAATTTGTAAATGTTTATAGTGAGGGACTTACTCAGAAGAAGGGGGAAGCCAGTAATAAAACTGAATCAGCCTGGTTCCTCAGGATAGAACAGGTATGGCTGTGTATTCTTGAACTTAACATTTTGAAAAAAAAAACTTTTTATAGTGAAATTTTATTATTTATTCAGGTCTAGACAAATTACACATTAAGTTTAGTTTCGCTGTACCTTTTTTTCTGCCTAGTTAAGTGATCTTGTCATTACTTTCCTGAAGCCTTCGAGGAATAATTTGTTTGTTTCCTGGCAGTTTTGGATTGAAATCACCTGTTTCTTCAGAAATTACAGTCTGCCAGATGACATTCAGAACTAGATCTCTGAAAGCTCATCTTTTCGGAGATGATCTTTGCAGCTGCAGACCTGTGGGAGTTTCTTAGCATCCTTGGAGCTGACTATGAGTTTGTGGCTTCCTGGGACTGTTCTGTGTCACCTTCCGTAGAGTTTTGCGTGCATTGTCATGTGCCATTAAATGAAAAACAAAACACCACTCTGAGAAGCTGTGAGCCCAAGCGGGGCCTGCGTGGATCTTGCCGTTGTAGAGTGAGTTTCCGTGTCTCTGCATTCAGTTACCTGCCCAGATTTTTGTCTTTATTCTACAGAGATCAGCCACGGGGCTACATGCTGGGTAATGAAGAGAAGTAAAGATGTAGGATGGCGATAGGGAGACCCTGGAATTTGATTCCAGGCTGGCTCAGTGGGCGCGGGAAGTTCTATCTAAGTGATGGTAAAAAGATTATTCTCAGGATCTCCTCTGGTATGGAAGGGAAGAAGATCAGCTTTAATCCCTCAGCTCATCGTTTTTGGAAGAGTTCTTTGTTATACTCCATCCCCTATCGTTCCTGGTCTTCTGGGGCTTTCCCTGTCCCCTTGGAATCTCTGAAATAGCATTTGTCACTTCTCAGGCACCTTGGAATGCTTCGTCTTAGTCCTTGTGATGTGACCATATCTGATTTTTAGAATTATTTTCTGCCTCCTCGATCTAGCCAGTGGCAGCTTACAAGATGAAATAACTTCAAAAACATGAAAACGCAGACGTTTTTAAGCACTCCGTTCGCCCTGTCTACGAGAAGTGGTAATATTTGCCTGGTTCGACCTCTTTTGTCTTACATAATTTTGCATAATTGCGTCGCCTCCCGTGTCTTTTGCAAACTATATTCTTGCTTTTAGCTCCATGACCTTGTGCTTCCTAACACGATGGTGGTGGTTTTCGGTAGTTGACATCAGCAAAGTGATTTCTACCTGTTTGCCATTTCCATTTGCACCTGCAGTCCCTGCTTGGTCACCCTCACAGACCTCTGGGACGCGACTCTTTTTGTCGCCTCTCTTTGATGCTTCAAGACCATCTGACTGTTGAGTTCTTTGCCCCCAGAGTTTTTCTTTTGGATTCTCCTCCACCTGGATCTACTCTGCATTTTTGCTAATATTGAATCACTTTTCGTGAAAAGAGAGCCACTCAAAGTCAAGAGAGAACTGGACCAGTTGCGTTACCTCAAAGCTCATGATACTAAAACATAATGCAAAGACAAAACCGATTTATAAAACCTAAGGTATATTCTCGGTGTTTAACTGAAATTTAATGTCTTCACACACGCACGCACACAAACACGAGACGTAAAATACCGGGACTCACACGATTCATGCAAGATACCACGCCTGCTGTATTTAGGTGATGTGGTCCACAAATGATCTACAGGTTAAAGTTCTTTGATGAAGGATTAAATTCAGTCCTGTCATTGAATATCTGGGACTGGAGGTTAAATGTGATTTGGAGAGAGCATGAAACGTCCAAAACTGTGGCCCCTTGTGGACGTGAGTCGTGGACTTGGGTGACTTCCTCACCTTCCCTCATGATTGTCACCTTTCCTGGCACCTTCCACGCTACTTACTATCTTCCTTCCTTCCTTGTTTGCTGTTTTGAGTCTGTATCTATCCTTGCAGCCCTGAAAACGTCCTTCCCTGTTGTAAACCTTGTCCCCACCATTTAGTGGGTTTCAGAACCAGGCACTGTCCCTGGGCCCGGTGCCTCCTTGCTGCCAGACCTGCATGACCTCTTGCACTTTGAGGGCTCGTGCTCAACGTTTCGTGCCTTCCCCTGCTTCCCAGGGAGCAAAACGAGCTCCTACATTTCCACACCGGAAATGTGACCTTCACATTTTACTCACCACCTCCTACGTGATCCCAGTGAGGTTTATCTTCGTGCGTTTGTCACTTCGTTTTGTCACTTCGTGTTCTCGGTTTCCTTCGTATTCTTTCAGTTCTTTGGGAGTCAGTCCAGCTCTTGATGTGCTCAGCAGCCTGTTGATGCAAATCAGCATTTGCAGGTTCACAAGCTCGCGGGCTACTGGGGAAATAGCTAGCCCAGGAAGCCGGAGTCTGCACTGCTTCTGGGGTGTTCCATGTGTTCTTTTCTGTGCCTCTTTGTGTGTGTGTGTGTGTGTGTGTGTGTGTGTGTGTGTGTGTGAGAGAGAGAGAGAGAGAGAGAGAGAGAAAGAGAGAAGGGTGGGAGGAGGTGGAGATTGTCAAGTCAGCTAGTTGCTCTCACATGTCTTTGTCTCACATCTGGCTGTTTCCTTCTAGAAGAAAACCATCTCGTTGCCTTTGGGGCCCCAGAGGTGAGCAAATAGATGAGTGAATATTAGCAGTGAATGTTCCTGATCTGATAATGGATTTGCCTCAGGGCTTACTACCAAGGGATTTCTGGAACTCAGAGCCATTCTTTTTCTCAGTTCTTGGGTCATCTTTGATTATCAGGGAGGCAGAATCGTCCCTTCCGTTTTCTCATATGCTTTGTCTCCTGACTGATGTCTCATCAGCTCAGTCGTGGCAGGCGCCTACAACAATGCTAAGACATTGGCAGATCCTGTCGCTTTCGGCCAAAATTGTCGTTAGACCAAAGAAAAGCAGTCCAGAAGTTTCTTGAGACAAAAGAAGGAAGAATTTTTGTTGTTTTCTCTTTTTCTAGTTCCTTCCCCAGCCACCTGTGGATTCCTGGAATTGTAGCCACCACCTCACAGAACAGAGTTAGACTTGCTCTGAAGCTTGGGGTGGGGGCTTTTGAATGTGAGCCTGCAGGCTCTAGAATCATGTGAGCTGGATCGGCACCACAGCTCAGTGCGAGCTACCTGACCTCTCTGAGCATCTCTTTCCTCATCTGTATCATAGGGGAAATTATAGGCATTGTCCAAAGGTTGCTGTGAGAATTAAGTGCAGTACTGAATACACAAGCCACAGAGTAGAGCCTGGTGCAATAGTGAACACTCAATAAATGTTACAGGCTGGATGTGGTGGTTCACACCTGTAATCCCAGCGCTTTGGGAGGCTGAGGCAGGAGGATCACTTGAGGCCAGGAGTTCGAGACCAGTCTGAGCAACATAGTGAGATCCTGCCTCTACAAAAAATTTAAAAATTAGCCGGGTGTGGTGGCGCATGCCTGTAGTCCCAGCTTTCCTGGAAGGCTGAGGTGGGAAAGTTGCCGGAGCCCAGGATTTTGAGGTTCCAGTGAGCTCTGATTGTGCCAGTGCACCCCAGCCTGGGCAACAGAGTAAGGTCCTGTCTCTAAAAAATAAAAATGGTCAGGCATGGTGGCCTACGCCTGTAATCCTAAGCACTCTGGGAGGCCAAGGCGGGAGGATCGCTTGAGGTCAGGCGTTCCAGACCAACCTGAGCAAGAGCAAGACCCTGTCTCTATAAATAGAGAATATAAAAATAGAAAAATTAGCCGGGCATGGTGGTGCATGCCTGTAGTCCCAGATACTTTGGAGGCCGAGGCAGGAGGATCACTTGAACCCGGGAGTTTGAGGTTGCAGTGAGCTGTGATGACGCCACTGCAGTCTAGCCCAGGCAACAGAGTGAGACCCTGTCTGAATGAATGAATGAATGATACAATTAATTTTCATATTGTTCAAACTGCCTAATAAAAGACTGTTATCACTCGTCCAGTTCTTTACCTCCAGGTGTACTACGGGGTGATAACTATCGAATGGACAGTTTCGCGCTTGGAAATTCAGAGTGTGAGGCTGGTGACAAGGACACTGGGAGCCTCCCTGCCCATTCAGCACAGTGTCTGGTAGACCAGCCGAGGAGGAATGAGGGACAGGTGCCAAAGCAGTTGGAGAGTCCAGTTAGATCCCCCTAAGTGGCAAAGTCTTCAGAGTTCTTAGGGCTTACGAAGTGAACTCATGTTTCTATAAAGGCCATTCTTGACTCTCTCTTCCCGATGTCACGATTTTATGGGTCTTGTGTTTCCCATCCTCATTTGGCTGCATTCTGTGCCTGTGGATTTCATATTTGTCAGCAGTTTACTATAAATATTTCATGGGTCTTAAGAACTGATGTGTTTTGAAAAACATCACTTGCGCTTAGCATCGTGGTCAGGGTACAATGATGTCTTCTCTCTAGAAGTCGTTGCAGGGCCAGTCTCCTGCAGGACGTTGGTCTCCATAATAAGGTAATGAGCACGGGTGGCCTGATATCGGGGGAACCAATGGAAAGACTACATTGAGGACTAAATTCTTTATTGGGTGTAGACGCTCAAATGTACCCCCCCCCACCACCACCACCAAAAACTCTCTGGACTTGTAATTCATGGTCATATGGAAGTGCTAAATTCACCGAACGAGAATTTTCCAGACAGATGCTTTCTCAGAATCTGGATTTCCTTCGAGTGTGCCCAATCTGGTTGCTGTTAAATAGTTTTGCAGTGGAGCTTTGAAAAGGGGCTGAACCTCCACTGAAGAGTACCATGGGTAGAACTTGGGTAGCGGGAGCAGATTTATATAGAAACATGGGTAATGATCACTTTTGCAGAGATGATTTCTCTGACACTTTCAGATTGGGTTCTCACTGTGTGTTTTTGTGCAAGCTGCTTGACCTCTCTGAGCTTCTCTTTCCTCATCTGTCTAATGGGGGAAATTGTACCTGTTTTCCAAAGGTTGCTATGAGAATTAAATGCAATATTGAGTTTAAAAGCAATAGGGTAGAACTATATGTTTGCAAGCAGCCTGGATTTTCCCCTTGCACTTAACAGGTATGAGTGGTTATTCTGAAGCTATCCTATTAGTGTATGACTACAAAGTTTGCTTATTCCTTAAGAGTCAGAAACAGTCTTCACTCTTGAATGTCTAGCACATCACAAAAGGATCTGGCCTATAGCAGGACTTGATGTACACAGCTATTGAACATTGAATGAGAAGGAAGGTCAAGCATTTTTATTCTTCACTTTACTGGGAAATTTCCATGACAGACTATGTTTCAATTAGGAATGAATTGGGTGCATTGAACAGAAACCTGATTACCGTGACTCAGTACGGGGGCTGGCAAACATTTTTTTTTTTTGACAAGAGACTGACAATGAATATTCCAGGCTTTGCAGGCTATACAGACTCTGTTTCAACTGCCCAGCTCTGCGTGGTGACGCGGAAGCTGCCGTGGTGGATGATACTTACATGAATGGGGAGGGCCATGTTCCAATAAAACTTTATTATCAAAATGGGCTGCAGGTTTGGCCCGAGGGCCGTAGTTTGTAGTCCCCTACCTTAGTCACCCTGGGGATGGAGGCAGGTGGCATTCTGTTTAACAAAGTAAGAAGTCCAGAAGTAGGGAAGGCCCTTCAGAGCTGGTCGCAGGAGTCCTCCAAGACTGCACTCCTTGCTTTTTTTATCTCCCATCCTGAGCACAGGTGGCCGCTGTACCTCTCTGCACAGCCAAGATGTGCTTCTCAGTGGGGACGAGGTGAAAGAGGAAAGGACAGAGATATTACCTCTCTCCAGATTTTGCCTCTTTCTAAAATTAAATATGTTGTACTAGATTTGCCTTCGGACTTTGGAAAGAATTCCCTTCCTCTGCTCGTCTGTGTCGCTTCAGCCAAGACTGGGTCACAGGGCTGCGTCCAGCGACCAGAGAGCCTGGAACTGCGACTGTTTTAATTGAGCAAGTTGCTGCCTAAACACAGTGGGGCTTCTGGCGGTGAGGAAGGAGGGCGAGTAGAGATTATAGCTGGGGAACTAGCAAGGTCTGCTCTGCTGTGGGCTTGAACCGGTTACTCTGTGTGCAGCTGCTCACGCCTCGGGTGGTGTCGTGTGCGGCTGGAGAGACACAGGGTAAGCACCTGTGTGACAGGTGCAATTTTCAGCTCCTCTGATCGTTGTCCCTGTGACCTTGGCCTCAGTCTTCTCCGCTTTAACATGGAAAATGGGTAGTTTACTCCGTGGAGTTGAGAGAGGGGGTAGGTTAGGAATGTGTGCGAAGCATTTAGTATCATGGCATCACATAGTAGATGCTCAATAAATGGCGCCTCTCAGTGTTATCATCACTACTGTGAATGTACCGTTCATGTCTCTAATCCCCACTTGCTCTTTCCAACACAGAAATATGTATGAAAAGGAGAGAAACGTGGAAGAAAAAGGAATACAAGCTCAAGGTCTAATACAAAGCGTGACAGAGGATGGGAGGAACTCTTGTTATAAGCATTCCAGACGATTGTGAACTTTTAGTAGATAGCAAAGTTTGAGATAAACCACAATAGAACAGTGAAAACCCAATTCCCCCAAATCCTAACAGTTTTTATACCCCGCCAGCAGGTATTGATATATTCCCAGCTTTCATGGTTCTTCTACAGACCCGGTTTTGTTGTTTTATTTTAATTTTTAAACGTATTGAAATGCTTCTGGGTAGGTGTTTCACAGGATGGGAAGTCTGACTCTGCCCAAGGCGTGTTCGCTCGGTGCTGTGTACACAGCAGAAGGTTCTGGGTTTTCTCTCTCTGCACTCTGACCTCCCTCCCCTGCAGTGGATGAGGGTCATGGTGCTCTGAAGGGTGTAGGGGGTTGGGAATCGCTGATTGTGGCCACCCCTTGCTGAGATGCTCCCGGTTTTCAGTGAGTCACTTTTGGGGTTTCCCTACTCTTCCAGCCACTGAGTGGGAAGTTCTTTTTCAGGAACATCGGGCATGTTTGGGGTGAGCTTTCCGTTTTGGAATTGGAGTCCCCAAGGCCACCCACAGAATCAGTCCTATTGCTCATTGATGAAGCACCTTCCCTTCGCAGGGGCTCAAGATCTACTCGGTCACATCATCTAAGCGAGGACCTCATTGAGAGAACACTTGGGGGGTTTATTTCCAAAAACTAGTCACAATAACTAGAGTAACCACGCAAGTGTCAAAGTCAAGACTCACATTAGCAGAGCCCGAGCGGAAATCTCTTCTCCAAATCCATTACGCAGGAGATGAGCTGGGTAAATACCAGGGACTCTCCCATTTAGAGTCTGACCCTCACTCTGCGAGGGGAGTGATTTGTTTCCCACGTTGGTCCTGTGCCCACCTTTTTGCGAACCTTTTAATTTAAAAGAGACAGTGATTAATGATGCTTTTGATCCACTGACTTTTTTTTTTT
>VBSM01000316.1:10302772-10312772 GCA_008086735.1 Cheirogaleus medius
AAAAAAAAAAAATCAAAGTCGGTGATTAGAAGAGGGAATAGTGCTTTGGCTTGTGAGGTGCTGGGCTGTGCTTGTTCATTAGTTGAAACCACATTAAAAGTGAGCAGTTTGTTCCAGAATCAAGTATGTCATTCCTGAGCAGACTTGACTACGTCCCTGTCCAAATGCGATCTTGGGTTCATGCCACAGTGCTTGGCTTTTTCTGAACATCTCAGCTTCAGCACGGAACTCGAGTGCTAAGAATTTTATTTTATGTTATTGCTATGCTCACACGTTCCTGTTGGTTTCTTGGCTGTGGCTCCTCTCTGTGCGTGCACTCTAGCCCGGTCAAGGTGAAGCTCTTTGAAAAACAGAAATTTTAATGTATTGAACCAAAATAAGCTTGAACAGCCCCAAAGTTTGTCTCTTAGAAAGCTGGCTAATTATGCTTGTCGTAAAACACATCTGAGTGGAAGGTTCTGAGTCCAAACAGAATTGAGTGCTGCTTTAGAAATAGGACTGTAGTCTGTGCTTTTAAAGAGGTTTATTTTTACTTTGGGGCCATGGAGGGGGTGATTGGAATTAGTAGCCTTTAATTAGACGAGGAGATATTCAAATTTTACAGGGATTTATGTTAGAACATGGAATGGCGGGTGGCTCTTTCCTCATTATGAATCCTCCCTGCACATAATGAGGTTCATCATTAGTTGATGGAGTGAATTTGCCCTAGCTCTACCTTGAAAGGCAGATAATTTACATACTACTTCAGAGCCTGGGCTTTAATGGATTCCTCGATGAATAAAATGAAAAGCTACTTTCTTTAAATTTTTGAACACTGTTTAGATAATACGATTTTAATAAGACATTCAATTTGCTTGTTAAGTATATTTGAAAGTGCTTTTTTTTTTTTTATCTTTTTGGGCAAAATATATTTTGGCTTGCTTTGCTGTATATATCACAGCGACGTACCCTCACAGATGTATCAGAGGATAGAAGGGGAGGACGTTGTTAAGAAATGGGGAGAATCTTAGGCAGAGAGGGTTTTCGTCTGTGAGCCTGCAGATTATTGGACAAATCTTTTTGTGTCAGGAACTCTCCTGACATTAAATGGCTGTAACAGAAAGGTTTGAAAACGAGCTTATTATTACTGTTCTGGTTCTGAATATACAAAATTTTGCACGCGTGCTGACTCCAACCAACGTTGACAAAATAGCTAGTTGCACCTCCTGGTTTATTTTAATGATGGAAGAGCAAAAACTTCCTTAGCGCAGCTGTGTGTTTCAAAGTGCTGTGGAGCTGTGATTCAAAGAGGAGAAATTGAGTTGGAGGCTGTCTAATTTGTTATCAGGTCATCAATTTAGGGGCGCTGGTCTACCCCATAAATTCAGCAAGTTTTCTGGCTCCGTCACTTTTCCCTCTTTTGGTTGGAATGGGCAAGAAAATAGCTTCGACTCGGCACGATTTGAACGTGGATGTCTTTTAAATACGTATGGGGGTTTAGTAATAGCATGTTATTGAACATGTCCTTTGCTTGTTCGTGACAGGTCACCGCTACATTGTTATCATAGCTGCAAGTAGAAACAGGTTTCTGGTGGTTTGTCACTTTCAGGAGCAAGGAAGGTGTCTAAATATAAGCGAAGCCTTGTTTTGATAGAATGTTTTATTACCTGAAAATGATCAGCATATATTAACATTAATAGAATAGTCCGTGTCATTCTTTTTTTTTTTTTTTTTTTTAGGTAATTTACCTCTGCTACAGACCTGTCTGCTTGGGAAAAAAAAAAAATCTTCCTCTCTTCTAAAACATATATTTGTTTAGAGAGTTTTCACTGAAGTGTACATGACAATTACAGCTGTTCATTAACAAAATTGGGTATTTGTTTTAAACTTTAACCAATCACTTTGATATGCTAATTATGGTGTAATTTAATTTGAGCCCTGTAATGATGATGCCGTTATTATGGACATAAATGATGCAGTTAAGCTGAGAGTAATCTCATTTGCATACTGTACATGCCAGTAAATTAAGCCCTTTCTTCGACTGCTTCAGCTTTAATTTTCCACTTCTTTTCACACAGCTCCTTTTCAGCCCCTCTCTTATAAGCCCACTTTGTAATAGTCCTGATGACTCTTTGATGTGAAGAGTTTCGGCACCACAATAATGCCCGGCAGAAGATGTAACATTTAAAAGATGCATTATCTTGCTGAGTGTCCCTTTAAGAAAGAAGGATTAGAGAGGGGGGAGGGGGAGACCAGAGTGTCCTTTCCCTGGGATGTGACAGGGGCCCCCTGTTAAAGTAATCTGAGATGCCAAATGCTCTTCACTAACCCCCAAGTCAGACTCGGGACCTATTATGTATACATGATTTCTTTCCCCTACCGTACTGTAGTTTACGGCCACAAATTGTTGTAGCATTCAGCAGCAGCGAATTTCATGCGATCCCTTCTTTGCAACTGGAAGTAACAGTTTTAATTTAGCTTGAATATTCAGATTCTTCACATCTAGGCCTTTACAGATAAGATTATAATTTTAAACAATTCCAAGATATTACTGAATGTCATTTGCAAAAGGAATTTCTCTTTTTTCTCCCCCCCACCCCCCATTCCCCTGCCTGGATTGTAAAAGATAACAAAAACAAGACAAGAACCCACGAGTTTCATCCAGTTGGGTGAAAATGGGAACGATTTACGTGTAGATGTTCCTTGGTTTGTAAGCTCAGAGCTCCTGCTGTCTGCGGTCACGAGACCAGACATGTGCCACTTGATAGCCTCCGGTCACTAAGCTGTCCTTCCATTGGAACCAAGGAATTCCAAGAGCACACACAACTGAACTCTTCTGCGTCGAGAGCAGATTCTCCCCTTGGCTCTCTCCGAAGCCAGTGGGAGTTGAGTGGGTGTAACCGAGGACTGAATTTAGCACTGTGTTTTGAAAAGGGTCACAGAGCTAAAAATAGTTCAGGCTGTTTGAGTCTCCTACAGGCTACTTCCTTGGCAAATGGAAAAGAGTATTAAAAAATAGCAGTCGGCTGCGTCCATTCCGATTTCTTGGAACCGGGCAAGTCTTGCCCTTCTTTTCTGAGCTCCCCACTTCTGTGCCTCTTGACCCAAAGTTCTTGCCAGCAGGTCTCCATCCATGCCCCAAGCAGTTCTCTTGATAACAGGCTGCCTTTTCTGACATTCCGGCAGGCAGAGATTTCCTGGTATTGGCATGGCAGAGTGTCCACGGGGCTTGCTCAGCCGGGCAAGTAGTGATAGCTGGAGATGGGATTTTGCCCAACTTTGGGAAGCTCAGTGGAGGTGCACATCTCCTGGTGGTTGTCGAGTTAAGCAAATGCTGTCGCCCCGTCGACACGATGTCATATTGGTTGCTTCAAAGCACTTTCAACTTAAAGAAAAGTGTAACCTTTTAAAGGCTTTATTTTTTTTCCCCCCTCCCTTTACATAATTTCAAAAATACCATAGGATGCAGAGATAACATAAAAATGCTTGTGGAAATACTTATGTGTAGCTATAATTCCACGTATACAGGGTTATATTTTTCAAAAACATGGAACTTTTTGGTTTTTAACGTAATTGAAGGAGATAAGAGAAAGGAGAAATGATTTTATGTGATAGCGTGGAAAATTTATTTTTTATTCCATCCTATAGACTGGACTTGCTCAGTTCAGACCAAGCCCCTAATCAAGCAAATGTTCCCATCTAAATTTCCTACTTCTAAGAAGGCGAATAGACAAACGGACAAAGTACCATGAGAATGTAAGCACTCTGAAGGCAAAGAATGTTTGTGTGAACTCCCAGCACGTAGAATCATGCCTTGCACATAGTAAGTGTTGAAGAAATAGTTCCTGTTTGACGTCAATCTGCTTACTTCTGGAGGTTAGCGAGGAGTAAATAAGAAATCAACTGAAGGAGAAAGGAAGAAAATGCTTTCTGAAGGGTAAGGCTAGTAAATATGCATGATGATGTTGAGATTGTAAACCTCTTCAGTCTACTCTTCCCTGGTCCCTCCCTTGTGTGACAGCCACTCACAAGTGCTTGCAAGGTGGACAGGAGCGATCTTAGATGGGAAGCCGTGTCAGCCCAGATTATTGATTAATGCCTGTAATGATAATATTAGTAACTATTAATAGTTACTGAGCAACAGCTATGGGCTGGGACTGTGCAAATTGCTACATGTTTTATTTTCACAGAGGCCTGGCAAAGGTAACTATTACTTGTCCTTACTAATAAGAAAACAGATGTTCGCTCAGCGCTCAGATTCAATACCTTGCTTACGCAGGTAGAGAGTGACCAGGCTGGGCTTCGAACCCCAGCTTGTCTGTCTGCAAAACCCCTTGCTTACTCAATCGACACTACATGCTCACTACTTAATCTAGGTGTAGCTCGAGAGCATTTTGTGCTCCTAAGATAGAGTTAACTTATTGTTTAACCGATTTATTAATTTCACATATGTTGGGTGCCTATGGTATTTAAGGCCTTTCGTATTTATCTTATATTTTGGAGATTTGGGCTTTGAGTGTGTGCTTTAAATAACTGAGAATCTCCCAATTTCTCAGTCTTTTTGTATAATGTAAATTCCTGGCGGGAAGCCACCACCTCCCCCTCCTCCACCCCAGACACACAAACTAGACTGTTGTTCAGTTCTTTTTTTTTTTTCTTGGGGGATGAGAATGCTACACTGCCTCCTTCTCTTTGATTGAAGTCTTCCTTACTGTTATCTTGACAGGTGACAGGATGAATAATCAGCTCTAGAATTTATAGGTATGTGGATCCAGATGCGCTTACACGTATCCCCGTGTACATGTATAGACTCATAGCTTGCACTCTGATTTTTGCATGTTGCAGGCCACGTGCAGAGAAAGCAATAGGAGCATTTCAAGGAAACTCTGCACATCCTGTGTCTTGGTGCTCCTTTCTGAGTACCGTTCCTTGACTCCCTATCTCAGCAGTCCCAATTCAGACGTGTAAAGTGATAACAATATGTAAAGCGTCACTTTCTCTTACCATACAGAAACTCTTCCAACCCAGAATCCCGAAATGCTCCACGCCCGTGCTATCCAACATGATAGCTACCAGCCAGATGTAGCTACTGAGCCCTCGAAGCGGGGCTAGCCTAAATCGAGAAGTGCCATATGGGTAAAACACACACTGGAGTTCAAAGACTCAGTAGAAAAAAAGAAGAATGTAAACTGGCTTGCTGATAACTTTTATATTAATTGCATGTTGAAGTTAAAATATTTTGGATGTATTAGGTAAAACAAGATGTATTTTTAAAAATTAATTTCACTACTTTTTTACTTTTTAAAATGTGACTCCTAGAAATTTTTAAGTGACATATGTGGCTTGCATTTTTGGCTCTCGTCCTATATCTGCAGGACACTGTAGCTCTAGAATCTGCATGCTGCCTCTCTAGGCATGATGAGTGGTAGAGGACAAGGGTTGGCCCAAAGATTTATCCCCAGAATGAATAGAGAGCCGCAGGGACAGTATTCTGCAGGGGACTTGGCCCACAGCAGAGACTTGGGGATGAAACCTCACATAGCAAATATTTCTGCATGGGGGAGACACTGAGAAATAATCCCCTGGGTGGCTTCAACACCTTTTCCTTGCTAATCAGATTGGGCATATAGCACCTACTCCACTATTTTGAAGAACTTGGATTTGCAAAATGTTTCTGTACCCAGCCCTGGATGCCAGTACATCGTGGCTTACCTACTACAATGATTCCATTGGCGTAGGCCACCTGAGAGGGGAGAACGCAATTCCTTGAATGTTCCTAGGTGATTCTCTCTCCTGGGCTCTGATTTCCTGCAAGAATTGGTCCATGGGGTCCTGGTACCACAGGCTCCTGTCACGGCATTTCCTTTAGGTAAATATAGGTGCGTTTGTCTCTTTGGTCCTCTCTCGACATATGTTCTTTACCCAGTACAGGTATACCCTGCCTTAAATAAACTTAACATGTAAATACAGGTTTTGGAGTTTTTTTGTTTTTTGTTTTCTTTGAGACAAGGTCTCACTCTGTTGCCTGGGCTGGAGTGTAGTGCCGTCATCCTAGCTCACTGCAGCCTCAACTCCTGGGCTCAAACAATCCTCCTGCCTCAGCCTCCTGAGTAGCTGGGACTACAGGTGCGCACCACCATGCCTGCCTAATTTTTTTTATTTTTTGTAGAGACAGGATCTTGCTCTTGCTCAGGCTGGTCTCAGACTCCTAGGCCCAAGTGATCCTCCCGCCTCGGCCCTCAAAAGTGTTAGGATTGCAGATGTGAGCCACTGCACCTGGCCAAATACAGTTTTTTTTAAAGAGAGAAACGTTATGTGAATATACATCATGCAACCAGTACTGATTTGGTACCTGCTTTATTAGGTGTGGCAGGCTCCCTGCCTTCAGGAAGCTTGTTGACTCCATAAAGCAATTTAAAAACGTCATAGGTAGTTTCAGAGTAAGACACGAAAATTCAGTGGTTGCTGAGTTGGAAATATGTTGTTGGCTATATAAAAAGATGCTCTGATTTTTCAAGAGGATTCCCAAACAGCCCGATTAAAGATTCACACGTTCCCCACATTCTATGAATATCTACTGTATAGATTGTTTAGGGAAAACATGATTTTAATTATAAATTTTCAATAACTCTAACCCCCTTGGGATGGTGAATTATGCACCTAAAAGTTTCTTTCCTAAACATCCATGCCAGTCCTTAAAGCCAAGGAGACTTCAATCTGCAATCTCTTTGCTAAGATTTTTTTTTTCCTCATCAGAATAAATGGAAGCCTTCAGTGGAATGAACACATGGAAATTACAGTTGTCACTTCGTCCATTAAAAGCAGACATTCAAGTGGGATATTATCCCACTTTACTTTTTTGGTCCTTAAGAAGTCAAGGGACAGGGTATTAGATGTGAGATGGCCGTAGGAGGAGGGGTCCTGGCAGAGATCAGTAGCCAGCAGGACATGTGCCCACTTACTTGTTAAGTGCTTAAAAATTTCACCCCTTCCTCTGCCCTCGTCTGCCTTGAAGCTGCAGCTTCATTAGTATCAATTGGTTTTCAGGGTGTTTATATCTCGGGGCCACTGGCTCCTGGCTATGATTACTGCCTGCAATCTTCTGTACAGTGCTTCCATTTTTAATCAGCTTACCCCCAGTTGGCCTCCTGTCACTTTTAGAACCTTCCTAGGGGAATAGTGTTAATGTTAGCTTTCGTCTTCTGCATGCCTGGGGAGGAAAATGCCTTCAGCTCGTCTGCACTAAACATTTCCTCGCAGACACCTCAGAGAGTGGAGCCTCCCTCCCTGCCCGCAGCAAACCCATTTTCCGAAGAATTGTCCCTGGGTCAACACAAGTTTTCATAGGCGATGCACCTCGCACCTCCAAGGTTTTCAAGATCAACTTTGCTTTGCCCACTGCCCCAGCCTATTGTGGTCAGCTCTTTGGCGAGGGGGAAGGCAAGAGGATGCGTTCTGGAAGGACAGACTTTGGTGCTCTCGGGCTTGTTCATCTTGTCGAGTGCTCTCCCAAGCAGGAGGCTGAGTGTGCTGATTGGATTAATTTGAAGCTGGAGTGTAATGAATGGTTAGTCTCCTTTTACTGTGTTGTGCTTTGAGCTGGTGGCCCTGACAGCAGTTTGGCAAATATTTTGGTTGTCCAAAAAGACTTTTTGTTTTTTTGATGTCATGGTTCAAACATTTATTTTTTAAATTTTTTTGTACTTAAATGCGTAAAAGCGATTTCGAAGACTTGTCATTAGAGACGTACCCTTCTGTCTTCACCTCCCCAAATTGACATGCAGAGAGCAACACTGCTGAGCAGTCTGGAAGTGAGCTGGCACCACCAAAGGTCAGGACGGGCTGTTTAAAAGCAAGACCGGAAGCAGCCGTAACACCCCAGATAATAACTGCAATCCTAGAGAACGTTAAGAACACAAACCCTCAAAAAAAGGGCAAAATTTCATGTAACGATGTTTGATTCGGACTAAAAGGAACGTTGATGTTACAGAGGTCGTACGTTCTCTTTTTGATTCCACTTTTATACATTTTAAAGGTTTTCTTTGTTGCCTTCCTTGTTATACTCCACAAACATACAAATCCTCACCCTCTCTTGTCCTCCTTGTCATCCCAGCAATCAGGGAGTACAATCTGTAAAATGATTCCACGTGCTCTAATCTTTATTTCTGTCTCGGGGTAAGCCATGGACTTCTAAAAGTTTAGGTCCCTCTTCCTCACAGGTTTTTAGTTTTTTGTATTTCTAGACAGGGTCTTGCTCTGTCACCCAGGCTACAGTGCAGTGGCATGATCCTAGCTCACTGCAACCCCAGAGTCCTGGGCTCAAACAATCCTCCTGCCTCTGACTCCCAAGTAGCTAGGACTACAGGCTCCCACCACCATGCTTGACTAATTTCTTTTTTGTTACTATTTTTTTTTTTTTTTTGTAGAGATGGGATCTAGCCATATTGCCCAGGCTGATCTCGAACTCCTGGCCTCCAGCAATCCTCCCACCTCAGCCTCCCAAAGCTCTGGGATTACAGGTGTTCCCCCCAGAGTTTTTTCATGAGTCTTATCACAGCCCTTTTTCTTAACACAAATTGGAAACCATTATTCCTTTTGAACTTCTTTGTTTTCACTTTTTGAGATCTGTGGATATGAATAAATTTCCTGCCTTAGCAAAGACATCGTTATTTATTTTCGCTTTTGTTTGCTACTGTGGAGATGACATGAAGCATCAGTCGAGGGACCCTATGGAGTCATATCTAGCAGAAGGGTAGAATAACTATTGCTACTTATCCCTTATACTAGTTCTCACAGCAGACATCACTAATCGATCACAGTACTCTTTCTCGGCAAAGAGTACTCAGCTTGCATGATATATCTATTTATCCTCCCTGCTCTAAGTGTTGTGATTTACTGTATGTAAAATTGGCTGATGGAATGCTATTCATAAATAGCGACACATCTTTTATCTTGATACTATCAGATTCTTTTTATATTGTCTCAGTTTGTTAGGCCACCTAAAGCCGCTTCAGAGTTAGCTTCTTAAACATACTCTGTTTTCAGATGTGGCCTAGGATAGACTAGACAACCCCTAGAAATCTCTTTCAGGTGGAGATTCTGAAATAGACCAACCACCAATTCCCCCTTGAGCTATCTAACTCTTTCTCAAGTACAGAATTCTTTCCACATGCAACTGAAGGATCACCCAGGAAGTGGATGGGGCCTTCATACAGAAGATCACATTGAAGTATGAAGTCTTTGCACTTTGGCAAATTGCCTGTTCCTCTCATTCTTAAATTTCTGGGATTCTAAGTCCTGACACCCCACATTCTTTGATATCTCTGTAGACCACAAGAGATAATCTAGTTAAATCCACCAAAATTATGAAAACAAAAATATGCCTTTTCTATTCTCGCATCTTTTATCATTATTTTAACTTCTTTTTCCTGAAAATTTTCTGTTTTAACTTATTTTTAACATTTTGTTAGTAAATCATGCTTGTAGACCTTTTATTTTTTCTAATGCATAAAGAGAAATTGTAAGTGTCTGGAATTTATACTTTCTCCAATATAAGTCCTAAGTCGATGAATTGGCGTTGTCTATACTTTCCCCTTTTGGACATTTGTAATAAATCAATTCTCTCTTGAAAGATTAGAAAATCTCTCCTATATTTTTAATAATGTGGCTGTAGGTAGATTTGTTCTTCTTTATGTGTAGCACCAGAAATCTTTTTGACTCATTATATTTATAAGGTAAAACGGAGAATCAGCTCACTTTGTTTCTCTTGCATGTAAAATGAGAATGAAGTGTATTTGCAGGTGGTATCATGTCTAAACATCACTGTGCTTATGTTTAGTTATTTTTTGAATTTTAAGGCCTACATCTTCATCTTTCCTTGTCAGGATGAGTAAAATTGATTCATGGTTCATTTAAGTAAAGAAGCTATTTTAAACCAAATTGTCCCCATTGAAGGAAAAGGAGACTTTTGGCTGTCAGCTGCAGAAACGTGGTTTTGAACCAAAATGATCTGTTACTGAAC
>VBSM01000316.1:10317772-10319986 GCA_008086735.1 Cheirogaleus medius
CAGGTTCTAAAGCCGCCATTTGTTTCTAGCAGGTGAAAAGTTTTTTTGGTGAGCATTCTTACAGTAAATACGGCCTAAATATCTGAAGACATGATTTCTCTCGGCCCACCCTGGGCTCCTGGGCCTGTCCCCTCTTTGCTATATGCGTTCTTGGTGTGCATTGAAACGCCTTCATGTCCTGTTTCTCTCCGTGGATGTGACTGAGTTTCTGTTCATTTCTCCATCATTCACAAGATGCGTTTCCTCCAGCATTGGTATTTGAGGGAGAAATCCTAAAACCCAGGGTGGGGAGAGCGGGTGGGTGGAAAACTGGAAATGAGACGAGAAAAATAGCTATTCCTGGCAAGAAAAAAAATCTTTACAGTCACAGGAGTGTTTAACAGACAGACAAAATACCTTCAAAATATGCAAATCTCTGTTTATCTTAAGAGAATTCTACAGGGAACAAATCTCGAGCATTAGCAATTACGACTTAGCTCAGAAATTGTTTTTTTTTTTTCCCCTCCTCGTCATACTTATAAACATCAATATAGCTTAGAGCTTCATGTTAAAATGTTTTTCTCCTACTTCTTTTAAGAGTTATTTGTTTAACATGTTTTTATTATCCTAGATGATGTGATTTGGGAAGAAAGCATTACTTCTCTTATCAGCTTTGTTTCCTTTCCACTTGCTCGGAGAATTGAGCTACACTAGTAGTTTATGAAGTAAGAGGCATTAAAAAGAGAGCTCATTGCTGATCACACTGAGCCACTTCTGAGCGGTGGCCGTCCCAGCAAAGGGGATTGACGGCTTAGCATTTGTGCAGAAGACGTGCCGGAATAACACGGCAACAGAGTCGCGGGCGCCTTCCCTCTTCCCAGCTAGTGCCTTCGTGGCATCTACATTTTTGAGAACCAAGACGCCTTAACTCTTTACTCCACGTTGCTCGTTCAGTCTGACCTCAGTGCATATTGTTCCTTGGGTGATAGTTTTGAAAGGTAAGTTGGTGTTTGTTGTAGGCATTATAGATCCTGTAAATTCTGTTATTCATTCATCTACTTAATGTACTCATTCATTCATTCAACAAATATTTACAATCTCTAATGCGGCCAGGTTCTGGCAGATTTGGGTACTCTTTTAACTGAGTATTTCTAATTCTCTTAAATCAATCTATCTATCTATCTATCTATCTATCTATCTATTGCCTACGTTGTCATGTCATAATGTCGTCAAATGTGGCCTTGTGAAAACAACCAGTCAGTGGGGTGTCCTTGGCCCAGAGTGTTAATCTGTGATTGTTTTCTAATGAGTCCGATGATAAATTTGATGCCGGCAGCTTACATAGGGTCACTGGCTGAGGGGATGGCTCTGTCCGGGATATTTCTGTCCCGTATGGGTGTTTGTTCATTCATTCGGCAGGCATCCGCCGAGCGCCCATCGTGTGGCACTGTGCTGGGTGCCGGGCCCTCTCCCTTGGGCTTGCTGGGTGATTGTAGAAGCTTCTCGAAACCTCACTGCTTTACACTATTTGCTGAGACAGTTCTAGCCCTCTGTTGGATCACAACCTTCCATCTCTGCCCCTTGCCATCCCTGTATCGATTGTACTTTATCTTCTCCATCCTGCATCTCCTCCCCCCCTTCCCCAGCACAGACCTCATAAGTAGCCATTTCGATAGAACATTCTCTACCATCTTGCCCTCCCTCGTCTCTTATTCCACCGCTGCTTCCGCCCCGGCAACTCCCAACTGCATCTTTTGACTGCGTCCGCTGCTCTTCCTAAGCTCATGTGTGTTGCTGGTGGTACTCCCCAAACCAGGCTGGGTCCCTGTGTGCGGTTCTGTGAGCAAGCCCTTGCGAGCTCATCCCTCCCAGTGTGGGTGGTTTTCGATTCCTTTCACTTACCAACATTGACTGTCCAAGAATTTTACTGCTGCCCTTGAGCCTGAGCCATGCCCTCGCTGGATCTCAGCAGGTGATTTAATTCTTCTTTTGCCATAAAGATGGTGTGGCTTGTTAAACTTCCCTCTTCTAAATTCAGAATCTTCAACTTTTTTTTTCCCTCTTTGATCACCTCCTCAGTCTGCAAGAGGAATTATCGGTTTATTGAGCAGCTGCTACGTCCCAGGCAGTGTGATTCTCCATCCCTAGATTCTGCGTCGTCTTTCTGTTGCTCATTGCCCATCCATCCATCCATCCAATGAGCCATATATCCAACCATCCACCCATCCCTCCCCC
>VBSM01000316.1:10320086-10331182 GCA_008086735.1 Cheirogaleus medius
CCTCCCCCCAACCCACCCACCCATCCATCCATCCATCCATCGTTCACCGAGCAGACTTGTGCCAAGTGACTCCTGAGTGTCCAGCACTGTTGGGCGTCACTGAAGCCATGGTGGAGCCCTCCCGGCCTGGGGGGAGGAGGCATTTAGTCATTATCATATTAAAATATGCCTGACCTTTGGCCAACGTAAAAATAAAGTACATCTGGAGTACTTGCGATGAGATCTCTCCTGTCTAAAGGTGACATTTGAAGTGGGTTTCAAAGCATTCGTGAGGCTTTATTGATCAAAATGGGAGAAAAGGAGCCTTTAAAGCGTAGAGAACAGCATATGTAGAGATATGAAAGAGCAAAGAATGTTTAGAAACAGTAACTAACTACGAGCTGTGCGGGGTTAGTGGAGGGGGACAGCAGGAGGGATGTCTGGGGAGTCACACCAGGGGCCTGTCCTTCCAAGCAGAGGCATTAGGACTCCCCTTTGAGGACAGTGGGGGCGGCGCTTTGCTAGCAAAGGGGGTGACTTGATCAGATTGGCTTTTGCTTTGGATGTTGCTCATGGTAGAAGCCTAAGGTTCTTGGAGCATCGCAGGGGAAAGTTGTTGGGGGCTGGGTGGCCGTGGTGGTGATCAAAAGAAAGGGGACAAATTTGACGGATGTGTGAGTCTGAGAATGGCCAGGTGCTGCTGACAATGGAATGTCTGAGGAGTTGACGGTGACCTTTTCCTGATCGGGCAGAGAGCAGCAAGTTTGACGAAAGAATGTTGAGTTCGGGACATGTCGCGTTTTGGGGGGTATGCTGAACCTTGAGTGGTGGAAATAAAGTTATTGCACTGAATATAGTCATTAGTATACGGGAGAGACGTGTTTTCAGGGACCCAGTAGGGGGGATCAGTGGAGAGCTGAGGGACAGCTTGTGTGGAGGTCTGGGGAACATGGAGGTAGCACCCTTTTTCGCTGAGCAGAGGGAAGAGGGTGTAGGGCGGGAACTAGAGAGGCAGGAGAGTGGCCTGCAGGTGTCCGCATGGGGTCCAAGTGCCTCGGGTGTATTCACACGAGGGAGTGGTGCAGGCAGGGAGGTTGGTGTTGGAGGAAGATGATCCACGGAGGGCGTGGGTTTAAGCACGAAGGCAGAAAGCGAGCAACCTTTATTTTCAGAAGGAAAGGAGGAAAGGCGGAAGGATGGAGACACCGGGTGTCGCGTGGGGGAACTCCCGTTGCCTTCTCCATCTTATCACACCCCGGCTCTCTCGAAACCACTTGAAACCGTCAGCCACCCCTTCCTTCTCGAAACTCCCTTCTCACCTCCCTGTCACTCCCCAGGACTCTGCCAGCTCTGTATAAGTGTATGCAAATATTCCTGGCCTTTAGGGTCTTTTCTTTTAAAAATAAAGTGGGGTAGGGGGAGTTAATATGTACTTGACAAGGTAGTTGTGAGAACTAGAACTTAGTACTCGGTAAATGTCACTCTTCCTGTGTCTTGAATATAGGACGTGACCACGGCTGGTTCTGAGGATCTTTCTCCTCTCCTTTCAGTCTGACCCACTCCCTTTGAGCTGTCACCTCTGTGTTGATAGCCCCCTGCTTGCTTTTGTCCTCACTTCTGCTTCTCGCCTGAAAACAGCCTCGTCCCTCACTTGGCTGTTCTGGCAAGAGCATCTTTATTCTCCAGATAACCTGGGCCAGAACTCTGAGAAATAGCAATGATGTCCCCTCAGCTCCTATAGTCAGACCGTTGCCAGGTGTTCCGTTCCAACCGCATAGCATCTCACTCGCTCATTCATCTGATGTTCAGGTATTTTTCAAACTGCCTGGAACCCTGTTAGGTACAAGACATAACCCCTGCCTTACAGTTAAGCAGTCAGAAAATTAGAATATAGTTTAATGACCGCTCTGCAAGAGTGTAGTATAAAACCTTCTGAGGCTGCATGGGAGATTGCCTGTCCCAGACTTGGTGGCGGTGGTTTGGTGAAAGCTGCTTAGCTTGAGTTGGATCCTGAGGCTCTGCAGGAACTGGCTCCACCCAAGTTCATGGCTGAGGCTTAGAGGTAGAGGGTGTGGGGGAGGGGAGGCACAAAGGCATTGCAGGACTTGGCCGGCGGTGGTGGAAGGCGGCTACAAGGTAGACGGGGAGGAGAGGAGAGCACAAGAGCACGGGGGAGAGGTCGTGGCCACATCATGAAGTGTGTGCCCCACACAGCACTGTGCAAAAGAAATAAGATGACAGCCACAGAATGAATTTAAAATTTTCTAGTAGCTGCATTCAAAACAGTAAAAAGAATAAGATATAAATTATACTATTGCATTATTTAATCCGGTCTATCCAAGACACTAGCATTCCCATTTGTAATCAATATTAAAAATGCACAAAAGACACATTGTATATTCTTGCATACTAAGTCTTTGAAAAATCATCTCAATTCAAACATTAAAATTTCCTTGTAAATACTTGCTCTGTATTTGGATTTTACTCAACTTACATTTAAAAGGGTAGATTCACAAACCCAAGTTGTTTGACACATAAAGGTTTTTCAATAACTGAATTATCGGTTTTTAAATATAAATATAAACTGATTTATATTAAAATTACACATGCATTAAAAATTCAGTCCTAGCCACATTTCAAGTTTTCTCTATAGCCACATGTGGCTAGTGGCTTCTGTGTTGGACAGAGTAGGCCCAGAAGGTGTCTTCCTTACACCGTGTAGGCAGAGTGCCAGGAAAGAGTTTCAAGCAAGTGGGGTCACGTGATCAGATGTGCTATGTTGTGGCCAAACTAGGAGATTCATTGATTCACATTCATGGTTATAAAATGATGGAGCGTGCTCCCAGGCAAGGGTATGGAGGAGCAGATGTTTAAATACGAGGTAGAATGGATGGGAATTGGTAATCTGGGAAGTAAAAAAGAAAAGGATGACTACCATATCATTTCTGATTGGGAATGCAATCCCTTTCCTGAAAACCCAGGAATAGAAGCTGGCTCAGAGTTTGGATGGAGGAAGAAGTCGATAATTTCAGTTCGAAGCAAAGTTTGTGGTTCTTTTCGGGCACCCAAGTAGAAGTAGCCAGAAGATCGTAGGAACAAGGGCCTGCAACTCCGAAAAGATATTTTGGTTGGCAAAAATGATTCAGGAGTCACCGGGATATAGGAGTGAGATGAGACCATGGGAGGGTTAAGGTCTTCCAAGGACTGCCCTGTGGGCCAAATCCAGCTGTCCCCGGTTCTGTAAATAAAGTTTTATTGGAATACAGGCATGCCCATCTGTTTTGCATATTGTTTCTGGTTACCTTTGCTTTTGCCTTACAACAGTGGAGCTGAGTAGTTGGGACAGAGACCATATGGCCCACAAAGTCAAAAAATATTTACTATCTGGCCCTTTGCAGAAGAAGTTTGCCAACTCCTTACCGCTTTAGAGTTTGGAAGCGCCAAGGCTGGAATTTGAGGCAAGATGAAACATTTAAGAATGAGCCGAGAAAAAAGATGAGGATGCTCATTAAAAAGAGTGAGAAGGAGCCACCAGATAAACGCAGGCAGCAAACCAGGAATGAGGAGGAAAACCTGGAGGCAGAGAGGAGAGATTTTCCTTTTCGAGGCAGACAATATGAATGACAGTGTCATGTGTCGTGGAAGGTCAAATGAGTTGAGGATTGAAACGTGTCCATTGAATTTGGCAACTGCAAGCTTATTAGCAGCGAGGTAGGGATATTTTCAGCAGAGAAGTGGGGCAGAAGCCAGCTCGCAGAGGGCTAAGGGACCGTTGGCAGGGGAGGAAGTAGACACCGTGAGTACAGCCTTTCACCAGCTGACAGTCCCAGGGAGAGACACCTGAGGTCGAGAAGATGATTTTGTGATTGGCACGCATACCTGACAGAGGGAAAGTAGAGTCTGCAGGAATGAAGGGGAGAGGGACACTTGGGGGTGAGCAAGGCACCCCAGAAGCAGGGGGCAGAGGATGGGAAGGCCAGCCTGCTCCTCACCCCCCCCTTTACTGCCTCGTTCCATGCTGGACAAAACCATCCCAACCTGTCACTCAGCCTCTCTGCTTTAAGCCTCATCCTGGGTACTTGTATCAGGCTTCACTTCCTAGGAAGCTCACCACATCCCAGCCCTTCCCTGCTAATTAGGGTTCCAACTCTGTCTCCCTTGCCAAGCTCGGCCACCTCTCCCTGCTGTTCGCTTGCCCACGCTCCCCACTTCAGCCCTTCCCAGCCTTCCTTGTGCCCGGCCTCTTGAAATTGACTCGCCCCCTCAAATGTCTGGGTGTCCCGAGTCCTGCCAACCTGACCCCATAATAAGCGTGCGGGGTCAGTAGTATCTCGGAAGTAGAAATTCAAGCAAAAATCACAAGTCTTTAAAGTTTTAAGGCACGTCATAAATTTATGATCGAACAAGAAGCAGAACTCGTTGTTTTGATCCCGTAAGAAAAAAAACAGAACACGTTCTTACAGAATACGTTTCTCACTCGTGGCACTATGGGCATGCAGGACCAGCTAACTTTTGTTGCAGGGGGCTGTCCCCTACAGCAACATTGTAGGATGCTTAGAAGTGTCCCTGGCCTCTGCCCACTAGATGCTAGCAGCGTAAGCCCCGCTCCCCCAGCTGTGCCAACCCAAAATATCCTTAAGACATTGCCAAATGTCCCCAGGGGAGGGACAACTGGCCATCAGCTGAGAGATACTGATGTAGAAGGACAGATTGTTAGATTTTTGTCCCCCTGATGTTTCCTATTATTCCCAGTGTATCCTTTTCTCTCTCTCATACTTTGCATTTTTAATAACCGGACCCCAGGGAAGTTACCCTAAAGGTGTGTCTTATTCCAGGCAGCAGAAGTGGAAACCACCCATTTGTGGCTGCATATTACCGAGCTGCTCGTGGCTCTGTCCTGTTCCATGTCACTGACATCAACTTACATAAATCAAAATAGGCGCCCCAGCGTGTGAGCTGATGGCTGGTATCACGCAGCTACTGTGTGTTAAGATCTTGAGGTCTTAACGCGAAGCACGTTGCACCTAACACACCTGCCCCAGCTTCTCGGCCTGTTCCAAATCAACTATTCTGTAAATTTTACGTTCTTCAATCAGGGGCGCTCAGATACAAGTGAGGTCAGAATTCTCTCATCGAGAATATTCACCTGTTGGAAGGAAGCCAACTTTTGGGAAGAGAACCAGAAGCATGTTACAAGCATGGGGACCTAGCACATCATATTTAAATTTCTTATTTCAAGTTCATGAACTCATAGGAAAGGAATAAAGGGGAGATGTGTTACCCTGGAGAACCGTTTTAAGGAGTGCGGAACACGCCACTCGCAAAGTTTTGAAAGTTTTCCGTTCAGTGTGGTAGACTCAGGTCCCCTCGGCTTCTGGGGTGGGAGTTGTCAGTAGTGGGGATTTGGTCATGGGCACCGTTTGATCCCTGTTCAGTGCCGTTTTCCTGCTGTATAGACACGTGCTAGGTGCACTAATAATTAACCACTTGTATCCACAATATAAGGTACAGGTTGCTAATCCTCTCTGCAATTATTAGCATGTACATTCTTGACTTCAACAAACTGCATATACAAAGGAGAAATGCCGCTGAAAAGCCAATTAAAGATTTTCTTTAGATTTCTAGGCTTTAAAATGATAATCAAAAGACTGCTTTGAACCAGGCCGGTTTGCAGTATTACCCTCTGCCCTGCTCAGCATTCTTCCCTTTAACTACAACTCAGTAAACAAGCGCTAATTCTTAACAATAGCCCAGAAAGTCTGAGCTGTCATTAGAAGAAATGTTGACTTTATTGATGTCGCATTCCTTGTATAGCCAGGAGACAGCAAGAAAAACATTTTTTGAAAAATTTAAACTGAGAACACAGTCGTACTCCAGGTTCATTTTATGATGGGCGAAGAGTATTCTGCACTGGAGACTTTCTCAGTGGCCTCCCAAAGGGCTGGGTTTTATGAGCTAGTAATAATCACTGTGATTTATTGAGCACCTACTATATACAAGGCACTTTACATATATTATCTTGTGTGCTCTCAGAGCACCGTGCGTTTTTCATAGCAGCACATATCACGGTTTTGATCTCCGCTTATTTATATGGCTAACTGATTAATGTGTGTCTTCCCTATTAGACAGTCACCCCCACGTTGATGGGACCGTATCGATTCTTGTTCCTCCTTGGTGCCCCGGCACTTAGTATGGGACCCGGCGCATATTAAGTACAAAATATTGCTTTAGAAGGGTGAGTGAAGCCAGATGCAGATCAGCATGATTGTATAGATGAGGAGATGAAAAGATAAGAGTGGTCGGGTAGCGTGTTGAAAACTTGAAATTGGCAGAGCCAGGAATCCAGCCCCTCTGCTTCTGCTGCCTTGGGATCACAGCTGCCTTCTCAAATTTTAATATGCATGTGACTCACCTAGGGGATCTGATGCAGGTTCTCGGTTACTAGGTCCAAGATGGGCCTAAGAATCAGCATTTATCTCCCAAGCTGCCGTGTCCACAGAACCACGTGTCTGCACCGCAGTGGCAGTGTGACAAAGACGATGACTGCCTTAGCTGTTGGGGGTATTTGTGGTTCTGTCTGGAAATTCTTGTCGTGAGACAGATCCCTTCTACTGGCTCCTAAGGAAGGTGACACAGGAGTCTAGTCTTGGATAAATGCATTGGTTGTTTCCATCAGTCGATTATACCTGGGCTGCGATCTTTTTGTTTTCAAATGGAGAATGTGGGCAGTGATGGACTATGACTTTTTCTTTCTCTTCTCTTCTCTCCTCTCTTCTCTCTCCTCTCTCCTCTCTCCTGTCTCCTTTCTCCTGTCTCCTCTCTCCTGTCTCCTCTCTCCCCTTCTCCTCTCCTCCTCCTCCTCCTCTTCTTCTTCTTCTTCCTCTTCCTCTTCTTCCCCCTCCCCTCCCCTCCCCTCCCCTCCCCTCCCCTCCCCTCCTCTCCTCTCCTCTCTTCTCTTCTCTTCTCTTCTCTTCCCATCCCCTCCCCTCTTCTCTCCTTTTCTCTTCTCTTGGCAAGGTCTCTCTTTGTCGCCCCAGGTAGAGTGCAGTGGCATCATCATAGCTCACTACAACCTGAAACTCCTGGGCTCAAGCGATCCTCCTGCCTCAGCCTCCCAAATAACTGGGACTACAGGTGCTCACCACAACACATGGCTAATTTTTCTATTTTTAGTAGAGATGGGGTCTCGCTCTTGCTCAGGCTGGTCTCGAACTTCTGACCTCAAGCAATTCTCCCGCCTCGGCCTTCCCAGAGTGCTGGGATGACAGGCATGAGCCGCCATACCTGGCCAGGCTGTGATCTTTGATGAGAGTCTTAACCTGGGTACTAAGGATGCTGGTGGGCTCTGTTCTTTCCATTTTATAGGTGAAGAATGTCAAGACCAATCATTTTAAATCCACATTTTAGAGACAGGATAATAAGTGCCAGGTGTCGTTTCTGCTCTTAAAGATGTCCAGGACCGCCACCCGTAGAAATGACAAGGAATAACAATATCCCTTCAGGACTTTCTTTGAGTGTTTAGTTGATGAATGAATCCTGCTGAGAATCCAGCACGATAAGACATCAGATGGTCCCTCCATCTACTCTAGAACCTTCCGGTGGCTCCAACACCGGGCAGGGGAAGAGAAACTGCCGTCAGTGGCCTCACTCTTGGTGGCCACTCTGCCTCTTCTGGTCACCCAGGCTCTGCCTTTCTTGTTGGCTTATCTGTGACAGTATGGTTAAGGCCACTGGCCAGAGGACTTCCATTTCCTTCTAAATATCCTCCCTGGCCCAGCACTTCCCTGTGGCTCTTGAGAGACATGCACAGAAGGGGGCTTTTGTGCTAGTCAGAGTGGGGAATCCAAGGTCCAGGTGGGTGCTGATCCTGCCACGTGACACCGCACGGGTGGGGTGTGTCTCTTTGCAGAGGGACCGAGAGCTAGGATTGCCTGTTGCTGAGCAGCGTCATGCCTTTGCCCAGCCCGCCTAGGTTTTGTCACCGGCTGCTGGCTGTCCCACACGTTCTGTGTCCAACCCCTGCTCACTGTAGGGAGAGATCCGGGTTCTTGACTTTGAGGCTGGCCGGTTCTCTGTTCCTCCCAGCCATTCACACCAGTTCGCTCCATCATCTTAGCGCCCGATTGAGGCTACCCTTCCTTCATCATGTGACATAATGTCAGCATTTCTGTGTGTAAGATTCGAATACATGCACGTGTATGTACGTTGCATTCTAATTGCGTAGTGGTAAAAAACTGAAGGCGGGCGCTTTAAAAAAAAGACTGACTTTAGCTCTGCATGTTGAAGAGCTCTTTCAGAGACTTTTCTTGATGGTGTTCATCTGTGCTAAATGGTCACGACGGTGGTTTAATGAGATGAGGACTTCGGAGTTAAGGGCATCATTATATCGTTGAAATCGTACAGAAAGTAAATTGGCAGATACCTGTGGTTCGTCCTCAAGTCCCTTATTGAAGGTCTTGCCTTAGTTCTCTTCTCGTGGGCAGACAAGGTGCAGGAATTACAGATGGTGAATGAGGAATAAATATACCACCGATGACATTTTCTTGAAGCTCGTCATGTGCTTTCCCATCTTTTTACATTAGGGCTTCTCCCTTTCATTTTTATTTTTCATTTGTTTTGGGAGTGTTATTTCAGTTTTAATCTATGTAAACTATATGCCTAGGCCTTTGGATTAATGGACTTCCCAAAGGTAGTGATTAAAGTGTACAGATGTGGGAAGCCACAAACACAAAAGAGAGCTTACATTTTTCTCTTTTCTTTTTTTTTTTATATATATATGTATATATAGAATTATTTCCATTTTGCAATACTTTAGCATCATGGACTTTTGTTATTATGGAAAAAAAATACTGTATTTTATGGAATGATACGATCCGTGCAGCATTTCCCGTTATGTAGACACCGTGTCTTTAAATTATAGTAATTTCTTAAGATTTTAAGGCAAAATGAGCTCTTCGAAGTGTGATTAATAGCAGGGAAGGAGGCTAATGCTGGGTCATCATGAGTGGCACTCCATGATAAAAATGGTTGGACTAATAAAAGCGTCCATCTTTTTGACCAATAAAACATTCGAATGATATGCTTGTAGTTTTTACCATATAGTAGTTACTTGGTACTAAGTAAACTCTGAACTTACACTTTGGAGAGGCGGCACAACTTAAGTGGCTGGTGCACCAGTTGTTTGATGGCGTGAGAAATGGCAGGTCTGGGAGGGAGGCCCATGGTTGGAGCTCCCCGTTTGATTTTCAGGGTGTCTTCTCCAAGTGTGATACCCATGGCCCAGGAACCTCATTGGCTTTGAGGGCAAGAGTACAGAATCTGGCTTCTTGGTTGATTAACTCTTTAGCAGTTAAGTGTACACAGTAGGCCCTCGTTAAATGCTTTGTGAATTGCATTGTTAGGAACACAGTGGACATTCATGAGGGTCTCTTAACACCCCTACCAGCTCAGTTCCCTGGTACATAAGCACTGAACCACTCACGGATGGGTTGGGAGAAAATTTTTAGGTGGTTCATAAATCATTCACCAATTCTCATTATTGCAATTTGATGTTGAAGCAATTCCATTTTCAATTCTTTTTTTAATCCTTCTGATAAAGCCAAGGAGAAAGTCTCAATTTGGTACCAGTATCTTTCATCTGTCTCCACCAGTTGTAAGCTCATTATTTAACAAAGCAAAAACATGGCTCCCACTCAGAGCCTCTGAGGGACAGCAGGATCTAG
This sequence comes from Cheirogaleus medius, assembly GCA_008086735.1. NCBI lineage: Eukaryota > Metazoa > Chordata > Mammalia > Primates > Cheirogaleidae > Cheirogaleus > Cheirogaleus medius. The sequence continues at coordinate 10,329,788 of VBSM01000316.1, forward strand.
CTAGAATTTAATAACATTGGTTAGGTTTTATTGCACGCATTAGAAAACTCTTTCCTTTCTACAAAGGGTTCCATACTGGTTTTCCATTTTAAAGAAGTGATACAAAGTTTCCTCTGGAGACAGATTTGTTTATCAGAAGTGACTCATTTTAAAAAAAAGACAACAGGGTAGGTGTAGACAGAGGTGGCAAAAGTAATGAAGACAGAAGTAGAAGTTGGGTTACTGGCTTGGGTGCCCACTCCCATGGGACGACCTGCCTCAGACTCTCAGAATTTTTAAGATTTTCATCCAAGGGAGGAGTTATGAGAGGAAAAATAAGTCCTTTCCAATATTAAGTCCCCCCCCCCCCCAGAGAGCCTCCTTAGAACTATTTTAAATTTTTAAAATAGTTTATTGAACTGCTTATAAAAGACCTCTTAATCAACACACTTTTTAAAAAAAATAAAACTTTGAAAATTTGGGATCCTCAGGGAACAAAAATAAGTCACCTACTCACTTGGAAATAAAGCCAAAGGGGAAGTTAGGACAAGTTTAACACCACTGCTGGGGAAGAGGAAAGAAGACACGTTATTTATCCTACACAGGGTAAGGACTCATCTACCAATACCAAGGATCCCCCATGTGTGGGTCATTAATCATATGAGTAGGTTTAGCTTAGCTTTAAAAACTCCATGGCTCAGTTATTGGCCTTTATCAAGGGACATGTTTGGGACATGTTTATAACTCTTTGGGTTACCATTTAAAATGATAACCTTTGTTTATAATCCCTTAGCAATATTCTGGTTCATCCAGGCATCAGGAAAAAAGTAAATAAAAATGAAGCCCGGGAGAACCGGACAAGTGTTGAAATGCACAGAGCGAGGAATCAGCATTTTCTCAGGACAACAGGAGAGCCAGGATGGCAGGGGACAGCACTCAAGCTTTGTCTTCTTCTTCTTCTTCTTTTTTTATTTTTTTGTGTCTTGAGTTTTCACTGGGACATCTGTTGTACAAGGCACTACACCTTTCTTTGCTTCCTGGTCATCCTGACCAAATACATAGGGTAGCGAGCGTGGAATTTGAGGACATTCTGTTCTCGAAGCATCGGAGGAAGATTCTCTGTGTTAGTTTTTCCAGCAGCCAGACTTGCATCATCGTTCAGTTGAGCAAGTCTGGTTTTCTTTCTCAAGGGCAGTAGAACAGCTTCAGCCCTAGAGGGCTTTCGGGGGCAGAAAAGGGAGTGAGTTCTTGGTGTCCCTTCGCTGCGTCCATAAGGTATTAGCAGGTCCATGAGCCTGAGAAATTGCCTCCTCCCAGGACATTGAATGCTCAGTGGAAAATTTCTTCCCTAGATGTTGGGGGGGTGGGAGGGTTGCTATGTTGATTTGGAGAAAGGAGATTACCAGCAGAGAGGGA
>VBSM01000316.1:10331282-10358455 GCA_008086735.1 Cheirogaleus medius
AAATTCCAGTAACCTGATTGTTAATAATGTAATTGCCAGAATCCTCTGAGGTGTATCAGTATTTTTTAAATGTGATTTTCTTATTTCCAAATTTTGCTTTGGGTAATCCAGCAGAGACAATGTTTTGCTGTATTTTGCACTGAAATAAGGCAGAATTTAAAAAAAAAATTAACTGATTATAACTGTAAGATACAGATAACCAAACTTTTTTTTAAAGTATGTTTTCTTTGTTAAATTTTAAGTAATGGAGGGATGTTATTCACATGTATCACAATTAAGTAGTTTAATATTAAAGTATCTGTGAAACAGATTGATACTAATGTTTTTAATTGCAAATTGTATCCCTAAATATAGTATCTCTGATAAGGCATGATGATTTGCTTCAAATACATAGTAATCTACCTTACATTGTAGTAGTAACACATAAGGTGAATTTTTAAAGATTAAGCAACTCTTCTTAACACTTTTGTTAGTGGACAAATTGAACTTACTATTCACTCTGGGCTTTGAAGACCTAAGATTTCTTTGATAAGTGACAATATGAACTCCTGAGTGGTTATATGGAACAGCAACTGATTGATTGATTGATATAATCTTTTTTAAGGACAAAATCATAACCTGTTATAGTTTGATTTTTGGCAGAGTGGTTAAGAATGCTACAAATCTATTTGTGGGCCCATTGAGCTTAAAGGTACTTTGGAACAGAAGCTTAGTATGGGGAGAAAGGGTTTTCCTTCTAGATGAGACTTTCAAGATCAGAATCTGTGATTGACCCGCGTATTTCATTGATAAAAGAAATGAATGCAGATTTACTCAAGCATGAAAACATTATGGTCTTTGAAAGCTGTTTTCAAATCCAACCTTTAGTAGTTTAAACAATGTGTATGCTTTCTTTTTATCTGCAAGCCAGGAAAATATTATAAAAGGGTGTTGACTGAGCTCTCTTTGCTTCATTTGGGCTTGACTCTTTTTCTTGTAGGGGGCTGTGGAGTTGTTTGGTTTCATTTTTTGTTTTTTTATTTCTAAGTAGTGTCACCAGTAAAGAGTTAACCGGATCTGACTTGATTCACCCTAGCTTATGTGATGATGAGTAATGCAATGTTGGTAACAGCAAATTGTTGTTTATAAGCAAACATGGCATTGTGCAAACAAGCAGGCTTGGGCTCCAACTGGTTTGATTTCATGGTGGTCAGCAGCTGATCTATGTAACATACAACCTTTCTGCCTCTCTAAATGTCAGAAGAATGACTATTTGTTTATCTTGCCTTCTCCCCAGCTGTTTACTCTGTGATGCATTTACCTCGACCTTGATTCCTAAAGGGTGGCCCCTCTCTCCTCCCCAGTTCTGTTTACGTTAGCCCTGCCCCTGGTGTCACCTATGAAATCTGTTGATTATTCCACCTGGTTAATGTTAAATTGCTCTTGTAAGATGATGTGTTTGTTCATAAACACAAATGCTGGGTCCCTTGTTTACTGTACCCATGGCAGCAATCGTTATTAAACAAATATTGCTTTGTTTGCGGGTGTGAGCAGCAGTTTATCCTGCAAGGTCTGTTTAAAACACACACACACACAAACTTAAATGCTAGAATTTTGATAAAGAAAGAAAAAGGGGAACTTGTCCCTGGAATGTGGTTGAAACAGACTTAGGTTTGCTTTTCTTATCTCTTGCTTGGATGAAGGGGCTGGCGAGATTAGCAAGTTGTTTGGTTTTTCTAAGAGATTTCCTTAGTGTAATGATATCTATGCAGTTGTTTGCTTTTTTCAGAAGGGAGAGAGCTCTCCTGAAAGGCCACTAGCTCAGTAATAGAGCATCAGATGGCTAGAAAATTCTTTGTGGAACAAACAAGGACTTAGAAGGTGTAGGAGAAAAAGTCTAGTACTATGAAAAAGGCAATCACCATCGAAAGGTACAACCCTTGGATTTTGTGTTACTGTGTGAGTCTTGTGTGTTGTCGTGTGGGCTTGATAGGATCCTGTTTGATGCATGTGCTCTCTGTCAAGTTTGTAGAAGGTAAGATTAACTTTTAGTTTGATGTTTTCTGAATAAATCCTCCCTGATACAAATGGAGACATTTTAACTGGGAAGAAACTGTACAGTTTTAATATGCATTGCATGTTTTTAAAAGCTAGTGTTCTTACTCTTACCTGTCTCGTTTTAAAAGGAGCTTATGCTTTGTACCATTTCTGGTTAAGTAAAGCAAGCCGGTGTCTCTTTATTCAGCTCGGTATGTGCGTGTGACTCTTGTCCCTTGGACACTGGGAGCCACATTAGATAAGCACAGAACATTAGCCTGTCCTTTGTCGTGTTTTGCAAAGTCCTTTGTCGTGTTTTGCAAACAACAGAGAAAACTCAGTTCACATAATCTTTGTTTTGTTTTGTTTTCCCAAGTTATTGTTTGTTGCTGCTTCTGAATCTGCCTTGTGTTTCAATACTAGGCATGGCCTCCTAGCATTTGCTGTAAATGACAAAGATACAACACAGACCGGGTGGGGGTTGGCGGGTCCTAACCTTCAAGAGGCAAACAGTGGTGTGTTTCATTAGAGAAGGTCTGCTGATCTGTCTATGAGAGCAACTTGCAGGGGGAAAAATACATATATGTATCTTGGAGTTTTTAAAGACTAGAATTAAATAAACGTCCCTTTCACACAACGGAGAAATGCGAACAACAGAATATTCTGGAGGCCTGCATTCACCGAGTGGCCATGATACTGCGAACATATTGTCCGCTTTGGCCACTAGAGCGGGTCGGGGTTGGAGGCGAAGCTGAGGAGACATGAAGTGTGTCACCCAGCAGGCCAGTCATCAATCGATGTGAGGAACCTGGCCCCCTGTGCAATAAATGATATAAAAATATGGAAATGAAAAAAAATATATATATATTCTGAACTGGTTGTTGGTCAGTTTGTGCCACCAGGCTGTTTGTGAGAAGTTCAGCTGTTCGAACGTCCCAGTGATTAAAGTTCTGCAGGCTTTGTTAGTTCTCAAACTTAAAATCTGTTTTGTTCTGTAAAGATGCGTTTTAATTAAGCTCCCCAGAACACCTGGCCCCGTCATCCCTGACCTTCAGAGGCTTCCTCGTGGCAAAACAAACAGCCTCGCACTGCACTGGCAAAGCTCCTTTTCCGTCTCTATTTAATTATTTGAGCTCGTCTGGATTAATATGCGAGGGAGTGGGTGTGCATGCTCCTTTGTACTTGTGTTTCCTAGAGCGGCCCCTTTCTAACTTCCACAGTTTGCCCACAGTTGTGGGCACTTGGAGTCGTGTCTGCCGGGAGAGAAAGGAAGCAGGACCCACCGTAGCTGAAAAGCTAAAAAAATATATATATATATAAATTAGGCATCTGTCATTTTTACAGGGAGTGGCTTGTTTTCTGCATTCATGTGCATTCCTATAAAGATTGCAGTGTCCGGGAAAGTTTAAGAGAGTTCTTCAAAGTGAGAGTTGACAGTTTCTCTGCACAACATTGCTGCCTTGCCTTGCTGTTGGAATTCAGAAATGCTTTGTCCTTGGAACTAGGAAGTCTCCTGTCTTTTCATGGCAAAGCCTGGTGGAGCAGGGAAACCTTTGCTTTTGGGTAGGAACGTTCTTTTATTGCCACACTATTCCACCAACTCTGTTCTGAGTCATGAATCACAGGAGGATGAAACATCCTCTTCTCTGCCATTTCTAGTCAATCTGAATTGTCTTCATGGATGGGGGGGATTTTTCATTGGTTGATTATCTTTAAATTTTCAGTGACTGGGGCCATGCTACTTCCACTGAGACCTAACAGTGGCTTAAGTTACTTTCTGAGTTTCAGAACACCAAAACACTTGGTCCTTCCAAAGAAGTATAGGAAGTAGAGTATTTTAAAAAGTAGGAATATAGAAGTTGCTAACTAGCCCAAGCCCTTGATCTCATGATCAAGAGATTGGACTTGGATTTTTTCTGTCATTTAATCATTTAGGCAAAGATTCAGGGCATTTATTTATTAAATTCCTATTAAGTACAAGGTGTACCTGAAAGTGAAGCGTAAAATAAAGGATTTTTTAAAAGAAATTATAAGGTATTATGTTTATGGAACAAATGGAGATGCAAAAGTGAGGAAGGAAGCTTTTTATAATTCAAATGCTTCTTTTTTTCATTTAATTGGTAAATATAAACTATTTCTGGTTTAATTGATAGATGCAAATTAGTTTGTATTTCTTTTTTCCTCTTTTGAAGGCAAGAGAGCTACCCTATTACGTTATTGAAAATAAGCATTATTTTTCTAAGTTCTCAGCAACTTGGTTCTTGCTTCTCTTGGGCCCTGTAGCTGTAGGAGCTTCCCACTGGCCATCTGAGATGCCTCGTCTGTGCCCTTCCTTTTTTTGCACCAAGCCCTGCGTCTATTGCATTCTAGAAGGCAGGACAGATGAGTGGCCCTCTTAGGACACAGAGGCTGTGCTTTCTAGGAGGGATACTCCTACAGCTGATTTGTTTTCTCTCCTCTGGGAAGCCTGGCCCATCACCTCCGTGATATTTTCAAACTCTACTCACCTGAGTCCTGGAATGATTCCAGTTTTGCCCTAATCTCACATATGGCAAAATACATGACCATATTTTTTTGTTTTTGTTTTATTTTGTTAAAAAAAAATTGCTTTCGACAATTTCATTGCTCCTGAACTTTTTCTTCCTAAGTGTTAAATGAAATTCCAGATTTTTAAAGATAGATGTAGACATCTATAGTGCCCGATAAAGTTGATAATACATAAATCATTTTTAACAACAGGTAATATGCATAATTTATGGTGTTACAGTGCTATCTTTTTGATATTTATGATGGATAATGTTCAGTTTTTGCCCTCATATTACTGCTTTAAATTATACCACAAGAAAATTAATGAGAAAGTAGATTTATGGGTTTCATTTGTTTGTCAATTCGGAAATTAATTGGGTGTTAATTTTAGCCGTCCCTCATCAGACCAGGACTTTAGTATGTGTGCATTACTTTGCATTCATTGTGGCTTACCTCCCATTTACTGTGGGTCACTAGCTTTGCATACATTAAAATAGCCCTCCGGCTCATTCCCTTGATTACTTTTTGAACTGCCATGCATTAGAAAATTTACGCCTTTCTGTTATAATTATGAAAATTTGGTATTGGAAGATGGTGCCTTCATAACCCTGCACGCCGATTACATTTCCTAAACTTGGCTCTCGGGTAGCCTTTCCGTGAAATGGGTCCCCTTGCAGTGGCGGCAGGGGACAGACAAAGGTGGCGGCTGAACGGTTCATTGATAATACATAGAAGTCATGTCGGGTGAGGACATCGTCGGCCACTGTGACTCTTTCTCTTGTTTTGTTCTTCCTCCTGCCCCTTATTCTCCTTCAGGAATATGCCACCATGCAGCCCGGCTTGTGGCCGGTGACTCTGCATCTTGGGGCCAGTTGGGGCACCTCTGTCATACTCTCCCTGTCCTGCTGTCTTAACTCCAAGGTTTCATTTGTAATTCCCTCCACCAGTCCTCCGCCCCCTCGCTGCTTCCTGCTGCAGTCGCATCTTGCCCAGGGTATGGGTGAAGAGTTGAAAAGCATGCGCCTCTTGCTTGGAAAGGTGACGATGCCTCCATCGCGGAAGTCCTGTGCGGAGAGTCTGACTGTCACCTGGGATGTTTTCTGTGGCTTCATTCCCTCTCTGTTTTGAATGCACTAAGTAAGGAGCTGCCTTAATACCCCAAGCCACCCCACTGTCTGCCTCTTAGGGGAAGAGAATCCACATAGCTGCACCTCGCTCCTTGCACCTCCTTTGTTTGCCTTGTGTTGCCGCATAAACCCTTTGCACATTCACAAGGAAGCAGCTCATCGGCTTGATGAGACCCAGGAATACATGTATGCTTTCTGTCTTAACACAAGCAGATTTGTCTTCCTTCCTCCTCCATAGCATGAGCATGATTATTGAGGGTTTGGAATCTGAATGCTGCAACATGAGAAATTTAAAAAAGACATCTCTTAGAAATAAAGGTACCCGGCTCTCACCCTTCTTCCTCGGTCTGCAACCTGCGTGGAGTTAACTGATGAGAAAGTAACAGCCACGTGTGCAGTATTTCTAAAATAATTCATGGAGTCAAATTCACATTCTTTGCCTGTCTTCCTTCCTTTTATCCTTCTTTCCTTCCTTCCTTTTTCATGAGCCTCTGTTTTCGCTTCAGAATTGCATGCCATTTTCCTTCTTCCCTTGTGGATGGATAAACAATGAGAAAGAGAATTTTTCTTTTTGGATGAGGGGAGGACGATGCAATCCCCTGTAATCATCTTCCTAAAAATGGTTTCACCATTAACTTCTCTTCTCTTCTCCCCGTAGAAGTAGAAACATATTTTACAAAACTATGTTTAGTTTAATTTACACATCCTTTCATGAACAGACCAAGTTCTTTAAGGGCATTTATTCTGCTTCATATAAATAATTGATCAGCCAAGTTAATTTACTTCTGCCTGACTTGGTCAACCTTAATTAACTGCCCTGGAATCAAGACTGAACTTTTTGTTAGCTTAAAATCTTTCACGAGCATGATAACAAGGGCTTTATTTTCCCTAAATTTTCAGCGTCAACACTGTAACCAAGGAAATAATCATAATAATAAAGCACTGCTTTAATTTACTATAAATACATTGGCCTGGACATTACGAATTTTCCAGAATACTTCCAGAGAGCAGCCCTGTTGGCAATGACAGTAAGCAAGCATGCTGCACTGAGTTCTTATCCTTTTTCTGCAAGTCCCTCCAGCACACAAAAAAATCGATCTTTTGGAATCAGTAGTGCTGTAATGTTTCCAAGCAAGACGAGAAATGGGTCATCTTGGCTTCCTTAGGCTTTTCAACATCTATGCAGTTGTGGCCTCAGCCTTTGTAGGGTTGTGTTGAATGGATCATGTGATTTAACCAGGCCAAGCTCATCTGGAAGGCGGAGACAGGTTTGGCTTGTTTCTGGAGAAAGGACTTGCTAGTGGCTAGGGTGTGGCTGTGACCTGCAGGTGCCATAGTTCCATACACAGGCACTTTGGATAATTGAGCAGTGTCCCTTGTCCACTTGTCATGGAGCAAGGGAAGTCATTGGTTGTAGGGAGTCCCAGAGGGAAGTGGAGGTTATGCGAACTGGGACAAGCTTCCTCTAAGAAAATAGTGAACAGTGTTTCGTGATAGAGAAGACAGATGCTTCTCCTATCCATTGCTTTGCTCTTAGACCACTCCGATAGCGTAAAACTCAATAGAAAAAGAGTCATTTGCTAAAGAGCGCTGGTACTTCATTGTTGTATTTTAATGCCTTTCTTTGTCCACTTGCCATCCTCGTCCTTTCTGGAACTTACTTAGTTTTCTTTTCACTGATTCATTCATTCACCACCTAGCACAGGAGTTTATAAACCGGAAATTCTCGATCATGTCTTGGATGGACACATTCATGTCCATAGTGGGGAATAGTTATGGCTCCATCTGTCCCTTAATTCTGCGTCCCCAATCCTGCAGGAAGTGAGCAGAGGGTGAGGGAGCAAAGCTTCATCTGTATTTACAGCCGCTTCCCAGCTCTCACATCACCTCCTAAGCCCTGGCTCCTGTCAGATCAGCGGCGCCATCAAATTCGCATAGGAGCGAGAACCCTACTGTGAATTGCACGTGGAAGGATCTAGGTTGCTCACTCCTTATGAGAAGGCGGTGATGCTAGCACTGGGGAGCAGCTGCAAATGCAGATTATCATTAGCAGGGAGGTCTGAATGCACAATAAATGCAATATGCTTGAATCATCCTGAAACCATTCTTCCTGCCCCCCAGTCTGTGAAAAAACGTATCTTCCATGAAACCGGTCCCTGGTGCCAGATTGGGGACCACTGCTTTAATCAGTTGAGCTTCAGTTTTCTCATCTGTAAAACGGGGATAACATTTACCTGCCTTCTTTCCCTCGTGTTACGAGTTTGAAAAGTACATCAGAGGGCTTTGCAGTTTATGAAGCGTGGAACAGATACAAAGGCTTATTAAACGGCTTGGAACTTTCGATAGAAAATATTGCTGGCCCAGACACTGTTAGAAATGTTCTTAGACATTGACACTCCTATTTTTTCACATGTGCTATTCAAAAAACTGTTTTCTCCTGATTGGTGTGGGAGATGATGGGAAATTTTAAATCTTCCAACCTACATACTACTGTTAGCACTTGACTAATTAAGGACATCCTCAGACCAAAATAATCCTTTATGCAATTTTTGGTCCCAAAGCCTGCACTCTCAGGAACCTGATTCACAAGCCAAGCTGCTTGGCCCGATGCCTGCAAAACTTGAGCTGGAGGACTTGGCAGTCTTCTTTGGAACGGCATGGAGCAGAAACGGGGCCTTCTCGTCAAATTGTGTGTTGGAGATTGTTCTTACTCCACCCACCAGGATGGTGTCAGACCAAGGAAACAAAAGCAGGACCAGTCGCTTGGACACCTGTTCTCGGGTCTGGGGTCCTAGTGGTCCCATGTTCTGAAAACAGTATTCCTTCCATCAGGAAGGGATATTTGGCTAAATATGCCCCATTCCGAGGGCAGGCTTAGAGTGTATATACGTGCAATGCTTTTGTCTTTGGGGGGGTCCTGTCCCCAATATGGGTAGACATTCCCAGAAGGTTAAAAAAATCATTTTTATCTTTAGGTATACTTGTGATATATGCTAATAATTAATGGGCTTCCTGGCCATCTACTCTTAAGATACCGTCCTGTCCCTTGTGCCTTTTCCTTACCTCTGTACAAATGGGCAAGATTGTGGAAGAGACACTGAAACACTCGAGTAAGAAATACCTAGTTTCACAAATTGTTTTCTTTTTTGGTGATGAACAAAAAGGTACGTGTTGCTACAGAGTATCTTATTGCCTGATTCTTATATCTTAGGGAAGGTTTTAGTTGTTTTTTGATAGATCCTTCTCTCTGTTGACAGGGAGGCTGCAGTTTTTTTTTTAAAGGACTGTAGTTATTGGAAAGTCTGATCTGAAGGGACGAGCATGAAAAAAAGAATAAAAAAAAATAAACGCGAGTGAATCAGCTGTTGCTTCTGAGTTTGTTTCCCACCTGTTCACCAAAAATGCCATTCTTAATCCACCTCAGAACTGGATTAACTTAACAAAATATATATCTTCTGGGTTTATGAAGTCTCTGTAGTCAGGTCAGATCATACTGTGCCCTGAAAGGAAATGAAGGAAGATGTGAATTTTTCTGCTTTTAATTCTTCCATTTGGTTTTTGCGCAAGTCTGCAGAAAACAGACTTCAGTCAATTTCTAGCAAAGAGAACAGTGTCCTCTAAAGATGTCCAAAATGTTTAAAGTCTCCCTGTTGTCACATATTTCGTGTGTGGGGAAGAAATCTGTAGCACTGGTTGTACATAAGTCCTTCCATGATTGGAACAAATTTGTGTAAAAGTTTTCTACCCTTTAATCTGGGATTGCTATTTCACATTGAAGTCTTAATTATTCAAGCATTCTCAGCTTTGATGTTTGAACTGTCAACTTCCTTTAATAACTGTTGTTTTTCCCTCAACTTAAAAAAAAAAACAACACATCGTGGTTAAGAGGTTAACAACTGGTTTCAAATCCTGATTCCACCATGACTAGCTCTGATATATAGTGGACAAATCAAAATAACTCTCACGGAGGCTCAGTTTTCTCATCTTCAAACTGGGGATAGCAGTGTGCGCCCACTAAATTGGAGAACATTCGGAAACCGTCTGCAATAGGCCCAGCTGGCATAACACTGGTGATCAATAGATGGTAACAGTTGACAGCAACTATTATAAATACGTATCTTTTGTCAGCTTTGGACACCTTTACCAAGTGTAGAGATGAACTGGCTCTCAGGGATAATGGTTTTGTGCCCAGAGAGTCACAAGGATGAACGTGAAATGTATTTATACCTAGGAGATAGCGTTCTAGCTACGCATTTTGTGCTACATACATTTTTTTCTGTTAGACATTTAGTACTTTCAAATTCAGACATTTTCTTAGGTCTACCTGGGCAAGCTTTTTCCCCAAAATTAAATAGAGGGCCCATACCTTTCAAGCCTTAAACCAAAGTAGATGTCAGTAATCCAGCCAGAGAAACATCTAAATTTGAATAAGATTTCCCAGGTCAGTTTTAACTATAAAACAAAGATCAGAGTTTAAATTGATTTAGCTTTTGAAAAGTGGAAACTTCTATTTTCTTTCTTTTCTTTTCTTTTCTTTTCTTTTCTTTTCTTTTCTTTTCTTTTCTTTTCTTTTTCTTTTCTTTCTCTCTTTCTCTCTCTCTCTCTCTCTGTCTCTGTCTCTGTCTTATTGCAAGGGCCATTTCTGAAGGGTTTCAGTGCCTGAGTGATTCCAAGGAGAACGAATCTTTAAAATGCTTTTTGGTGTTTGACTGTTAGGTTTTTCCAGCACGAATTACCTCAGGGGGCCTCCTGGTTATTCCTGTCTTCTCTTGATAGACAGAAGTTGGAGACTGTTTTCTCTGAGAGCATAACATCACCACCCAGCACGCCTGCACAGATTAAAGTTTAATGATCTACCTAATATGCTCTATAGGATACTTACTGGTTTTCAAGCAAAACATCGAGATATGATGAGAGAAATTGAATCCTGAATTCTAGGTTCATCTAAAAATATTTATTTTTTTTCCTAAGGGGAAAAAGAGTATATGTAAAGCAATACTGCTAAAACTTGAATGGGGAACAACAGCTTCACACTCATAAACTCGGGGAGTGTCCCACTAATGAGGGATAAATTGAGTGAAAGAAAATGACAACTGTTTACAGATTTTGGCAACCTTTAAAGTGTGGGGCCCTTCTCCCTATGCCCGACAACTGTTTTAACAGCTGCTTTTCTTCTTCTTCTTCTTCTTCTTTTTTTCCCCCCCTCCTGGAAATCCTTCTATCAGGTTTTTGAGTCATGATGCAAGAATCTGGGACTGAGACAAAAAGTAACAGTTCAGCCATCCAGAATGGGTCGAACGGCAGCAACCACTTGCTAGAGTGTGGCAGTCTTCGGGAGGGGCGGTCCAACGGAGAGACACCGGCCGTGGACATCGGAGCGGCCGACCTGGCCCACGCCCAGCAGCAGCAGCAGGTACTGGGCTTCGGAGTCTCGAGGGAGGTGCAAGGTGGTGGGTGCGAATCTTACCACGTAACTTTACACGTGATCACAAACCGATGTTTTGTGCCCACCTGTCTCCCTGCCTGCCTGACTGTAAGCAGCATCTAACAGGCCACCCATCCTCTGGGGGCTCCTACTGGTTGGCTTAAGAGACCAATTTTTGAATCCTTGGGCATTCGAGGCCTTGGAAGTCGCCCTTGTGGGGAGCAGTTGCTGAGACTCAGATCGGGGGGGAGGGGGGGACCTTTGGCTACTCCCTCCCCGTCCCTAATGCGTCTGCCTAACCTTTAACTGTTTTGCATAAAATTTTTCTTGGGGGGAATGATTCCCAGTGCTTTAATTAAAAAAATAAAAAAAAAAAAAGAACAAAACAAAAATGGATGGGCTTAAGCCTTAGGAAGAAGGAAGCAAAATAAGGGATAAGGGATAAAAGAGAGAAATAAGAGATACAAGGGGGAAAGGTTAGGTGAATAAGGAAAGTAGAAACAAAGACGGCAGGAAACGTCCAGAACACAGGCATCAGTGTAGGACGTTGCTTCCCACTATCTATAGGAATTTAAGGATATGGGGTATTTATGTAGGTTTCTTGTATTTATATGGCAGTTGGTATGTGACTAAATCTTACTAATGTTTTAAATTGTCTCTTATAAGTGCCTCCCCGAAATGCATATCAGTGCAGACACACTCACTTGTGTTACACTCTGCTCTTTCTTTATAAAAGCTATGGGAGTGAGTTACCTGTTAAGTGACCGGTAAAATAGTTCCAAATGGCACACATGCCCCCAGAAATGGTGTTTTCTTGGCAAAACATTGACAAAAATTCACATAAGAAAATAGCATTTGTTTGAAGACTGGCTTTGGTTTCCCAGCCTCTCTTGGAATAATCAGGGAATAATGTTAGTTTTTGTTAGCGATAACGGTTTGTATTCCATTTTTGTCCTTGATTTATTTATTCCAGACACAGTTATGGTGCCATTTGGAAACAGGTGGGGGAAAAAGGATGGTGTATCTTTGGGGCTTTCTGAAAGACACAGGGACTGCTGGTGGGATGAGGGAGAGGAGGGCTAACCTTTTCTCAGATCATTTTCTTGGAATCTGTATCAGAGAAGCTAAGGAAATACCTTCTTATGTTAGAGATACAGCTTTTAGACAGGCTCTAAAGCATGTTTTATTTTTTTCCTTGCTAAGAATAAAAATATAAGGACTCATTAGGTTGTGAGTCCATTACAAGTTGGTGGAACCAATATGATACCATGGAACTTGTTGTGGGGTAAGATACAGCAGAGGGAAAGAAACAGGGAGGGAAACTAACAGACAAGCCAAAGTCTTAATGCAGAGAGGACTTCATGTGAGTGATTTGATCTCTCTGTCACTGGCAGCCCAAACCCATTTGTGCCTGAAGCTTGGGCTGCCTTTGGCTGGAATGTGCAGTTTGTTGTGTTATAAACTTTGTGCATTTAAGTCAGTGCAGATGGCCGCAGTCTAACCAATGAGGTTGTTAGCAAAACCCCGCGATAAAGGGTATCCATGTATCTGTGCTAGCTTATGTTCACGTGATGTTCTCAGCTATTTATGATTACATTGAGACTAAACAGTTAATATTTTTGAGTGCCATCTTCTAGGCTCTTATTAGAGGTCAAAATCGACTATTTCTCTAGGGAACAGTTGAGATGGGGCTACTGAGTGATGCGATGTGAATCCAAAATGATTAGTTATTTAGAGTGCATTAATTAAATAAGTGGGAAATTAACTCATTCTGAATTTTATTTGAGGAATTGAAAATGATGCAGGATCTCAAAGTAGTAAGCCAGCCAAAAAGTAAAACACACACACACACACACACACACACACACAGTAGCAGCAATAACAAATTGGCTGCATGGAAGAAAGTTATAAAAGTACATGTCAACATCATCATCCTTAAAAAGTATCAGGAGCAAAATTAATTATCTGTGCCTTCCCTCTTTACCTTGGTTGTGACCACTTTGAAAAATTGTTGTTGTGTGTTTTTGACATAAAGGTCAAAAAATTTTGATTATACTTTGAAACTCTTTTTCAAATATTTTATGACAATTTTATTTCTATTTGCCATTGATAACTTTTGGGAAGAAAGAAAGCGGTGGGGTCTATCATTGTGGCTAAAACCCCACTGATTGTGGCTGGCAAGCCTTTTGAGACCTTTTAAAATAAAATATTATTGACAGCTGTTTGACTCTCCTAAGTATATGATAAGGCTCTTAACAGGTTGTTGGGGAAAAGGGAAATCTGTAGAAGAAATAAGACAAAAGCACAGGGTTGAAAACGTTTCACAGGACTATAGTTACCAGAGTTTTCTTGCGAATTGAAAACCGCGACAATTAAACAGTTTGGAGAAAATGTGAGCATTCTGTGATGGACTTCGGTTGTTTTCATCATTTTTATTCTGCAGGTTTGTACTTGAAGTGAGAATACCAACAGTGAGAAAATCACAGCCATGCTGAATTCATTACTGCAGTAGTCACACAAAACCACGGATAAAATTTCAATAACTGCAGGCCACAGTTGAGTAAACAGTTGCACTGAAATTTAATTCCTGTTGACTTTTCCCCCATTCCTCGCCAGGGGCACATTCTGATTCCGTAGTACAAAGACAACAGGGGTTACAGCTTTGATTAATGTAGGACAGTGGAAGAGAATTGGAACTGTAAAATACGCTAGAAGTCCACGGAACACAAAGATCTGGCTCAAAAGGGCTTGGTATAAAAATGGGTTAATTATGCTGTGTTGTTAAACTGAATGCTGTAGGATTTTCCAGTTGTTCCAAGACCATCATTGAGATAGGGAGAGTTTGTACCTGGTGCCAGAATTTAAAATAAATAAATGCAAACCGTTCCATGTTTGCTCCCTATTACCAAAGGTAATTACAAATTATAGCAAATGCGCTTTTCAGAGTGGAGAGCCCCGGCAAAGGTTTACTGTGCAGTGAGTAAGTTCCATACTGGATTTGGTTTATAGGTTGGCTGAATTGGATCTAAACAGAATTGTTTAAAAAAAAAAAAAAAAACCCTAGTTGACAAACTGGAGAAAAAGTGGAAATCTGGCTTTTGCATCTTCTCTTGAAAAATAAAACTATCTAGTAACCTTGGGTGGATAGCTCGACAAGGCAACAATTGTTGGGAGATGAATTACTGCTTGAGACAGGGCAGCTAGCCCCTAGTTTGCTCTAGTTCCCACTCAGCAGTGTTGCTCTTTGCTGCCTGCTACGTAGTGGGGTTGGTGATTCTGGTCTGGAAGCAGAATCATCACTCAGAATCCATCAGCCAAAGAGAGGTGCTACCATTAGCTGGTGGAGCCCACCAAACACGCTCACAAACTGTCTTCCTTCCTCAAACCTAAATCTATCATCTCCATAATGTTTCAACTCTATTTATATCTGGGCCGTGGAACTATTACAACAATAGTTTTTTTTTTTAATAATATAATTTGATAGAGTTTCTGAACATTTTCTTTTATCCATCAAGCAATTCTTTACCCGATACCATAACTGCTTTTTAGTTCCTATTATGCCTGCCCCATTTCTGTGTCCGTAGAAGTTCTGTATTGGCTACGCACTCCTCCATTAGGAAACGGAGCAACAAATACTATTACCAATTACTAAAGTTATTATTTTTTTTTCTTAAAGGATTTTAAAATGTCCAGAGCAATTTCATAAACTGTGTGGATTAATGCATTTTAAAAGTCTTGAATTTTAGAAAGCAGAATTTTATTTCCATATTGCTACAAATGAGAGCTTTTTCAGATAAGCATATTACATAGAGCATAATGTTTAGAAGTTTCTCCCATATACAGCATATGTTGTCAGGTCAATTAACAGAATGCATACTAGAAAATGTTTATTCAATAAAAATGAATAGCTGTTAAATAAAACAGCTATTTCTTAACAACATTGCATTTAATGATGGGGTTTTTTTCTTTTTTTTTGGTACCACCTGGCAGTTTTATTGTCTGCAAGTCAGTCTAGGGAGAGCTTTGGTTGCCGTGGTTTTGAGGTGTGGCTATCATTATATACAAGGAGGGCAGTGTAGAGGAAGTCTGCAAGAAAGACATTATAAAAAAAAAAGATAAGCTATATTTGGAATTTGAACATGTATTTTTTTTTAGAGAGCATGGATAAGCATTTATTTCACATAGCTTCTCTGACATTCTTCTTAAGGTGTCGGAGTCTGTGGTCCAAAAAGCAGCATCTATGTTTCAAGTTAACAATGTAAAAGAAAGTGAAATGACTAGTGAGGAGGTGAGAAAGGTAGAAAGGATAGGGAACTTCTCTCGAAAAATCGTCAAAGGGGATGAAGAAGAAACCATTGGGTTGAATTTTTCCAAGGAGCCATTGAAGGAGGTCAAAACCTAGTCATTCCACACAACTGGAGAAGCTCAGAGGAATGAGCCGTGCATGGTGAGAGTTATGTCCATTCAACGGGGGTATAGAAAATACAGTCTCCGCAGAACCTGGGAGAGTCACGAATAGATATCCTGTGGTTCTCTGATCATGGGAAATGGACTTATTAGGACCAGAGTGTCAGTGTTTACAGGGGAAGGCGGAGGTTCTTTTTTGTTCCAACTTAAATACACACATTTCTTTTCACATTCAAAATGGCAGAATGTATCCATCCCTTTATCAGTTTTCGCTAGTGACATTCCTGGTGGGTATCGAGTAGAAGAGGGAGGCCGTCCTGCAAACATTTCCAGCTTTTCAGCTGTCTCTGTGAGAAAGTGTCTACAAGAAATAGCTGTCCGTGTTTGGATTGGCAGTCAGCTCGTGTGTCTGGAAGGAGCCAGCCCTTTGCATCTCGGCTTGATCTGTATTCCTTTGGGGCACACGTTACCATTCTGGTGGCCATCGTTGGCCTTGATTTTTGCCTTACTGTGAGTGGCCCAGCTTATGTGGTGTGGATCTACAGTGCACAAGCTGGGTGGCAATAGTAGCCAGGTCAGCTGTACCACTTTTGTGTTTGAAAAACATTGCTTATCAACTTTGTTAGGAAGGCCCTCAAGTGGCCTTTCCCATTGTAGCTGCCAGGGACTAGCTGTGTCCAAAAGGAGGGTCTCTTTCGATGACAATGGCAGGGAAAAGCCCCTCTGTGTCTTAGATGGGAAGCTTGCAGGAAGACGGTGTAGAAGAAGGTATTATTAATATTTATTGACTGCTTTCATGGGGCCAGGTATTATGGTAGGGCCTAGCACCTTCCTTTGCTGTTAGATAGAAACCCAGCTATAATTTTAAAGGAATTATTCTGCCAAGATACGCTTTTATTGAAGACATCCTAAAGTTCAAATAATATGGAAAATATTGGTGGTCAAAAATATTTGGTAGGAATCAATGCCTCCGAAATGTTAGTGATAACTGTACAAAAAACTGAAACAAAACCGAGACAGGAATTCAGATAATGCTGGCAAATAACGAAAAAGCAGCCACAACAATAACCCCCTCCTTTTTCTCTAATTCCTTTTGAGGCTATTTCTGGAAAAAGGCATATTTCACCCTTAATGCTAAATTTAGTTCTCTCCTCTGTTGGTTTAGACCTGCCTTCCATCAAAATATTGTTGTCAAAGATTTATGTAACTTGTGATGTGAGCCTTGTAGGCAGTTCTTTCAAGTTTTGATTACTAAACAGTTGTGTGTCATTAATCTCTCCATTGAAAATTAAAATGGCAAGGGAAACAGAAAAGAGAAAAAGCCCCGTAATAGAAGAGAGTGTGGTAATAGAAACCCACACGCCACATTTCATTATGAGTGAAGTGTACCCTCTTGACTTCAAGAGCAAGCTTTGCTACTTTGAGAAGGTAATTTTAAGCCCTGACCTGTGAGCGACTAAAAAAAAAAAAATAATAATAATAATAATAATAATGAAAACCCCTTCCCTATCTCTTGTCTAATCAAAAATCTCTTTTTGAACTTTCAGGAGATATGACTTTAATGGAAATTTGTTGACAGATTAGCTTCAGCGATTGGGAAGAGTTTGTTTTGCAAAACTGGCAGGTCCTATCTGTTCTTTGAAGACAAGGAACCTACTTTGCTGTTTTGCAACCGCTGACGTTTAGCGACAACTTGCGCTGAGCAGGCAGAATTGGAATGTTTGTATAATGTAAACCTATAGCTCGCCTGATGGAGTCTAGTGTACTTTTAGGTAGTGCGTAGATTACTTGATAAAAAGGGTTACAAGGTGACTGCTTTTATGACAAAGAAGAATAGCAATATAAATGCAGGTGGTACATGGAACCACAAGAAGGAAGTTTATGTAGGGAATTGAACTCCATGTTAGAAAGTTTCTTTTCATCACTTTGTCTTTGAACTCAGATCTATTGTAATTATGAAGTGTTACTTGTAACATTCCAGAGACCCTTTGCTAAATACTGTTTGATTCGGTTCATAGAAATACAACCACATTTTTTTTTCCCTTTCTCACAAGTAAATGTCGTGAAGAGAGTTTCCCATACCGATTTTGTCTCAGCTTAGAGCAAAAAAAAAAAATAATAATAATAAATGTGCTCCAGTGGAAAACAAGTATGAACTTCTTAGCAAACTTCTTAGCTTTGGATTTCCTAAAATTCATTTCTTCGTTTGTTTACATATTCTTTCATTTAATATTTATTGAGCACCCCCATGTGGAAGAAAGTGTGGGGGTCATCTAATGTGTAAGGCATGGGAGAATAACTGAGTTTATTTGGCTAGAGCCTAAGAAATAACTATGGTTCAGGGAGAAGGCCAATGGGTTCAGCTCATGGGAGGCTTGGGGTTCTAAGCCACCGGAGGCTTCTAAGCAGAGAAGAGAGGCCATACCAGAGGAGGTGTACTGAAAGGAAATTAGAAAGTTGGACCTAGTCTCACTTGGAAGGAGAGAAGTCCCTGGGAGATTAGTAGCCATCACAGTCCTATCGCGGTTGGTCCAGGGTTTAGTAATGGGCCACTAATCCTGGCCTTTTCATTCAGGGCGCCCTATGGTTGACCCACCTGGTTCTCTGAACTTCTCGTCCTATATTTGAGTCCCCTTAGTCAACTTTCAGTTCCATCCAGGCAGTAATCACCTTTCTCATTCTCTGATACCTCCCCGGCACACCCCGTAGCTCTGGACAGAGCAGGTCTTTGCCAGACTATTTGTGAATGAGGGAATAGGAGGAGAAAGAGAAAAGGGGATTGTTGAGGGGATTCTTGGAAAGCCAGCAGGGCCTTTTGAATTGTGAGGTGTGAAAATATCAAGGAGTGGGAGTTATGGATGACGATTTAGGATGTCCACCCTGAATGACCAGCAGAGTGGGGGGCTCCGGGCAACAAAAAGAGAAGGCCATGGGGGAAAGACCTCTCGGCTCTCTTCTTACCTGCCACACAGAGGTTATTTGATGCAATGAAGAATGGGCTTATTTTGTAAAAGTCCTTTTCTAAAAAGGCTTTGCCAAAAAGACACTCTCTCACATAACTAAAACTCACTGTTTCGATTGTACATGTTTATTCGGATTAAAATTATCAAGTATTTTCCCCAGTAGCCTTTGCCAATTGCTAATGAGTATGTCTTCCAAAAGTCACATAGGAAGTGCTGATAAACTGCTTGTGTTCCTATTGATCATGGAATGGGCTTATCTCTTTTAGAGAACAGAACTTCGAAGTTGGATCTTTGATAAAGTCTTTGTTCCATGTTGACACACGCTTCTTAGAATGAAATTTGTTTTTCAGGTGGAGAGAGGGGTGCATGTTGTGTTTCTTTTGTTGGAGAGATACAATGTATAATTATTAAACAGCTGGTGCTGCTGGAAGACTCATTTAGGGAGGTAGAGATTAAACTGCCTGGGGAGGTAAAGGCCACAGTCTTGTTTGTGGGTTTCAGTTGAGCCTTGCACAGAAGACAGAAGGCTGGAAGTGAGCCCTGTTCTTCTCTTTAATCCTTCTAAGTGGACATTTTCCAGTATCTTCTGCATAAACCGACCATGCAGATATCAACTGTCAAGGCTATTGGGTATTTTTTTTTTAAGGTTGGTAACCCTGAGTTCCTCTTGGATTAACTGTTTGATCCTTATTGTGAGAATGCTCCTTTCTGACTATACCCAAAAGAAAATAAACTTTCTAATACAGATGCATCTCCAGCAAAGTTCCTTAAAGAAGACCATTTATTACACAATTTATCATCCACACAACCACAAGTGAGTTGTCAGGATCACGGTCGCCTGCCGAAGGAGGCAGAGCGGTGGCTGATCCGAATTCGTGTTTTTATCTCATTCCTTTGTCGCGTCTCCAACTTCTGCCTCTCCATGTTGAGGGCAAGGTGACACGATGTCGTCTTAGTCATTCAAATCCAATAACTTTTAATCTGAAGGTTAAGTAGTGAGATATAAACTAAGAGATGATAATATCAATTTTATGTTCACTGAAGGGCACAATATACCTCTTTCCAGTAGAGAGAAAATTGTGCGTAAAATGTCTTTTGCTTTTCAACAGCAGAGTCATGCCTCTCGGAGCCAAAGGAAGAAAGATTTTTGGGAAAATTTAATAAAATAAGATGTAGCATCCTGAAGCAGGGCACAAGTGACTTTTTATTATTATAATTATTAAGTGATTAATTTTCCAAGGCTGCATGGTACGAAGTAGCTCCCTTTTTATAGCTTCATGTATTGACTCTTGATATCGCTCTACAAACTCAGCAACCTTCTACAAGGTTAAAGACTGGGAGCGAATGACATAATGCTCATTCTTTCCTGACTATTTGTGGTCCTAATGTTGTATGATAAATAATACTGTGATAATATTGCTCACCCTCATTTCCCTCATTTCCATCTCAACTCAATGGGACTTCAACATCCAGAAGTACTAAGTGAAAATGCCTTTGCAATGTGCATTTTTATTATGATATTCTGATTATCTCATTAGAGTTATATTTATCTTATAAACATAAAGTTTTATGCTATGTATAATATGTATATTTCATGTATATTTGTACCTAGACTTGCTGTATCATTAATATGGTTTTAAGATGGGGAAAACATCATGCATAAGCTGGGTATGTGATATTCGCAGTATAATTGCTGAGATTATTATATTCTGCAATGTAGTGATTCACAATTATAATTGTCAAGATTGCATTCTGGAAATAACTTTAAGCTTGTCTCAGCTATTCTGCATTCTGGAAACAATTTTAAACTTGTGTCAGCTCTCTTCAGTACCTTCGTTGCGTAGGTTCTAGGTGTAAGGCATTGTTTAAGCCTGCAGACTAGCAAACTGTGGCCCTTGGGCCAAATCTAACCTGCCATCTAGTTTTATAAATAAAAGTTATGTTGAAAAACAGCGCCACCCACTTGCTTACTATGGTTTATAGCTGCTTTCCATGCTAGAACAGCAGAGGTGAGTGGTTGCAACACAGATCGCATGGCCCACAAAGCCTAAAATACTTATTATCTGGCCCAGAAAAAGTTTGTCAACTCCTGGGTTAATGATTGACAGATGTGACAGGACTTGCTTTGTGGAAACTTCTGTTACTTTAGAGTGACAAAACTGAAGGAGCCTTTTCCAAACTATCCCCCCCAAAATATATATTTCTGCCCTATATATTATAATTTAAGACTTTTGTTCTGCAATTTCTATAGTGGAGTGGTAAAATAACTCATAGATGTCATCATGTCTCCAAAGTTTCTTGGTAATTGTTTAACCAACACATTACAAATTAGAAGTTTTGGCATCACTGGTAGTCAAAATAATCGTCAGCCAGCCTCCTAAGGAAATGGAGGTTGAACTCACTTAGTGAGTCATTCAAAGAGTGGATGTCCTCGTCCTTGGCTCTCCTACCAAAGAAAATTAACATAAACACGTTACATATCTTATGTTCATAGTCCCATGGTTGGCTATAAGATATAAAGATATAACTGTACTGAATATCTCCCTGCCTTCAAAGAATTCATAATTTTGAATTAATCGAAGTACAATAAGATATAAACAGATACATCAATAAAAATTTTAAAGGAGATTGAAGGCAAGCTGTAGAAGAGATGTATGCCGACCAATTGCTACATGAGTAATTTAGGAAATGAATCTTCAGTTGCCCAGAGAGGAAGGGCTTGCATTTGCATTGGTGGGATTTTAGGAGACCTTGGTGAAATTAGGAAGCAGTAACTCAGCATGTGCACACCTGCTGATTTATTTGAACCCTCTCCATCAGGAGGTAATGAATGGCAGGTATACACTGAACGGCATGGCGCTGGCCTGCGACTTAGATGCCCTAAAGATGTGCCTTCGACATTTGGCTATTTTTAATTTTGAGATAAGCAAGCTTGGGTTTGTACTGTGGAGGGGCTGGAGGCATGTGGTAGGTAGAGGTCTCTTTATGCTGGATCCTAGCATCTGAGCTTATTGGTCCCCAGGAAAAGGTCCGGACCTATCTGTTTACACAGGCAATTGCCTGAGTTGATCCTATAATTTCCAGAGATTTGATGTGGGCTGACAAGTCTAGTAATATGGTTGGTGGCGTCCATATTGCACATTCTTTCATAATGAATTTTAGCTAATTGACCTCTATTCATCTTATAGCTAGAGTAAGTGAAACCCTAATACCTAATTTTAAAATAGGTGTCAAATTTGAAGACATTTGCTCAATTCAGTTGTGTATGAATTGGTAGTGTTTCTGAAGAAGAGATGCCATTGGCCTTGTATTTTTCTCTCCCTTCCAGCCTTTCTTATTTCCTTTCTTAATTGATTCTGTTTTTGAGTTTGTAATCATTTGTTGTTTGTTTTTAGAGACAGGGTTTTTCTCTGTCTACCAGGGTGGGGTGCAGTGGTGGGAATCATAGCTCACTGCAGCCTCGAACTCCTGGGCTCAAGCGATCCTCCTGCCTCAGCCTCCCGAGTAGCTGGGACTACAGGTGACTACTATCATGACGAGCTAATTTTTCTTTTTTTTTTTTTTTGTAGCGATGGGGTCTTACTATGTTGCCCAGGCTAGTCTTGAAACTCTTGACCTCAAGCAGTCCTCCCTCCTCAGTCTCCCAAAGGACTGGGATTACAGGCTTGAGCCACTGCACTCAGCCTAAATTTGTTATCAGATGACTTGTTATTAATATATTTTATAATTTGTGAAAATCTGTTTAGTCTTGCATGGTAGGTAGATTTTTCTGGCATATGCCATATCTTTAAAATCATGCAGGCTTATGGTATCTTCTTTTTGAATGTGATGAAACCCAAATAACGTTTGCTCCGGTGCTTCTGTATGTGTGTGTTTGTGTAATTTTGTGATTACAATTTCATTTACATTGTGCCCCCCCCCCAAAAAAAACCTTACACATCCCATACTGTATGTTAATTACATTTGCAAACTGGTTCAAGTGTTTTGACAAATGTTCCTAGACTTTTCTATGATTAATTGATGATGTCAAGTGTATTAGTAACTTGTCTTTAACTTAGAAAAAGTTTCCTCTTTTGGCTCTGAATGCTTACTAATGCGTCCCTGGAATTATTTCTCAGATATTTTAAATGTAGCACTACAATGCCAGCTCTGAAGCAAACTCTGGAAAGTAAGGTCATTAAAACAATCTGTACTAAGAGCCATTTTGTGTCTATTCAAATGTAAACACCAGATTTGCACACTCTTGAACTCAGAATTCCAACTCCTGAGCTCTATAAACTAGTTCGAAGGTGTTTGACCAAATCAGCAAAGATTGCAGTAATTGATACGCATTGCACGGGCACCCTCCTGTGTGGCCGATGGGAGTGTAAATTTGTGCAGTCTGGTTTGGGGGCAGTTTGGCATTGAGCATCAGAAGACTTAAAATAGTCACATCCTTTGGTTCAGGGGTACCCTTTTACTGAGAGGCTGCCTGACACTCAGCCGTGGTTCTCTAACTTTTAAGTGCATAGGAATCATTCCGAGGGCTTCTTACAACACAGATTGCTGGGCTACCCCTGGAGTATTTTATTCTGTAGATCTGGGCGGGCCCCCAAATTTGCATTTCTGATATTTCTGATTTGTCTCTGCTGCTGATTGGAGTAACACTTTGGAGAACCACTGGCAGGGAGTTTAAAATCATAGACCATGCAGCCAGTATGTTTGGCCTGAGTCATGGCCCTGCCACATACTAGTTGGGTGATTATGCAAGTCAGTTTCTCTGTGCCTCAGTTTACACATCCATCATATGGGGATAACAGTAGCGTTTGCTGTTCTGAATAAAATGTAACATGCTTGGAAGATTGTGTACCACATAGTAAATGGTCTATAAACATTAGCTTTTGCCATTATCTTTACCATCCCCATCACCAGGAATTTAACCTACACAAATACCGCGAGGCATACAGAAAGATTCACACCTAAGATTCATTGTAGTGGTGTTTGTATTATGAAAAATTAAATGCACTCTAAATCTCTGACATTAAGAGGGTTAAATAAATGCTTGCATGTCAGTTTGATGTAATATTATGTACCCATTAAGAATCACACTCCTGTTAGAATATTTAGTAACATAAAAAGTGATCTAAATGTAATCTTAACATACTGGGGGAAAAATACCCTGAAAACACGTGCAACAAAATGTTACCTAGGATTTTTTTTTTGGTCTGTCAATGGGATTATAGTTTATTTTATATACTTTACACTCTTCTGTATATCCCAAAATTTCTACCATAACATGTATTTCCTTTATAATAAAAAAGTTATTTTTAATTTAATTCACATTCACACCGTTGGAAAACTGATGTATATAATTGGCAGAGAATACCTGTACCTTGAACAATATTTCTCTCCATATGTATTTAAAGATTTTTGCATAGGCGTGAAAGGGTGAAATTTTTACAGTTATGAGATTTTCTTCCATAATGTCTGTGAGTTTCCATCTACCACATTTCTGCTCCCCGGTGTTCCCTCTCCACAGAGCCCCTGCCTGACTTCGATTTGCTTTCACCATCAAATTTGGCAACCGCTCATCATTATTATCTAACATCATCAATTTGTGACAAAATCAATTCTCTATCAAAAAAAAAATTTTTTTTTAAAACACTTATTTTCTTTAGATGTTTTTCACTACTCCCCCATTCCGAGTTTCTTCACAGTCTCTATGGACTTAAAATTGTGTCTTACATTCACAATCCTATGCAGATAGACTTAATTGCTTATTACCCAGAGCATTTTGTTTCTGCTAGAGACTGATCTAGCAGGAAGAGTTTATGGGAGACATGTTGGATCCTCACTGACCAGAGTTGAAAACCTACCTCCAGCTCTTACTGGATAGAGTGAAGTTTGGATAAGTTATACCATCCTTCTCAGCCTTACTTTTCTCATCTGTAAAATGGGGCAATAGAGATAACTTTCTGAGAGGGTTGAAGTGATAAATATGCTAAATAATATACTGGCTTTAGCATAGTAGTCCTTCAAAATGTGCTCATTACACAATTATCCTTGTTCAGCATCGTTTGAGGACAGGGAAAAGCCATGGCTGAAGTCTTGGAGGCCCAAGGTGGAGGCCCAAAGGAAACCAAGTGGTTTCTTAGGACTGGTCTGTTCTTAAGCCTGCCTCAGCCACTTCATATTCAAATCCAGTCCCCTTAGGGCATCATAGACCTTCCTGTAGGAGACCTTCAAGGAGAACCTTCGTGAATACAGGATTTCTTATGTCTTGTCTTATTGAGGTGATGAACCGAGGTGAGCACGAAGTTCTATGTGACAATCACACTCTTCATTTGGGAATTGACCTCTACGTGAAGACTGCGGGGAACCAGTTCTTGTAGGCAATTAGTGACCCAATTTACCGTTTTAGAAAAGAAAACACGTATGCTAATCAATACAGAGTTTCTCCTCCATACCTGCTAGCAACAGTACTAACGGGGCCCCACACACAAATGTTTTAAATTTAGAGGCAGAATTAAGGACACAGTTTGCCTCCAGAATCTGAATTGAATCAGGGTTTTATTTCAGATAAAATCTTTGGGGCTCATAACTTAAAAAACACAACTTTTACTGGCATTACGCAATTTGCCACGGGTCATTTAGCAAAATGTTTGTATGTGTAAGCCCAGGTTCTTCTTTTTAAAAAAAGGAAGGGTGGAGGGTGGGGACTGGATTTTGCTAAAATCCAGGTGGCGTTTCAGTTTATGTTTAATTTTAATTGGAAATCAAATACAGGCAAGGGAGAAAAAAAAAAATCCACCGTGTTTTCTTTACTAAGAGTATCCTTTGGGGAGAGGAAGGACACTACCAGCCAAATTTTAAGAAGCAGCTCTTTTATTGGCATGTCTATTTTTTTCTGGCTAAATTCTTGTGCTTGCATATTTTTTTTTAACATCCATGATTTTACACGTGGCAATGATTTTTATGTCTCCTTGCCCCTTGTGTTCTCCCTCTGTATTTTCTATGGGATTAGTACTTAGAACCAAGATACCAAATAATTACATACTACATATAATCAATAGCTTCCCTAGGTTGTTGTCTAGTGAGTCTCCTTTTTGGGTTCTGGTCTGAACTAATATTCGATTCTTGTGGCCCATGTTGATTTCTAGAAGGCTGGGGAGGTTTCTGATGAATTAAAACGGGGGAAAAGAAGGTTGATTTTTTTTTTTTTTTTTTAAAGCCGGAATTTTAGAAGGTCCTCCAATTTGTGAGTATAACTAGCCGTAGGTGCATCTTGTAAAACTCCCATAAAATATTGGCAGAGAGACTATGGCACAATTAGGGAATGGTTGCTGAGTGTGCTGGGGAGAGGTGGCCAGACAGTCACTTAACTCTACCAATGCCTACAAAATATCCCCATGTGCCAAAGTTGAGTGAAATCCTCAGTATTGGCTCTGTGTAAGGTTTGGGTGCTGAATTCAGATGTTTTCAGTTGGAAACTGAATACCAAATAATTTTGAATTTTCTACTGCACAATTAATTATATGTTCGTTGAAAAAAAAATTAGGAGATGCAGCTAAGAAAGCAAACAGAAAAAGAAACTATATTGCCTGCAATCCTATTTTACAGAGATAACAAGCATTAACATTTTGAGGAATATCCTTTCTCGCCGTTTTCGTAAAAATCATGTCTTCCCATTTTACCTAATTCTATTCCCATTCCTGCCATTGAGCTTTATCGATGAAAAAGTAGCTAGCCAATAATGTTGCTTATCAGTGAGAATTGTTAGGGTCGATTCTCTTATATGATGGTTCACTTTTTCATCTTAATTTTAATTTCACATTTTATGTGTTTACAGTTTTTAGGAGACATTCGCATTCTTAGTTTCAAATTTCTTAGTTTATGCTCTGATTAATGCTGTTTTTCCAAGTTGCCCCTCTTACGCCCCCCTGCCAATCTTCTCCCAGCTTTGCCAGATAATTCCATATTTAGGCTGAATTCTTAAAAATTATCATTAAGAGGAAACATTCAACGTGGTATGACGACAAGTAGGCCATCCTATTTTTTATAAATGGGTATATTTCTTCTTTTTATCGAAGATCCTAAACATCCATGTCGTGACAGATTTTTATAGGTTAGAAATGACTAAGGTAAGAAGTAGTAACGGTGTAGACGTAATGGGAACAGCCATAGGAAGATGTGTTCAGAGCTACCTTTCTCCCAGACTCACACTCAGTACCCCCGATGGAGTATTGCAGGTCTTTCTCACAAGCACCCTGTGAGCTAAGTACTCTTAAAATCCCCATTCTGCACAGGAAGAAACTTAATTCTGCTGCCCACGTTCGTCCATGCAGCTTGTAACTGGGCAAGCCCGGCTTTCACCCCACATCTGCCTGACTGCGGAACCTGAGCTCTTCATCTCTTACTGTGTTTGTCTATTGCGGGGATGATCAGGCCGTTAGGAAAGGATTTCTCCCATTTTGCTTGCTGTCCTTCCCTGGTGTGAGTACCCGCAAATGTTTTCCCCGTTCAGGATGCTTCCATTTCAACCCATCTTTTCTTGCTGAGTCTAGAAAGAAAACACCAGTTACTCCCGTACCTGACAGCCTTTCCACCTCCACCCCAGCCTGTTTTCAGGTTGAGCTCTTATTACT
Source organism: Cheirogaleus medius (assembly GCA_008086735.1). Classification (NCBI taxonomy): domain Eukaryota; kingdom Metazoa; phylum Chordata; class Mammalia; order Primates; family Cheirogaleidae; genus Cheirogaleus; species Cheirogaleus medius. The sequence continues at coordinate 10,358,371 of VBSM01000316.1, forward strand.
AGCAAACATGTTCATTTTTACTCCTAAGCAACTGTGCCTTGCAGTTTGGGTTGGTTTTTTTTGTTTTAATTTCTTTTTTTTTTTT
>VBSM01000316.1:10360909-10377383 GCA_008086735.1 Cheirogaleus medius
TGCCCAGGCTGATCTTGAACTCCTGGCCTCAAGTGATCCTCCTGCCTCAGCCTCTTAAAGTGCTAGGATTACAGGTGCGAGACAGCCACCATGCCTGGCCATTCTAAATTTTTATTATCGATTATTGGGAAGTGTTTTTTCCCCCCTTCCCAGTAATCTTTCTAGAAAAGGGATCTGCAAATGTTAAATTTAAATTTTCCTTAAACAGTAAAAATTTTTTGGCTTTGCAGTCTCTTCTGTCTCTGTCACAAACAATCTGCATGAAAGCGACCATAGACGTTACATAAATAAATGGGCATGGCTGTGATCCAGCAAAACTTTATTTATAAAAACAGAGGAGTGGATGTGGCCCACAGGCAGCAATTCGGCAGCCCCATCCTCTACCACGAGTAGATAGTGGCTCAAGGAAATGGTTTCTTTGTAGCAGGTGCTTCCTCAGCTAGTGACATGATGCTCTCTAAGATTAATTACTTTTTATTCTTTCACTTTTCTTCTTTAAAACAAACAAACAGCAACCATAGTAAAACCTTCCCAGTTTCATCCTTCCACCGTGGTTGGTTTCCCAATTCCCATTCCTTACGGCTTCATTCGCTGTGGTTGTCTTTGTGACCACGAGCCCACGTTTTCCTGAACACTGTTGGGAAAGAAGCTTAGACTTCCCAGAATACGCCAGCAGTCCCTGGTGAGATGACTTCAGCCCTCATCTCCCTGTGTCATGCTTATCAGCCGTGCCAGAGGTAACCTCTGTAATTCCTTCCTAGAGCTTCATCGTCTCCTGGAACTGGCCTATTAGCAACTACACCCCCAGCCTCATTTTAAAGCTGCCTTTCATTCATTGTAAGTAGAATGTGTAACATCTTAACTTGGGGCCAGGCCTTCTCCTTCTCCTGTGTGTAATGCATAGTTTTACTAATAGGATAACAGCCAGTATGCGACGTCAGAAGATCATCCTATCCTTTTGTGCTTGCAGTGTTTTTTTATGCAGGGCAAGACCTAAGGCAAAAGTAATTTTTTTTTTTTTATTGAGGGGCTTCCCATTCTAGAAACTGTCAATAGCGTCAGGCTGGTTGGGTGGTTGTGCTCAAGAGAAGAGAGAATGGAGACTTTGGGATTGAGAGAGAGAGAGAAGCTGACCACTAGTCTTGCTGGCTGACTCTTCCTATCAAAGCATGTCGATTTTCCAGAAATCTTTAGGGATTCTGACTCATGATCTTAGGCAATAGATGAGAAACTCCTTCTGTGGTAGGAAAAAAAAGGTGACCCCCGGACCAACAGGAAAATAAAAGTAATCTCTCAAGGTTGCAAAATGCACTGGCTTTGCGAATTCGGTCTGGGAATGTTGACAAGGGGTGTCAGCCAGCCTGGGTTTGAGTGTTGTCGCGGTCACTTACCCTATCACTTGAAGCAAATTGCTAACTCTTTGAGCCACTGGATACTAGTTCATTTCTGAGGTTCCTTTTGCCTCTGAAATCAAATACTGTTTCTTCTCTCTTTAGTTTCTGAATAAACTAGAAATCAGGCTCAGTTTTAGATAGTTGGGGCTTCGGCGATTTTTGGATATCACAATACCTGACAAATCACCAGTAGACATCCTAGCCCTTTAAAAAATGAAATTCCAATCAACACGTGGAAATACCAACAATGAAGAAAGAAGAGGGGAGGAAAGTGGAAGGAAATCCTCATTTTGAACACAGGACCAATCAACAAAGTGGGATGCAGATCCAGGGTGACAGAACTTGTGTCCTGCCGCCTTCTAGCTCTGTGACTTTAGGCAGTTGCTTATCCTCAGTTTTCTCATCTGTAAATTAGGTTCATAATAACTGTCCTGCACACCCTAGAGGGGTGTTGGGGGAAGCGAATGAAGTGTTACAGGTCACAGTGCTCGGTAAGCAATGGAACACTATTACGTGTGGGGCGTCACCATCGTGGGATGTGGCTTCATTTGCATTGCGTGCTTTGAGACACTCACATGTTCCCAAACCTGACGGATTCTCCTGGGACCACTCACGCTCCAGGACTGTGGGGATTTGGTTCCTTGGGATTTCCGTGCAGTAATCATGCACGTAACCAACAGGGCATTAAAAGCAAGTGAGTATCTGTTTTTCTAAAGTTTTTATTCTTTTTCTTTTCCTTTGGCATAATATATCAGAAACTTTCAATTTTACAACAAAAGGTGCTATGTATGAATTTCCTTTTATTTAAAATAAAAAAGAAAGAAAGAAAAAGTAGGAAAGAAAGAAGGAAGGAAGAAAGGAAGGAAGGAAGAAAGAAAGAAAAAGGAAAGAAGAAATGGAGGACTAACCTAGAGCTTCCAGAAAACAAAAGCCGCGTTATCCATGATTAAGCAAAAGGAGGCTACATGAGATTTGGCAGGAAGGATACCAGTTGGGTTGTTACTTATCAAAGGAATATTTGCTGTTGGCCTTAGTATAATAATGTTAATGAGATTATTAGGTGGGGGGAGATTTTCAATAAATAATTGATAAGGATTAGAAAGTGCCTTTTCTGCAAATAAACTTCCGAATAATTAATATTCATGGACTCTGTTTGTCAACAGAAAAATGTAAATGAAAAGCTGGTCCCATCGCCAGACACTCATCCTGAAGGACGTCTGTAAAGTAGGGTTAAAGAGAGAGAGAGAAAGAAAAGCTGGATTCAGGGGCCTACCCCAGACCCCAGACCCCAGACCCCAGCCTGCGCTTGTCAATACAACTGTTCACGTCTTGGCGGACACATTCTCCAGTCTGGGGTCTCCCTCTGAAAGAAACTCCCAAATCCAGGCTGCTGATGGATTGTAGGTTGCAAGTAAGCAGGGCAGAGGAGGAAAGAGAGAAGAAGGCAGCTTGCTAATGCAAAAGCGATGTACTGCAAGTCGCTTTTATTTCTTATTTATAATCTGCATGCACACTCTGGATAATAGACGACACCACTCATTCAGTACTTTAACTTCAAAGCAGAGAGAAGCCGTGGACGACAGAGCCGTGAGCGGGAACACAAAGGTACTAACAAGGAGAAATGCCTGTTTACGGGATTGCATTTGTTAGCACGCTCTCTTCAGATATCGTTCCCCCAGGAACAGCAAGAATCTGTGCAGCGCGAACGATGATTTAACATCTGAAAATGGTACTTAAAGAGTTTCTGTCTTGTAGTAATGTGATGAAGGTTTCTGAAGGGGACCTGGGGACTTCATTTCTTCTATTTATCTATATGTCTCCCTGGCTTTAGTCAGCAGTAATTGCATATTTAACCCCTCAAACAGCTTTAACCCTCACGGTGCCAGCGCTTTACCCTGTATAAAATGTGCTTTTATCCCCGCAAAGGCAGAACTTTGAAATTCCCTTGTCAAAAATTATTTAAATTAAAAAAAAAAAAAAAAAGCGAGTGTGCGTGCGTTTGTATGAACGCATGCATGGAAGGATGGATGGGTGAGAAGAAGGGATAGCAGCATTTTGCAGTTTGATTGAGGTGAAGAAGCATGCCTACTTCTCTGGTTTGGAAGAAAAACCGTTACAATACAGATATGAAGAAGAATGACAACTTCAACAAGAAGAATAAAAGAAAGAATGGCCCGATCAACCGTGTTTTTATTTTGAATTCATCGTGGCTTGAGCTCAGAGGGGAAGGAGAAGGCACCATGAAAGTTAGTTGTGTAGATCGACCCTAAACCAAGAGTAGAAATTCGCTGCGCGCCTCAGCAATATGCTTTTCTCAATTAGTGGTCGTTCTGGGAGGCCTGCTTAACAGCTTATGCGAAACAAATATTAACACAAATTGCATAATTACATCAAAATCCCAAACTCCTCAAAGATGCAAAATGGTTTTCCGCGAAGAGCACGCGAGCAATAAAACATCCTATAGTCAAAAGAGGCGCCCTCCAAGGAAACCATGAGACTGGATCCGAGCGACTTTCACAGTTTATTTTCATGGTATTTAAATTATGATACCAGTGGGTATTTTTAATTAGTGTGCACTTGTCTACATAAGCCATGTTGGCAAATTTGACTCATTCATACAGTAGGGTGCTGCAAAAGAGGCCAGCGCAGCCTGCAGGAATTAAAATTAAAAGTTTCTGCAAGCTGTTGTCGACATGACCATATCTCATTAACTTTAAAAATGGAGATTATTTGCCTGAAAGCTTGATTTGACTAGCAGTAATCAAATATTAGGCTCAGCGGAGTGAGGGTTGGGGAGAGAGGCATTGTTGTGATATATACCGCTAAGCCTTTTGCAGTTCACTTCAAATAGCAGTATAAGATTTTTGTTTTGACAAAAGGGGATAGGCAAAAGAAACACAGACATATGGCCTCGAAAGTATTATTAGGACAGTTTTATGTTAGATTAAGACTCATTATTTACTAAGTTTGCTGAAGATAAATACCATTGTGCTGATTACCAATTCTTCTCTCATTAAGGAGGCGGATTAATTATCTGGAGGAGTTTCCTCTGCTTGATCAAAGTTTAAGTATTGGAAACGGGGCCTATCTGATGATTATCTTTTCTTTTTTTTCAACTGGCTAATTGGCATGAACCTTAAATTTGTACATTCGATTCATCCCATTGTTTTAACTAAATATGATGTAGGAGGTTGCAAAATTGTGCGTAAAATGAACCAAAATAGAGGAGCCCTCTTCTTATCTACTCTTTAAATAGCTTGTTATTTGAATTAGGTATCTGAGCAAAAAATCTCTCTCTCTCTCTTTTTTTTTTTTTTTTTGCGAGTAATTAAAGAGTCTAATGTTGAAAACCTAAAGTTCCTGAAATATGGTAGCCACGGTCTCATTTTAGATCTTGCTTTATATTTTCACACGCACAAAGGAACATTTGTAACGCATAAGGGTAAACTGTAAGATGAAGATACTTTGGGGCGGGGGGAGAGGAAAGAAAAAAGGTGCGGTTAAACAAAAGACAGAAGATAAAGTCTTAACGCCTTTTTTATGTCTTTGAACTGAGAACATGCTCTGCATTTTACTAAAGGAACATGAGGCTAGAATGTAAGTAACTGGTTTTTGCATTAGGCTCTCCCTGGAGGTAGCAGAAAAATATCATGTCCCTGCATGAAATGCGAATGTGAAATCTACCAGAAAGAAATATTTATGACCATTTTATGCTTGATTAGGCTTGGATGACATCTGTTAGAAGACAGGGACTGGACAAAGAGAGAGAGACGCTCGGGGGCAAATGTTAACGGAGTTGTTTAGACGCTAGCGCAGAGGCGTCCATTTATTGCCAGTGAAAACACAGGAATCGTGTCAGCAAGAGTGCAACTGTCAAGCTTACACTGTGATGGAGACGCTGTAAACTGGCTTGATGGAATAGTCAAATACAGCTGATGGCACTGCCTCAGTTTATGGGCAGGCATGTAGGCTAAAAACCCTGATCCAGTAACTCCCAGGGAGCTGACACCTTAATAAAGTTACATCAAAGTGACTCAGCTATAAAAGGAGATCATCCTCACTTTTTCAAGTGAGTTTTACACTTTCCTCCCATGCGCACATGGCGGTACCAGGAAATGCTTCCGTATTTCTCCATGAAGGGAGAATTCATTAGATCACAAACTTACGTCTGTACCCTTGTAAGTTTCTTTCCTTATCGTAAGTTTCTCCTGTTTAAAAAAAAAAAAAAAATGTAGGCTCCTTGGTTCTATAGAAGTACTTCATCACTTTAAACAGTGCAAATGTTTGCCCAAAAACGGGGGAGAAAAAAATAAAAAAGAAAAGTTTTCCAGCACTGGCAAACATTTTATCAATTGTTAAACATTTCAGTGTTAAAGTGAGTGCCGCTCGTCTGAAGAAATGGCTCTACCAAGAGTGGAGGTATGAGCAGTTATTTCATTCTGGTTCTTTTCCCAGCTTCTTTTCCTGTAAATTTTCTCTGTCTGGAATGCTGATGGGAAATGTTATTTTGTTTTTGTTTGCAGCAGTTCTGTTGTTTTGATTTTGTCTGAGTGGTATGGAAAACAGTACGTCACTTAGAGTGGGTGTTTTGTCTACCGGCCATTTGGCCATTGCACATATATTTCTCATACTTATTACATGATGACAAGGGAACCAAAAAGGCACAATTTTCCAGTTGAATTTTTCTTTCCAGTTTAATAATAGTGAAAAAAGAAAACAAAGTTAATAGATTTAGCAGTTGGATGGCACTCACAAACCGTGATAGCTGACTTTAGGTGGGTTTTTTTGTTTTTTGTTTTTCATTCCTTGTGGTTAAGGAGGTATTTAGGGGAAGGTCAAATTAACGTATATATCCATTTCTATAATGAACTGCATGTGGATAGGGTTATACGTTTTGTGTAGAGTTGTGAAATACTGTAATTTAAGTCAGAAAATTCATAAAAGGATAATACACAATTTTAACATCATTTCTGTGATTAGCTTGGGGTACTTTTGCCTTGGTTCTAGGCCACATATAACAAACCTCTATCAATAAATGCATTTTAATTAAAATGATTTGAAATGAAATTTGGATGAAAACCCAGAACACAAATCTCAAAGAATAACTTAAGGCTGTTTACTGGCTCCGTTTGGACATGCTTTATCTGAAATCATTTGTAGCATTTGCAATGTTAGGGAGCATATTGCAGGAGCGTAGAAGTTAGCTCTACAAGTAAGTCATTTTTGGTGTTATACAAAAATATAAAATGGAAACGATGATTAATTTTTCAATTTCTCTCTGCAGATATCTAATCATTGTACCCATGGACCGCCAAAGGCTTCCATTAAAGATTTAAAATGCAAGAGGAAGGTAGAATCCAAAAGATGGGATTTGGGATTAAATAATGTAAAATAACTGCGGGGCAGTAGTGAAGTGAAGTAAAAGCTATTGGCACAATAAGAGATTCTCTTAGACTTTTTTTGAGATCCGTTTAAAGTAGCGACACCAACTTGCATACAATGTCACGGATGTGATATTAAGAAAATTATTTGTAACTCTGATTGAATGATGAAACCACGCTTTTTGTCTTTCCAACTTTAGCTTTCACCAAATCGTTATAATAATACATAATCGCAACAGCAACAACAGACTATCAGAAGCACTCTGTGAGAATCCACGCACGCTCTCTTAAGCTTTAGATATTGCCATCTTATTAAAGGATTTTGCTTGCAATGTTATGCACCAATACGTCTTGCTCCTTCCTTGAGGATTTTAGTTGTAGATGAGGAAATGCAACGTTTAGGGGTCACCTGTGTGTGTGCAGCATGATTTTCTTCCAATCAAGGGAACTTTTATAATCTGGAAGGAGGGCACATCACCGCCTCAGTGTATAAAAGCTGTCAGTGAGGTCCAGCCGGGCTCCTCCAAGCTCCACCGTATGTCTTTATCACTTTGCTCAGTTCCACATAATAACATCTTCATCTGAGATTGCCGTGGCACAGGGGAACCGCATTTGTTGATCAAATTTGGCTGGATAACACTGTGATCTCGTATCCTGAAGTGCGGAGATGTGCCTGGAATATGTAAGTGCAAAGCCGGCCGCTTGATTGATTGATTCTGCCTGTCACAGAACAAGATAACCGGATCAGTAAATACCCTGTGCACTCCAGCAGCATACGAGCAAGAGTGAGGGCATCACTGGGCTGGGCGACACTGGAGCATGATGGGAATGCACACATTTCAGAAGGACCATCAGGAACATGTGTATGTACACACACACACACACAAGCATGCACAAACACAAAGAAAAGACAATTCTTTGTGTGTGGTTTTGCGTGCTCTCTCTCTCTCTCTCTCTCTTTTTTTTTTTAAGAAGAGAATAGTGTAAAAAAGAGAGTATTTTCTGTACGTTTAGAATGCCTCCTGGTTATAAAAGTCGAGTTTATTTTTGCAACTGTCATCTTGGAGGTGTTCAGCATTTATCATGAAAAGTTGTTATTCGAGTTCTGTGTACAGGAGGAGATCCAGAATGCAGATTAGGGCAGAAGAGCTAGATAAGAGGTCAGCAGTGGTCTCGAGCACAAAAGGAGCTTGCACCCAAGAGTTGCTCCTATTAAAATAAACTTTCTGTTGAAACAGATGGGCCAAACACATGTAAACAAGTTGTTTAAACTTTTCCTAAATTCCCAGGGAGTGCCTTTCAGAATTAGCGAGGGTTGCCAAATTTGGTGTATAATTACACAGGGAGTTCAAGAAAAGTTTAAAGAACGGAACCGTGTGAGTCTTTGGGCAAGGGGACACCGACAGGTCCCCAGGTGACATTCAGGATTCATGTGCCATGATGGTCCCCCAGTGGCTCTTGTCACTTTGTTGCTTGCGTCGCCTCTCTCGTACTTGTCTTTTCCTCCCATGAGACTGTTAGTGTCTTGAGGGCGAAGGCTGCCTTCCCTTCCTGTCTCCATGCATTGCCCTGTTCATAGTACACGGTAAGTGGCCATTGGGTGGCGGAGGGGCTACACGTTGGGTTCTCTTCTTAAATATTTCGCGGAATATATTGCATCTCCCGAGATATTACTGGTCTCCGGGATTGGGGTAGTGTTGTAACCTAGAGCCATTCTTTTTGGGAACTTTGTTTCCTTGATGTCAGACAGTCCAGGGAGTCTTGTTTAGTCCTCTGTTTTCCTGCTAAGTGGAAGATTGAGACCGGTTGGCAGAAACATGGTGCTACTGTGGCCATGAGCTACACACAAGTTACTTGACAACAATGTTGCTTCTCATGCTATGACCCTGGTGGAGCCTTGTTGCCCACCTCACCTGTGAATTTTGCACAGACGTCCAAGTGGTTCATGGCAGTCCACATGGCTTTCTGATTGTCTTGGATGCCTCCAGGGTGGGTGATGTCTAGACTATTCTAGCTGAATTTTTTTTTTTTCTGTTTTGTTTGGCTTGAGTCAACACCTATCCCCTTCCTCTCTCGTAGTTTGCCCACACGGACCACATGGCAAATTTAAGGCAAGATGGGGGTTAGAACCAGTCATTAAGACAAGAAACTTCTGTCTCTGAAGAAATTTCTCCCATGGAAGGAAGGTGTACATTAGTTAAAGCAAACATTTCAACAGAGATTTTTATATAGCGAAACCAGTTCTCACACTTAAGAAAAAAGTATTACCACTTTCGAAATGTCTGGTTAGTCCTTTGTGACTTATTTTTTTTGTTTGAAATGATTAAAAATGCCTTTTGGCAGAATTGGCCTCCTTTCTTAATTTTTCGAATATAAAGAAAGCTTAAATGAGTTTAACATTCTTTAAAGCAAAAAAAAAAAATTTGTGAGGTGCTGATGATTTTAGAGAAGTCATTCTGGGAAACAGGTTTTGATTTTGTTTTTAACCAAAAAATAGCTTTCAATTTGGTGAAAGCTATTCCTAGTAACGTTTTATAAAATCATTTTCTTTTCAGGGTGTGTTTTATTTCCTTTCCATCCCTTTCAGGAAAGAGAAAGTGTTTTACTGGATATTTTTCTTTCAGTTCTTGTTTCCATTATTTTTGCCAAAATTCATGGGAGTTCACTTTCCGTTTAAATGCCTGAAATATTCCTTGAAGAATCCGCATTTTGGGATAGCTAGGAAAAAAGCTATGTAAATTGGTTTAAGGAAGAAAAAACAGTTGTTATTCTGGTCATTTTAAAAACTCACTTTTTCCTTTGCTTTATATGAATAATTTCGGAGGCAAATAATTTCGAGTATAATGGGCCAAGGGTAGAAGGAGGGGGCATTTGAGTTTGAAGTTTAAAGGAAGTTTGCTGTTGGTTGTATGATAAAGCGTATCTTAGTATCCAAGTGAAGGCAGAAAGTAAGCTTTATTCACTTAAAGGAAGAAATGATCAGTAGATTTGTTATGAGAAAACAGGTCTCTAAAAAATATTTGCACTCTCTTGCGAAGTAGTCTTGAATAAAACATTTTGATAAAAATAATATTTCCCCTTTTGTGAACAGACTTTCTATATAAATATATTAGTCTTTGGGAATTAATGAGGTAGTATCTGTTCTAAAGCCACTCTTTCTAGCAAAGTGTGTTCTTCTGTGCAGTCAACTCTGCTTTCACTGTTTTGAGCACAGCCTTCTAAGTTTGCAGGCAGCATCCTTGTGTATTTTTTTGTGACTCTTCCATGGAACAAAAGTCATTTGGGACGGGCTGCTTTTTACTTTTGAACCAAGCCTATATATTTCTTTATTTTGGGGTTGAGCTGATGGGATGGGATTTAGCTTTAGTCCGTGGCAGAATTTTACAGACAGACTCATGTCCAGTCTGGCAGACGTTTGCCCTGGATCTTCTTACGGTCACCATGGTGAAGTCGAGAGAGCCCTTTCTTCACATTCTCTGTGGGTTGCTTTCTAACTTTTCTATTGTCATGGGCTAACATTTTTAAAAACCGATTAAAAGTAGGCCAGTGCGTGGCTTCTGTGAAAATTCTGCTGCTCTGAACTGTGGGACTTGCTTGTTTTGGCTGGCCCCTGTGGCAAGACTGACCTATTTATCCAGAAAGCTCATATGTAATATTTAACTTGGAATTTTGCGCATATTAACGATGAACTAAAGGGAACGCAGAATGTTGTTGTTCTTGTTGTTGTTGTTGTTTTTTCCCTGCTTCTTCTGAAATGTGAGAAAACAGAGAGTCGACAAGTTTCAACATGGTCACCCATGCTTGGCCACCAGAATTCATAATTAGCTAAATGCCTTGATAACGCCGTGGAGCTTGGGCACTGAGCGACCGCCACATTCGTTGTGCAAGGGAGTTAATAAAAATTTTCATTGCTGGAGGAAAGCTTATATACAGTAGTCTGTTTGTCCTGTGTTCCAACCACCTGAGTCACAGCCAAAAAAGCAATTGTCTACTACATATTTCAAACAGATGCTGAGGGGGTAGAAAGGGTGACTAGAATTCACAGCAATAAAATCCTGCTCTCTAAGTTCCCTTGAAGGAAGTGAACTCATAAAATTTTTGCTGCCTACTCATTTGTCCAGTCCTTTGAAGTATTTAACGTTAATTTTGCCTACAAATCATTGGCACCTCGGTTTTTCATTGAAGTATCAGGCGCTGTTAAAGACACGCTCTGGGTGTGCCTGGGAAACAAAAAAAGATTCTGGAAGCAGATCTCATTTAACTGTTATTCGTGTACATTGTTTTTATTGAAACCAATCGCATGATACCTTCGAAGTTCTCCTGCTCAGAATCGGTTTCTCCTGAGCTTGCATTTGTTTGTGGGTATGGTTATAGAAGATGCATTGTAGACAGAACGCTGGCTTGCATTTTTCAGTTTCTTTCCGTTGCATTTATACATCTTCCAACGGGGAAAGACGTACGGATGGTGGTCGGAAGAATGATGACAGTCGTAACTGGAATAATAAACACTACCAGGAAGATTTTTTGAAATGCAAAAAAAATAAAAACGAAGAGCTCGACCCTCAAGTATTCTGTGGCTAGAATATCTGTGGACGAGATCTTGTACTGCATATATTGTGGGCTCTGATTACCGGTAATTAACGTGCATGGATAAAGAGGTGCTGGGTCCCACAGGAAGCTTCTTGGGTTCTTTTTCCAGCTATTGGTAAGTAGCCATGGAAGGATTATAAATTGCTTATTTCCTAGGCTTTCTAAAATATCTACAAGCCCTCTCCACCCCACCTCCTCTGTAGTTCCTTATAGCTTCAAAACTTTGAAATGACCTCCTTTTTAAAGAGTTCAGAAGAGACCTAAAAGAAGGGAATTAAGAAATTGATGGGTTCGATCAAGCCTGCAGATGCCAATAGCATGTTGCCCTTTCATTTCCATGTGGCAGTTTGAGGACCGCCCCAACTATTCCAGCTAAAGTGGCACCTACGGACGGACCGCCATGCACGTCACCATCCCAACTCCCCATTGGACTTTCATCATGGCATTTGTCATTGGCTGAAATGATCTCAGATGGATTTGCTTATGATTTGAATCTTGCCACTGGATGTAAATTCCAGCAATGTGGGGACCTTGTTCATCATGTTCTCTGCTGTGTCCCTGGTGCGTGGCATGGGGTAGGAACTCAATGTGTAGTAATATCGAATTGGAGTGTGGGCAGTTACTGAGAGAATCTCAACTGGCTTAATGTTGGACATCGTAATGGTACTGGCTCTCCCTTCAGTCAGAATAAAACTTCTGAAAGGATCATATTGATGACGCTTATTTCAGAAAGGATGTAAAAACAAAGGCTGTAAGAAGCAACGGTTAATCAGAATTCTGGGCTGGTATTTAGTTGCATTTATCCTAGTATTTTGGCCAAGTTTCAGTTAGCTAAGCATCTCTTAAACCCTATCATTTAGTATATAGTTTTAGCTTTCCAAATAATGGCTTGCTAATGGTAAATGTTTAACTTTCTAATTCCGGGGAGCTACCTGTTCAGCAGAATTTTAAAAATTGTAAGTGATGATTGGAACCAGGTTAAAAAGCACTTAAGGTACATTTGGCTGTACGCTTGGCGTCTACGTGGATCGGCCTGTGGCTGTCATTATTCTTTTCGAATCTAAACATTAAACTGTAGATAGAGGTTTTTCTCAATTGGTCCAGAACTAAACTTAATCTTTACTAAGCCAGCTTTTCCATTTTACGTAAATAATGCATTCTTTTAGTTACTGTAATCTGAAATGTTGACTCAGTTTCTCTTGAGTGTCTTCAATTACAGGTGCTCCTAACTGTTGATTTTATCTATGTAGTAATTCTTGTGACGTCTGCATTCCTCCTGATACCTGACTCTATTGTTAAATCATACTACCTAACATCTCCGTGTACGCTGCTTCTGTTTATTTCCCTCGTCAGAATTTGACGATTCTCCCTAAGGCACAACTCTGACAGCGTTATTGTCTTGTTCCCCATTTCATCATGAAGTGGGGTCTGTGTACCTTCTCACACTTACTCTGGGCAGCCCTTGTCACTCACTTTGGGCAGCAGGATGCAGTGGAAGTGACATTGTGCCAGTTTCAAGCCTGGTGGCTTTCTCCTTTGTTCTCTAAGAACATGCTTCCCCCATGGAAGGAAGCTCTGGCTAGACGGCTCAATGACGAGAGGCCACGTGGGGAGAGAGGAGGGTGAGAGAGACAGACAAGTGGAAAGGAGCTGAGGGACCCACATCGTGGAGGCCCAGACAAGCTCTCAGCTGAATGCGATTGCAGAAGCGACGCCCAGCCAAAGAAGAATCACCCAGCTGAGCTCAGCCAATCCCCAGAATTTTGGAAAAGAAAAAAAAAAATTGTTATTTAAGTCTCCTGAGTTTTAGGGTAATTTGTTATAAAGCAATAGGTACCTGAAGCAGGAACCTTAAAAATATGAAGCATCAGTGTGCATGGTGGTGCGTGACCATCGTCCCAGCTACTGAGGAGACGGAGGCTGGAGGGTCACTTGAGCCCAGGAATTCTCAACCAGCCTGGGTGATATAGTGAGACCCTCAATCCAAAAAAAAAAAAATTAAGCTTCCATTTGCCCTTTTATTCCACATTTCCTTAGACCTTTCTAAAACGTCAGCCAGGCCGGGTGCGGTGGCTCACGCCTGTCATCCCAGCACTCTGGGAGGCCGAGGAGGGAGGATCGCTCAAGGGCAGGAGTTCAAAACCAGCCTGAGCAAGAGCGAGACTCCGTCTCTACTATAAATAGAAAGAAATGAATTGGCCAACTAAAATATATAGAAAATATTAGCCGGGCATGGTGGCACATGCCTGTAGTCCCAGCTACCTGGGGGATTGAGGCAGGAGGATCACTTGAGCCCAGGAGTTTGAGGTTGCTGTGAGCTAGGCTGATGCCATGACACTCTAGCCCGGGCAACCAAGTGAGACTTTGTCTCAAATGAATGAATGAATGAATGAATAAATAAAACGTCAGCCAGGTTTGACTCATATGCCCATAGGGATGATTAGAGCTTCCCTTTGCTTGTGGCTGTGTTTTCCACCTAGAGTGGCTTCCCACCCGGCTCTTTGCCTCCCTCGGGTTCCTTAAGTTCAGTCACTTACTTCCCTCTTGAGTCTTTCCCAAGGCCCTCGCGACTCAGTGATTTCTGAACTCTCTTGGGTTTCTGTAGGTGAGTCTGGCGAGGGGCTGGGTGGAGGAAATGACAGTAAACTGTTTAGGCAAGTTGCATTCTCCATGGGGGGGCCTTCGTTTCCACACCTGTAAAATTATCTGGCTGATTCTTCAGGTCTCTTTGAGCCTTCAGTATTCTAGAAGAGAGCTGCCCAGTAGAATGTTCTGGGACAGTAGAAATATTCATTTACCTGTGCAGTCCCTTGAGGTGGCCACATCCAATGTAGCTATGGAGCGTTTGAGAGCTGGTGAGTGCAGCTGAGAAGCTTCCTTTTGTGTTTTTACGTGATCGTAAGTCATTGCAGTAGCTACCTGTGGCTGCTTGTGCTACCATTTGGGGCAACATGGTCATAGGATTCTCTGGAATTAAAGTGGAAATATCTATTCTCACTTCATACCAACAGAGGTTTATCACTTGATTTTCACACGATAATCAACACTTGCTCTTCCAAGTCACTTTTCAGGACCACAGATCCAAGTGCCCGAGTGGCCACGTTTGTCCCTGTACCTGTCCTCCCCCCCACCCGCCCTCGTGTCTTAAATTTTATTTGGCTTTAAGAATCCTCACCCCTGCTGGGAGCCAGTGTCTTGCCCACTTTTCTCTGGGAGTGTAAATCATCCCTACTTTTCATCACAACCCAAGCAGAGACCAACAGCCTGATGTGGAGTTTCAATTTTTTATAAAACCCCAATAGGCCCAACTTGGGGGGAGGGGGGGAAGAAATACATACACAGCGGTGTCAATTGAAAACCAGCCGGGTGGCAAGCCCAGTGTAGTGTAGTGAGAACGGAGCCGCCTTCGGCCCTTTGGATGATTGGGGACACAGTAGAGATATTGCGAAATTACCTTTTTTATTGGTTCTTGAGCCTGCTGCAGTAAATGCCTCTTCTTCAGGGAAGTGAACACAGCGCTCGTGTTCAGCTCGAATTTAGGACAGGCACGTGACAGTCCTACACTTAAATCTGTAATTTAGCAGGATTGGGACCTGAGGGTGTTTAGCATTTGGGCTAATTTCCCTTCTCGGCATAATTATGTTAATTTTAGGGCTCCTTTTCTCTTGCTTATGTTTGCTGGCATTTTTAAAAAAAGATCAGAAAAGTTGCATCCATTGTATCGCATTATAAAGCGTCATTGGTAAACCCATCCTTACGGATCTTGCTAGATCTTGATTTTTTTCTTTTTTTCTTTTCTACCTCTCCCAAGGCAGGAAATGGAATATTAGTAAAACCTTCCTGCATTTATGAACCAAAAGTTGAAATATCATAGAAAGGACGGCTGAAGGTCAATTGGTCTCGACTGCACCTCACTGTACCCAACACGGGCTATTTATAATCAAGGAGAATGGGTTGTTTGTGGGCAAAGCTCTCCAGGAAAAGAAATTCTCCGGCCTCCCTTGATTTAGTCTGGTCTGGTCAAGAACTTACTCGTGCGTCTCATTGCATTCACTTGCTCGCTCTCTTTCTCCTGCCACAATTTAAAACAATTTCCTCTGTGTTCTCTGGTTATAGAAAATAACTTGTTGGCGTCTCCTTTGTACTCCTTTGTAATAACCCGTCATGTACTTTTTCAGGCTAAACCATCATAACCCTTTTAACCTTTCCTCGGAGGCTCCATTTTCCATCCTCTTAATCATTTCACTTGCCCTCCTCTGGATACACTCCAGCCTTTTGCAATTTTCTGAAAACACGGAATCAGGAAGGAGATCCTTTATACGTCGCTCTAAGTTTCTGCTGATTTGCAATCGAGGAGAGTTTTTCTTTTCATTTCGAAGTACTCTGCATCAGTTTATTTCCGCATTCAAGCTTCCCTTCCCCGACTTAACGTGCCTGGATTTGTGATCACCGTTGACGTTGTTTTTGGAGTGTGGTCTGTGGGCTGAAAGAGAAATCCAGAGGTCAGATGGCTTCGTCTTTCAATCTGAGTTTATCGGTATTTTAGTGTGGGGTGCTTTCGTGTTTGCTTCTCTTATTTACAGGAAGACTGTCTCTGCACTGCCTGTACCGTGCATGGAAAGTTCTGGTTGCTGGGGGGCGGGGGCAGGGCAGTGACATGTGCTTTGATTACTCAACTGGCCTCGGTGTCTTTGTTACCCACACCTTAGCATGAATGTCACAGAGGGGACAGCCGAGGTGGCCTCACGCCTTTATCCACACATGTCTCCCCCCCGGCCCCCGCACTCTTTATTATTATATCACCTACTTTATTTCTTCTAGCAAGCTCCGGTTGTGCAGTTACCACTTTTATGTATTTTCCCACTACCTGATTTTTTCCCTCTGTATTTTTGAATAGAAGCTTCCCGAAGGCAGGGTCTTGACTGGCTTCTTATTTTTTTAGAGACAAGGTCTCTCTCTGTCACCCAGGCTGGAGTGAAGCGGTGTGATCATAGCTCACTGCAACCTTGAGCTCCTGGGCTCAGGTGATCCCCCCACCTCAGCCTCCGGAGGAGCCGGGACTACAGGTGCAAACCACCACACCTGGCTAATTTTTACAGGTTTTTGGTT
>VBSM01000316.1:10377483-10389536 GCA_008086735.1 Cheirogaleus medius
GGCCTCCCAGAGTGCTAGGATTACAGGCGTGAGCCACCGTGCCTGGCCTAGAGATGGGGTCTTGCTATGTTGCCCAGTCTGATCTGGAACTCCTGGCCTCAAGTGATCCTCCCACCTTGGCCTCCCAACCTTGACCAGGCTTCTTAACCCTCCTTTGCATCACTAGCATGTAATTAGCAAAGATTTCCCGATGGAGGATGGGAATGAAGGAACAGCTTGGTAAGAGAAGATTTACGTTCTTGTCTTAATAATGCCGTGGGTTCCCTGGGTGACCTGGGCAATACACTTAATATTGCCGGCATCCCTTTCCTCTCCCATTTAATGAATAGGTGAAAGGACATGTTCTAAAAGTTCTATAAACCTCTTCAACTCTGCCCCTTTACAGCTTTATTCAACTTTAACGATTCGACTTCATTTCCACCTTTTTGTGGCCCGGGTGAGTGGGGAGCGTTTCAATTTGTATGTGAGAGCCATCCGTCCCAGGAGTAAACTTTTTCACGCTGTCGTGTCTTTTTAGTATTTAGTATTCTTCTGTCCCTGTGTGCAGTGGACCATTTCTAAAAAGGCATTCGGAATGGGGGGCATTCAGGGTTTTTACCTTCTTATGTGTTCTACCTTCTCCTGTTCCCGCCTGCTCCCCGACCTTCTCTGCAGTCTCCTTGGCTCTGAGTTCCAGCACTCCAAAAGCGTGTTTGAAAATCTGTACCTGCACGATGGTGGTATCAGCATTCTTCCGGTGGTCTGCAACCGAAGTTAGATGGGACCCGGAGCCCCTTAATTTAATTAGCTAATGATGACACCGTGCACTTGGTCCTCCGCACCTATTCTCCGGGGCTTGTCCCGGGTCAACCTGCACCGGCCAGCCTTTCTTTTCTCTATGCCTTGAAGCTGGCATTTCCTAGTCACCTCGTGGTCAAGACATGCACGTGTCCCCTGGCCTGGCCGGTACCTCTTCCTGGCCCGGCGTGGCAGGCAAGACCAACCGTTGCCCGGTCGTGCTGACCCTGAGCAGCCGAGGAGGTCCCCGTCCGTCCTTGTGCTGCCTGGCCTTTCTGCTGCGTATGGAAACGCGTCACACTCATTGCGACTTTGCCTTCCTCTGGGCCCATTTCACAAATTCTGGGTGCCAGACTAGCCATTGGGCGCTACAGTCAGATTCCTTTGGATGGCATGGTGGCCAGTCATGCTTTGGTTTCTGCCTGTGACACAAGAGCTTATTATCCTCTGTTTTCCCCTCCGCCCTGCCAAGACCCGATTCTGCCAGGTCCCTCAACGCCACCACGCCTTTGTGTGCATCAGCCTTGCGCTGCAAAACACTCTTCTCTTTGCGCCTCCTTTTCCTCTCCCCGACCCGCCAGGCTCAGTTAAGTTCTCTCACTTGCGAAAAGCCTTTCTTTCCCCTCCTCTGCTATTTGGTGCATCCCATCCTACAAGCACAGACTTCACTGGGTCGTGCTTGATGGCTGACTTTTTTTTTTTTTTGAGACAGAGTCTCACTCTGTTGCCCGGGTTAGAGTGCCGTGGCTCACAGCAACCTCACACTCCTGGGCTCAAACGATCCTCCTGCCTCAGCCTCCCGAGTAGCTGGGACTGCAGGCATGCACCACCATGCCTGGCTAATTTTTTCTCTCTATATATTTTTTAGTTGGCCAATTAATTTCTTTTCTATTCATAGTAGAGACGGGGGTCTCGCTCTTGCTCAGGCTGGTCTCGAACTCCTGCCCTTGAGCGATCCACCCGCTTCGGCCTCCCAGAGTGCTAGGATTACAGGCGTGAGCCACCGCGCCCGGCCTTGATGGCTGACTTTTAAGGGCCTTGAGGCCGGCGATGGTATCTTTCCCTCTCTGTGCTCAGAGCTGGATGATGAGTAGGTGCTGAGTGCACGAAGGAAGCAAGGGATGGAGAGAGAGGAAAGAGACCGAGTCTTCATTTCCACGGCCTTAGATAACAGGATCCCCAGGATATTCACCCTTCTCCTGAAAACTCGTCTCTTTTTCTGGAGCTGGTTCCCTCTTTCCTTGGGGTGCTTTGCTCTCAAAGATCACTCAGTCATTCAACAATCCTCCCGATTCCTCTCTCCATTAAATGTTCATTTCTGGACTGTGTGTCCTCCCCGCAGGAGAGATTGGTGTCAGACAAGGCAATCAGTGAGAACCCCAGCCAAGCCCTACCGCCCTTACCAAAGAATTTCATGGCCAGGCTATTTCTATTTAGCAAATAAGGGCTTGTTTTCCTTGATTATCTACAAGCACAAGGGGGGAAAAAAATCACCCATTTGTTGCATGGTTGTCTTGCTGCAAAGCTTTCGTATATATTCTGCCTCTGTTTCCCCTGTGGGGTTTTCACTGACAGCAAGAAAGAATGTTCCGCACTGGAGGTGAGGTGTGCAAGACAGAGCGTCCTGAACAAGGCCTGAATGTTCTGCACTGCAGGTGAGCTTATCAAGTCTTTGCAACTAAGAATGTGCACGGTGGCTCACGCCTGCAATCCTAGCACTGTGGGATACGGAGGCCGAAGGATCGCTCAAGGTCAGGAGTTCGAAACCAGCCTGAGCAAGAGAGAGACCCCGTCTCTACTAAAAGTAGAAAGAAATTAATTGGCCAACTAAAAATATATAGAAAAAATGAGCCGGGCATGGTGGTGGTGCATGCCTGTAATCCCAGCTACTCGGGAGGCTGAGGGAGGAGGATCGCTTGAGCCTAGGAGTTGGAGGTTGCTGTGAGCTAGGCTGACGCCACGGCACTCTAGCCGGGGTACAGAGTGAGACTCTGTCTCAAAAAACAAACAAAAAAAAATGCGATGTTAGAGTGTAGCTAAGGAAACAGGCGAATGGCTTGGGTCCTCTCTAAGTCACAGGTCTGCCAGGCGAATACTTAAATGTTGCCATCAGTTGACACAAGTGATTTCTTTTAGTGTTGTTTAGAGTGACCGGTCGTTGCAGAGAGCTACTAAGACCGCTCTGTCCAGTGTGGTTGTCACTGGCCCCATGTGGCACTTGAGCACTTGAAACACAGCTAGTCTGAATCGCGATGTACTATGAATGGAAAACACACACTGAATTTTAAAGACTCAGTGAACAGTATTATAAAAAGAGCAAAATATGTCATTGACGATTTTTTGTTGATTCGTCTTGCAATGATAGTATTTTAGAAATATCAGGTTAAGTAAAATATATCCCACATTAATTTCACCTGTTTGAATGCACTGGTTTTAAATGTGGCTGCTAAAAACTCTAAGATTCCGCACGTGCCTCGCATTATATTTCTCCTAGAAAGCACTATACTAAAGGCATAAGAGTACGATTGTGTTTTATAGGGAATCTGAGCACTGCTTAGTTTCTATGTAGTTTTCAGGTCTTTCTTTTGTACACCAGGTTGCCTTTAAAAATACATGTCATGATCCAGACATGGACTTTGAACTAAGACAGACCCGAGTTTCAGTCCCAACTCTCTCTCTGTGGCCTGCATACCAGCATCTTAAACTCTCCAAATCTCAAGTCCTCCTCTGTGTAAGAGCAATAATGCCTCCTGACCACAGCGAGGTGTGGTCAGGCAAAGGATAATGCAGTGGTTCTCTAGTAATATTAAAAGACACTTTGTTACTATAATTGAATAATTCTATTTTCCCCAGATTAACAATTCCAGAATTTCTGTTTTGAAATTGTATTACAAATGTAAAAATAAAAACAAGACACAAAGAACTCACGCCTTGGCTCCTGCTATAACGCCCCTGCCGGCCACTGGTAACGGGGCCGTGGTCGTTCATGTTCCCTGAGAGCCACGTGCCAGGCACTGCGCTTTCCAGGAATGGCTTCATTTGATTCTCCCCAAAACCCCAAAAGGAAACACCTAGTGTCGTGTCCGTCTGAGAGCAGTTGTGTCTGAGGCACAGAGAGGGTGAGTGACTTGCCCAAGGCCACACAGGTAGGCCTGGAGCCCAGGCAGTCTGACTCAAGACCCTTTTCTTTGCCTCCACCCAGTGCTGGCCCCCAGTGAGAAGACAGAACTAGAGAAGCAGCAGCTGGGAGATACGGGAATCATGCTCCTCATGGACGTCTTTTCTTGTGATGTCATGGCGTATTCCTAAATTATTTCCCCTTAGACCGTTTTTCCCGGTTTGTACAGTGAGCTTCCCTATGTCCTGGTTTTAGAGTGGAGTTTTCCTCCAAGCATACATTGATTCCCAGACCCTTTACAGTCTGAATCAGGCTTAAGAAATTCCAGGATAGAAGAGAAATAGGTTTCAGTGATCTATTGCACGACATGGTGACCACAGCTGATAATAATACATGTTTCAAAATTGCTAAGGTAAGAGATTTGAATTGTTCTTACTACACACGCAAAAGTGATAAGTAGGCGAGGCGATGGGTATGTTAGCTTGATTTAATATTTATACAATGTATGGATATATATCAGAATATCACATTAGACCTTATAAATATATGCAATTATTATTAATTGATTTAAAGAAAAGAATGCAAGGGAGGGGGGAGAAAAAATAGAAAGAAATTTCAAGATGGGATTGTATGGGGAAAGGTGCATTGGATAGTATCTAGACCACAATGCATCTTTTGTGCTTGAAGGCCTTGCCTCAGTTGCACACAGTCACTGCGCTAACCACTAGGCTGTATCCCGTCAGTATACAGTAGCAGCTCAATAAATGTTATTTATTAATGTTTATGGCAGTACCTCTGAAAACACACCTTTAGAAAGGAAAGCATACAGTATTTAAAATGTACCGTCCTTTGTACCACTGAATTGTGTGACTTGAGATACGGATGTGCTATCTCATCACGTGTGATTGTCTCTTAGAAGTGTCACCTTTGATCAGAGCGGAGCTTTAAGCGGATTGACTTTTGTGAGGCTGGAATCCACCTCTTCGCATGAATGGGGCACACCTACAGCCCGGCAGGTACAACTGGGTCATCCCACGATGTGTATCTTTAGTTGTCCTTGCACGTTTAACCAGGAGGATTAGAAGGCATTGATGTAGAGTTTTTTTTCCAAGTACAGTACTTAATACCTAGGTGGGGTGGGGATCATTGTAGGGGGGAGGGGGTGGGGGTGTGTGGCCAAAGTTCAAAGCCTTCCAGTCATTTGGAAAGTTAACATGTGCTTGGTGCTGGGCTCGAATCATTAGGAGGAAATATTTGCAGGCCGGGAAAAGTCCTTAGAGAATATTTAATTCAAGAATAAAGGTTTGGATTGATGGGAGCTAAACTAAAACTCATTGGTGACGGTGTTCGGCTCACTTTTAGCTACTTCTCTCTGTCTCGCTGGTACTCGCACCAGTCTGAGCTCCATTCTCGAGGGGCCCGAGGAGCTGGGTGGGTTGGGAGACTCAGGTGTGTGGGAGGGGCCTTCAGCAATTGCCAAGTGCCCCTGTGCCTTTAGCTGGCTGTTCA
Organism: Cheirogaleus medius; assembly: GCA_008086735.1. Lineage (NCBI taxonomy): Eukaryota > Metazoa > Chordata > Mammalia > Primates > Cheirogaleidae > Cheirogaleus > Cheirogaleus medius. Next base: position 10,382,888 of record VBSM01000316.1, read on the forward strand.
ACACCAAGCAGGATGTGCTTATCGGAACAGTGACAACCGTTGTAAACACTTGGTCACAAAGCTCCGTGTCAGGGCCTTGGAGCCAGTGGCTTGGGAGTGCCTGACCCGAGTGTGGGTGGGGAGAGGGACAGAGTGTGTGACCGGGACTGGCTGCTACGTTATTAGGCACAGGTTCTGTGAGTGCATCGGAACAGGAAGGTGGCTCAGAGCCTTTCCACTCCACCCTTTGTGTTGTTGCAGATAGGTAAACTGAGGCCCCGTGAACAGGAATGTGCATTTGAATAATAGCAAAGACTCACCTTTGCCACTGTCCGTGGTGTGCCTGGCACAGGGTCCGGTACCTTCTGTGTGTTAGTTCCTATCATCTCCGCCACAGCACTGTAATGGAGGCGCTATTATCATACCCATTTTGCAGATGAGGAAACAGAGTCTCAGAGAGCCACGTTACTCTCTCAAGGTCATAGGACTAGTATGCTCCAGAGCTAGGGCACAGAACAGGTGTGGCAGAGCCACTGCTGTCCCCACCACACACGTGGCCTCCCCCACAGAGCGGTCTCAGGCATCCTCAGCCTGCCTCTGTGCAACCCAGTCATATATGATGCAAAATGTCACACGTGTGTGTCCCTTGATTTTTCCCTTTGCTGCGTAACAAATGACCCCAAACTTAGTAGCTTAAAACAACACCTGTTCACTATCTCACGGTTCCCGGGGAGTCCAGGCGTGACTCACCTGGGTCTTCCGCTCAGGGTCTCACCAGCCTGTGATGAAGGTGTCAGCCAAGGTCATGGTCTCGTCTGAAGCTCCAGATCTTCTTCCAAACGCTCTGGTGGTTGGTAGAGTCGAGTCCATGCGGTGATAACCCTGGGCTCTCTCCACTGCTTCGAGGCCAACAGAAGACTCTCTCTGTGTTTAGGAACAACCTCAGCCCCTCTTTTAAAGGCCTCACCTAATTAGGCCAGGCCCACAGAGGAAACTCTCTTCTGCTTAACTCAAACTTAACTGATGAGGGACTTCATGCCTGCAGAATCCCTTGTGCCGCGCAACGTAACATAATTAAAGGAGCAACGCTCCATCCTATTCACGGGCCCTGCCCATACTCAAGGGGCAGCCGTAACCAAGGGTATGGGTCATCAGGGACCGTCCGCCGCAGTCACCATTGTGAATGGCTTGCTCTTTAGCTGCCTGGAGGGGAGGGAGCTGAGCACACCTTGGGGTTGCTGTGGTACAAGGGGTGTGGGTAGAATGAGAGACAGTGGAGAAGTAGCGTCTGGGGAGGCGTGGATTCCACAGCCCTGTATCCAGAGCCTGCTGCCGCCTTTTTCTAGGCACGGTATCTGAGAGAGGTTTAGCCGTCTTCCGGTGCCTCAGTTTCCCCATCTGTAAACCAGAGAGCTGATGCTTCCTGGCATTTTGTGACGATGAATGAAACAGCTTGTCAGAGGTCACCTGTTAATAGGTTTGGTGTCTCCGGTTTGCAGGACGCAGCTAAAGGAACAGGGGGACAGAGTTGGTTTGTTCTGATGAGGTTGCTGGGAGCGTGTGACTCAGGACCGCATTAGAGCGAGTTCACACGGTTAGGGGGGACACAGTGGGCCGAGACTGTGGAAAAAGGCGTTTTTTGTTGTAAGACAACGCGCTCACCTGCGGAAAGAGAGCGAGGAGGATGTAGTAGAGAGAAAGACATGCAGGCGAGTTCAGGATCGCTACCCTAGGATGGAGTTTGCCAGTCATTCTCACCTTGCACCGCTACCCGGTCCTGTAGGCCTCGGGTTTCTTGTCTGTAAAATGGGGCAGTGAGGAAAGGCAGGCCCTGGGAGTGGCCGGTGTCCTAAATATAAGGTGCCCCTAGTCAGTCTCAGTGTCATTCTCTTGGCAGGTTTCCTGTACAAGATGTGACCAAACAGTAATTGAGTCTTCCAGCTCTGTGCAAAAAAAAAAAAGGTATCATAGACATGCATCTTCTGTTGGAAAGAGACCAAAGGAAGTTCATTTTGTCAAACTACCGGACTGTACTCTTGCATCTTTCTATTTATTGCAGAGATGGTCACATCCTCTGTGCTCACGAATTTCCTTTGTGTCCCTTCCCTGGTGGTTACGCATGCAGCCCCCTTAATGTGAAGGTAGGACAGGACAGATGTGGTGGCCTTTGGGACTTCGGATGAACAGACAGGGATGAGCAACATCTCTCTGTCCTGTCTCCCCACAATCACGAGTTCTCCCTCCTCCCAACCTGTCCGCACATTGACCCAGGCAGGCTCTTTGTGCTATTGTGAGTCCTGACGCATGTTCTGGTAGCCGTCCCTTTAATCTCTGCGAGTTGGAGTCGGGTCTCGACAAAAGAATGATCAGCATTAACAACATCCACTCCTGGCATGCACGTATCAAGAGATCAGACATATTAATCTCCCAAGCAAGTCTGTGCCCTAGGTAGTACTGTTCCCATTTTACAGTTGAGGAGACTGAGACTTGAACAAGTTCAATAACTTGGCCAGTGCCGCACAGTAACAAGGGGCTAAGCGGAAATTTGAACCCAGGTGAGGCAGGTGCTAAAGCCCTTGCTCCTACCCTGCAAGAACGTCGCGGATTATTTTAAAGTTTGGAGCCCTTGATCATCAGCTGGCCTCCCCCTTCTCTCTCCACTATGCCAGCTATCTGACATTGCAGGAAGTTTCATGAAAGGTGGACACACTACAACCAGCTTCAGAGAGCCAGCATCCGGGGGTACACAGAAAGGAAGGAAAAAAGAGGCTATGACAAGGTGGACAACGTCACCGTGCCGAATTCTCGATGTTGAGCCAAAAGAAAACTACATTACAAACCATACCACTAATCTGCTTGCGGTAAAGACTCATAACTAGAAAATAAACGTGTGATGGTTCTTTGAGTGTAAACTTCACTCATTAATTTAAATGATAGTGTTTGTTTTTTTTTTAACAAAGAGGGGAATCTATAGTAGTAATCATAAGAAGTAATGCCTCTTGTAGAAAATGTAAAAAGATGTTAGAAATTTGTGCTCTGGGAAGTTGGAGAATGTACTTATAGTTAAGGATTAATTTTCACTCACGGAGATCAAAAAGGTCTCGATGAGTAAGATAAGTGTCGAGTTTCAGGGTGGTTGTATTTTTTTTCACCTCCTGCCAGACTGTCTGAAACTTATCTCGAGTATCATGGTAAAAAGAGAAGTGGCGGGTAGACACAAAAAGGAAATAGATATATTTTAGGGATGGAATGTGAACTGCCTTTCTAAATGCATATCAGAAGGAGAATTTATTCCAGTTGAGTAGGCTTAATGATATAATTTTACCATATTAAATCATAATTGCTCTTTAAAAGAAAATAGAGATGGCATGTATTGCTACTGCCAGGGTACCCCACTCCCTCCAAAGAGCATCCTCCCTCCTACTTGTTGATTTCACCCTTATCTCTCAGCAGAGCTGATCTGTGGCTTTCCTTTGGAAATTGGGTGGGGAGAGAGGAAAAGAAAGAAGAATAGTCTGAGAAATGAGAGTCTGCCTCATGCAATTGCCGTGGCTTTGGCAAAAATCATTTCCTGCTATTAGGCTGCCAAACTAAAGCTTACGAATAGATGCCACCTCTGATTATGCAGAACCAAATTATTTTTAGACATTAGATCATGTATCAAGATGATCTGGATACCTGGATTAGTCAGGGACTGAATAATTTGCATTGTTATGGATGTTGGTAATTATTTTAGTAAATACTGTGGGCTGCTTTTATAGTTAAATGATTTCTAATCCTGTTGCAATCCCTTTTCCCCACCAAAAAAAAAAAAAAAAAAAAAAAAAGGAAGGGGAGGAGTAGGAAGAAGGAAAGAAAACAATGAGAACATGCATTGATTGCATATTTGAATTAAAACAGAGTTCAAATAATGCGTTTCGTTTTAACAGAATCTGATTTTACATCATGATCTGAATTAGATGGAGTCATAATTCATCTATGAATTTATCACCTATACTTACGAGTATGAATTTCCATATCTGTCTTTTTTTAATAGCGCACAAAATGATACTGAACTTTTTTGACTGATAAAAGGCATAAATATGTTTTTTAAAACATTTATTTTTTAAAACTATAATATTTCATACATAAAAAAGAATAACCTTCTGTAAGATCTTTGTCTTATAAACCAATGATAAAGTAAAAATGCATCCAAGCCAGTTAATACATAATGCTTCTTATCTCATGTCTTTAAGAAGTATCCCAATTTTGGAGATGTCAAAATAAAAAGAAAACAAATACGGTGTACTTAGAATTTAGTAAATAGTAAATACAGTATTTGACATGCTTCTAAGTAATAAAGCATAACACGATAAGCATTCATGAATAGTCTTACTCCCAATCCAAGAATTACCTGCTGCTTACAACTCGCATTTCCTCCCATGACTCATGCAGGTAGGTGCTCCTCCTCCTCAATCTTGAGTTAGTTATTGCTTTGCTTTTTTGCTTCTTGAACATATTTAAGCCCTCTTTCCTGCTAACTTAAGAACTCCCCAAGAGAAGAGGCTCTGTCCCCTACCACTTTCGTGTTCAGTGCCCGAACCTGGTTTAGTAGTGTTGGAGAACCATTATTGGCTAACAGGACAAACAGGTGGTCGGAGGCATTCCCAGATTGCCTTTACCCTTCAAGGTCTGCTTTTTAAACACCAGTTCCTCTAGGAAATCTCTGACATCCTGAACTGGACATGAGCCTGCCTCCTTTTGGAACTCTGCCAGCAATTTTTCTTTCTCTACTCCTCGTTCTACAGATATATCACCTCCTTTCAGTGATAGCTTCTCACCCATGTCTTCCTTCCCGCTAGAGTGGCACAAGCAGGATTCCTGTCCTTTGTGCTTGGTGACCCTCCCAGTGCTTGGCATAATAGTAAAAGATAAGAGTAGAGTCAATTATGTCTGGTACTTTACATGTATTCTCACCAAGTCTTCATAAATTGAGGTCACTGCTATAACTTGTTCCCATTTAACAGATGAAGAAACTGAGGCTGGTGCTCATAATTGCTTATGCAATAAGTAGATGTTAAAGGAAGGAAGATGATACTGCATCTAAATCATTTTGCCTTCCCATTCTTCAGTTTTCCCCCATCATTCAGGCCCTATGTTTATTCTAGGGTACGAGGTTCAGAAATAAATGGGAAAAATCAAAAAAATAAAATAAAATAAATGCATGTTTTCTTTCAGAGTGAGATTGAACAATTCCTTAAATTTTTGAGACATTTGTATTTTCATATATTATCTGCCCAGTTTTCTACTGGATTTTATTTATTCCCTTCCTGACTTATAAGAGATTTTTATGTATCATAAAAATTAGACTTCATTTCTAGGTTCTACTATGCAAATATTTCCCCAGTGTTTCAGTGATATTTTGCCTTTGCTATGCTATTTTAGCCACATTCAGTTTTGATATAATTGTTTTTATCAATTGTCTCCTTACAGTTCCTAAATGTTTTGTATTATAATTTTATTTGGAAATGCATTCCCACTTCTAAGATGATAAGAATATTTTTTTTAACCATTTGAGAAATGCAGATCAGCCTAGAATCTTAGCAGCACCTCCCTACCTTGGCACAATCATTTATTCATTCATTTGTTTAACCACCACGTTGATGTGTAGCCGCTGGTGTAGACACGGGTGAACACAGCTAGAAAATGTTCCTGGTTTCAGGGAAGTTGCAATCTAATAGAGATTAATATCACATAAACGAATGCATAAGCACAGTGTTTTTAGATAGTGGAACTGCTGGGGGGACAGAGGAACTGAACGATGGGGGGATTAATGGTGGAGAGCATGTTACCTCCGAGGTAGTGAGATTTCAGCTAACAGCTCCACGCTGTCGGCTGAAATCAGATTGTTCAGATGTAGGGAACAGCCCCGACAGAGGAAGGGGATCATGAAGGAGCAGGAACCATCGTGGTTGTGAAGGGAGGGTGATGGTAGATGAAGGTGGAGCCAAGATCCCATCTTTGAAAGCCAGGTTTTGGAATTTGGCTTTTATCCTGAGTACGGTTTGCAATGATGTGCATTTTCCAAAGATCCCTCTGGCTGCTGTGCATGCAGAGAAGAGATTTTGGGGGGCAAGAAGGAAAGCAAAAAGAAGGTTATGTAGGAACAACGTGCCCACTTTGTACAGCCCCAGAAAGTGGTCGGTAGACCCAAGGTTAGAGTAAGACTTCTCCAAGTTCAAGGTTGGGCCCGGTTACTGCAGCCGAAACACTGGGCAACTCAGGCATGCGGAGGTGATGCGAGTTTGAACCTGGAGCAGAGAGGGGCTTTGTGTGGGGGGCCATCGTGCAAAGGCAAGCTGGACAGGCAGCGACCTTGCTTGCTTGGCACTGGCAGGAGGGCCGTGCTCACTGTGATGGATGGCTTCACATTGTTCCCCGGGCTGCACTCAGAGGCAGGAGGAAGGCACAGCCCCTGGGGACCGGGAGTCGTCCCTGGGCTTTCTTGCACTTGTCATCTCCGTGGTATTCCAGCCAGAATGTTAGCTGTGTGTTCTAGCCATGTTGCCGCCGAGGCGTCTCACTATCGTTAGTTATACGGTCTTGGCGTTGATACTTCCACGCGTTTTAAACTCAAAAATATCTGAATTTTGGAGAAAATGACACAAATAGGTTTTTTGGAGTTTTTTTT
>VBSM01000316.1:10391695-10402102 GCA_008086735.1 Cheirogaleus medius
TGCCTCGGCCTCCCAGAGTGCTAGGATTACAGGCATGAGCCACCGCACCTGGCTAGTTTTCACTTTTTAAACAGAAGTTAGATGAGTTTTATAAAGTGTACTGAGAAAAGGCATTAGTGGTAAACTCCTTGTTACAAATACAGTTTTACATATTTACTGACCTCGACCTCAGATTCCCTTGGGAGGACAGCAGATGTTTTGGAAAAATAAAATCAGCTGCTAATCTGTAATCGATAGCAATAGTAAAAGTAATAATAATAATAACACTTAATTTGGTGCTTGTGAAGTACTATTGTCTTAAGAAGTACTTCATATATTTTAAATCATTTCTCACAAAACCGGAGTAGGAGATGGTGTTGTTATTTCCATTGTACACTTGAAAAAACTGGTGCAGAGTGATTTGATCACTTGCCCAAGGACAGGGGTGGAGCTGGGATTTGAACCCACGCCTCTGGATTCGTCTTCCAAAAGAGACTGTGCAACAAAGGGTGAAAGGAAAAGGGGAGATGGATTTTTCCTCTTTTCACTTTTTCCCTGGGGGAGATACCTTACGCATGGGTTTAGAAGGCTGCTTCTCTTCTCCGGCTGAAGACAATTCCATATTCATGTCTTGATCATTGTTAGACCAGGTCATTGGAATGATTGGAAAAGGAAGCTAAAAATCAGGATGGGTCAAGAAAGACACCAGGACCAAAATAAAAAATAACTCGAGTTGTGCTTTACAACTTTCAAAGTGTTTTCCACTGTGTGTTTTCCTGAGATGTCCCCCCTCCCCAAATTGTCATCACCACTTTCTTACAGATGAGGACAGTGTGGCCAGAGAGAAGTGGCCGGCCTGCCCTGGGTCCTCATGCCGGTCCACTTGGGACTAGAATGCAAGCCCTGCCCTGCCCTCCTGTTCCCCTCGTCTCTCCCCTCCTCCTTCCCATTTGAATTCTTACTCGTTGAGTAAGAGAAACTCTTCTATAAGCATTAGACATGGGCCATGTGATTTCATTTCTTTTTCCAACATGTACTGGTTTTCTGTTGATGCATGACCAATGGCCACAAATGCAGCAGCTTAAACTAGCTCACAGGTCTGTGGGTCAGGAGTCCAGGTGTTAGTTGCACCGAGTTCTTGTCTGGGGACTCTGGGGAACGATCTGCTTCTAAGACCACCCAGGTTGTGGGTAGAGCTCGGTTGCTTGTGGTTGTAGGACTGAGGTCCCCATTTCCTTGCTGGGTGTCAGCCAGGAGCCACCCACGTTTCCTGCCTCGTGGTCCCTCCCATCCATCGTGAAGCCAACAGTGGCACATCGAATCTTCCTCGTGCTCCAAGGATCCGACATCCTCAGTCTCTGATTTTTAAACTCCAAGTTCAAGGGTGCCTGTGATTTTGCCAGGCTCACTCAGATAATCCCCCTTTCTTAAATCAGCTGATTTGGAACCTTCATTTCAGCGGCAAAATCCCTTCCCCTAACACCTGGATTAGTGCTGACTGGGAGGGGGCATGTAGGTGGCACAGGCTGAGGAATGTGGGGGTCCTCTTAGGATTCTGCCTGCCACGTCACATAACAGCATCACAAAAAAGAGAGACACACGGAAACCAGAGCCAATGCCAAGGTATTTGTTTCCATAGTAATTGCATAAATTCTTTAATGTTTTTAGAGGGTTTTTTTTTTTTGCCAACACGTATGCATTTTGTACTTACTAGGTCATTTGATTTAAAAGCATATTTGCAGTCTGTGTGCCTCTCTTTACCTTAAAAGGATCGAGAAGGAAATGAACGAAGTAGATGCAGAATTAGTTGAACAACACAATCGCACATCTCTAACTATTCAGTAAGTTCGTTTCCTTCCCATGGTTTCTTCCTTTCTTTTCAGCCTCTCTGCTCCGTCTGCTTGAAACTGCTCTTTGGCTGTTCGATTTCCTTCTGTACTTTTGGATTTTGTATTAAATATATCACCTCCTCATGTGGATGAATTCCTTAATGGACTTACCTAGAGTAGGTTAAAAATGAGAAGTTTTTCTTAGCTCTCTGACGCTTCCTTGGTAGCGGCTCTCTAATTATTTATTTATTTATTTATTTATTTATTTTTAGCATTTTTCTGATGACTAGTGATGTCGAACATTTTTTCATATGCTTATTGGCCATTTGTATGTCCTATTTTGAAAAATGTTCATGTCTCTTGCCCGTTTTTTAAAAAAATTTCAGAATATTATGGGGGCACAAGCATTTTGGTTACATGAATTACTTTTGTACAGTTTAAGTCAAAGTTATAAGTGTGACCATCCCCCAGATAGTGTGCATTGTATCCGTTAGGTGTGAATTTACACATCCCCTCCTCCCGCCTCCCACCTGCTTGATTTCTGCTGAATTTTACTAACATATGTACATATGACTGTTGATCATTTACTTCCAATTTAATAGTGAGTACATGTGTTTTTTTTTTTTTTAATTTGTTTAATTTATTTATTTTTATTTCAGCATATTATGGGGGTACAAATATTACGGTTACGTATATTGCTATTTCTGGATTTGTTGATTGCCCGTGTCTGATTCTGTCTGCCCTGGAGCGTCAGGGAGGGGAGGACCAGATCTGTCTTGTTCTCCCTTACGGGCCCAGTGCCTAGACTGTGCTTATTTGTACAAAGAAGACACCAAAAATCATGTGTTAAGTTGATGTGTAAATAGAAGGTGATGTTCTAGTGCGTGTAGAATGGTTAACTTTAACATTGGTTTGGAAAGGTTGGTAGAGTCGTGAAACCAAGTTAAGTCTGAGGTCACTGCTAAAGCATATGTTGTTTGAAAGCACCTGATTGACAGTCACAGAGCACTTACAAAAAGAGAGGAGACCCTACAAATGGTAGAGCCAAAGAGGAACATATTGTCCTTTAGATCATGCAGTGCTCCTGGGCAGGTGGTGGGTGATAAGTCTCCAAGTCATGGGCTGTCTGCTGGTTGGATCAAGGTTTCTTGGCAGATTTTTAATGCCTCAAGACAGATGCTTCTCTGTCCCCCTCGTCCTCCTTTGGACGGCTCCTGTCTGCTTTTCTCCTGAGCTTCACCTTCACCTCCAAGCAGTCATAGTAATTGAAAATCCGCTTAGAAGGTGTTCGACATTGGGCACGATAGTCAACCATTCTGAGCCTTGTTTTCCTCCTCTGTAAAATGGGTATGACGGTTCTCACCTCAAAAAGGTCATTGGACGGATCGAAGGACACTGAATGCAAATGTTGGACACACGCTGAGATGGATAAATGTTATTTTCATTATTACAAGACTATATTATTTTAGCCAAGACTGAAAATGTGGTGTGGGATTGAAATGATCATCTTAACAGCAAATAGTTTTGGAAGTTACAGGTTGTGTATCTCAAATCTGAAATCCAAAAGGCTCCAAAATCTGAAACTTTTTGAGCACTGACATGATCTATCTCATAAGGAGAAAAAATTCCACACATGACCTCATGGGTTGCAGTCAAAATGCAGGCACGCTTTGTTTCATGCACAAAATTGTTACGAGAATTTTGTAAAATTATCCTTAGTCTATATGTAAAAGGCATATAGGAAACATAAATGAATTTCATGTTTAGACTTGGGTCCCATCTCTAAGACATCTCATAATGTATAAGCAAATATTCCAAAATCTGAAATCTGAAACACTTCTGGTCCTAACCATCATTTCACATTTATAAGGGATACTCAACCTGAAGTTACAGTAGATTATAGAATCATTGGAGATGATATCCTACTTAATTGATGTTTATCATATTTTAAGGAGGGACTACCTAGTTTCAGATCTTTAGATTGAAATCCATTTCACATACAACTGCATTGAGTACAATTTATATATATATATATATATTTTGATGATTCAGAGGCACTTTGTAACCTTCAGTGCCTCTGAGTTTTAGTCTGAACTCCAGTTAGCATTTTTTGTAGTTGTTTAGAAGTGTTGATTCATATCAAGTATGGAAAGCAACTTCTACCTGTTCACCATTTCGCATTCCTTAATACATAATATAAAAATTGTTCAGTGAACACAAATTGGCTTACCTCTACCCAGTCCCAATCTCCACTTGGTGGCCTTCGCCGGGGTGAGGACTGTCCTGTCCCCCCGGCTTGTGCTAGGAAGTAACAGAACCAAAGCAGGAACCTCCGTGGATGGAGCCCAGGAGCCGAAGTCCGTGGGGCTTCATCGAGCTCATTTCCCGTAAAGTACCAAAAGTTGTTCCAAGTCAGCCACGAAGTTATCACATTTCAGATGAGACCATTTTAGGGAGTGACAAGGGCAGAGTAGATCAATTAACATTGCTTTTATTTGAAGAAAAAAAAATCACTCTGAAAGGACATCCCCAGTGGAATCCTCAAGTCGGGCCACACAGAAATATCAGATGCGGCATCGGAAGAGTTGAGGTGGCGTCTGTCGTCTGTTTATGCTGGGTGTCGTTTCTGTGCTTGAAGCTGCGTTCCTGTCGTCTCGTGTGTTTTGCCTGCCTTTTCATCCACCGAGTGTGATTGAGAGAGGCCAGACTCCGCCATGCCCCTGAGCAGCTGAGAGAGCTCAGACAGCTGGCGCCACGTCTCTGTGTGCCTCAGTTTCCCCTCCTGTAAAATGGAACTATTCGCTTCTCATCTGAGCCTTGGAACAATAAAAGGAAATTTCCTGTAGATGTGAAAAAACATTTTTTTAGATAGCACGCGCGTGCTTTTATTTTTATTTTAACCCAAATTAATATGCCAGATCAGGATGCTGTTTTCAGAGTCATCGGCATCAGTTCATCATATTTCTAGGTGAAAGTGATTATAGGTAATAAATATCCTTTTTTTTTTTTTAAACTTATTGCAGAGGCAGTTTTTCCACTGTTAATGAGGGTAATTTGACTTGGTTGAAGGATTGCAGTTCTTAAGAATTAATGCAGTAATCCAATTCAAAGATTTAAAGAGATCTAAGATTTTTCACAGGTCGCGTGCTAGCGAATGTGCTCCTATCACATAGCAGCTAATGGACTTGAACGCCAGTCTGTCATTTACCGTCCCATCGCTGCATAGCAGCTTTGCCCTTGGTCGTGAGTATACTTCCCAAGCATTGCAGGTTATTTAGAAGTGTGGTATATTTGTAACACTTTTGAGAGATAGTATCCTATTTCCCACAGCCCCTAATTACTATAAAAACTGGGGTTATCTTTCTTAATTACATGTTTGAATCCTAATCTGCTAAGGTCTGAGGAATATCAGGCTCAGAGGAAGCTGCCTTCTCGCCTCTCTTTTGCAGAGGGAGGGCCTTTTATTATTTTTAAGTGTATTTTTAAAAACTAATTCACATATCATTGTATTCGTACCTATAGGTTAATTCACGCGAATACAAAGGTTACGTGCATCGTATTCATAACTTTCCATTTTTGATAATGATGCATTATTAACAGCCAACCTTATTTTGTAGAGCCTTATTTGTAAAGGATGTTGGAAACGCTCTTATTGCCCGATCCCATGATGTTCCTAAATATTTTTTAAAAAATCCCATTTTGAGGCAATTAGAAGCATTCGCTTCCTCCCCCACGTGTGTTCTCCAGACGGCGTCACTGTTCTGTGCACACAGGAACCTTTGTTCCTTAATTAGAAAAAGGACTAGAGCTCATTAATTGTGGTTCCAAGTGGTGTCTGCTCAAACACCCAGCCTGAATCTGGGAGGCTCTCGGCAGTTCCCAGAACTGTGAAAAGATCAATAAATAGCCGAGGGTCCTTGGAGGGCCACCCTCACACCCTGAACTGCCCCTAAGGGCCTGGCTGGCTGCTCATCAGTTTTAAAGCCAAAGAGATTTCTGTACTCACAGGAGGGGAGGGGAGGGGGGAAGGTACAATGTATATAGAAATCTAGAACTTTACCTCTGTGGAAAGCCCATCATCTTGCAAAACAAAACCAAAAACAGATCAGAAATCTCCTTTGGATTTATTGATACGTTAGTGGACACCATCCAGATGCATTTAGATGTTATTGAAATTGGGTGAATTGCTGGCAAACATGATGGAACGTTTTCTAGGCTGATTTTCACTGCTGGCATTGGGCATCAGAGGAGTCCTAAGAGTTTTGAAAGCTCAAACTCCCAAACTGCATTGGCAAAAGCCTCAGACTTCCTCAGTTATCAGCAAAGAGCCCTAATTTCCACAACAAGAGCAGGCATTTCTCCAGCCCCTAGGAAACTTCGTTCTCGTTTGTCTAACATTACCAGAAATATGAACACTGCAAAATGGTGGACCCAACTCAGTGGTTGAGATCTAGGTCCCAGCAGCAGAGACGTGAGCACATGAGTGAAAAATCTCAGGCTACGTGGATGATGTTTTTCTGTGGTTTGGCTGGACACTCAAGGAAGCTCTGAAATATAAAGGAATAGGGAGAATAGAGCAAGATGTCAGTTCGAAAGCCAGAGATTGGAGAATAGAGTGCTTAATTTAAGGGTCAGTTCACTTCTCTTTGAGAAGGGTTTATCCAGTCTGGTAGCTAACTCTCTGAAAGGAAAAGGACTCAGGGGCCACGAGGCAAGTCTAAGATCCTCTCCTACCACCCCTCGCACCAACTCCCTCCTCATTTCTTGCCTTTTCCTTCCATCCCTGCCAAAGGATAAATTGCCCTCATCCTGCTAATGCTAATGGAAGACATTATTAACAAAAGGGAGTGCTTCATAAAGGAAGCTGAAATCTGGCAGGTGGAGGCATGACACCCTTATGCTGATAGTCGAACAGGTCAGAAATGGTGAATATGGAAACAAATATTTCCCTGAAATGTTCTGCCATTTAAAGACACATGTCTAGCTAGCAATATATATATATAATTTTTTTTTCCTCCCTACCGGTAATCTTTTTTTAATGTTGTATTTCTCAGGGAAAGAAAAATAGATTTCAAAATGTAAAAACCTGTTCTTCAATTGAGTATGCAAAAATCTCATTGCAGTATTTATTCTAAACCTGATCTCATAATGTTCAGTCAAGAAGAAAACAGCAAAAAACAGTTGTTGATGGACTTAGCGCAGAACTGGATTAAATAAGCATTAGTCTACTGAAGCTGATTACAGGAATATGAAAATGCAGTATCTTAATGGTACATATTTTTATGTGGCAGCTCAGTTGCCTTTCATTTTGCAGCTAATATGTCTATTCTTATGAGTCATTTACTTCTTTAATTACCTTTTGCAGGCAAGGCACCATGGCATATTAATGTGAATGATTTTTACTGCCAGTTTATCATACAATGCCCCAGAAGTTGAAAAGCGTAATTGACTTGGAAGAACAGCTCATGAAGGAAACAATATTTAGTTGACAGCTTTCCTTGTACTCTCTGTTGACGTTTATGAGTTTACACTATGCTAAAGGAGTAATAAACACAATTTTCTTTCAATAACAGGAAAGGGTAGCTTCTAAAATACATTTGTGGAAAACACATTTGTTCATTTCTTGAATAATAGGAAAATAACACATTTTCAGTGATAAGACTTCTCAGATTGCCAATTGAATTAAACCTTTGAAGGTACATTTATAACCTGTCTCAGAGCTTTAGGAGATATCAGAGTTCATGCGATTGCATCGTTTTAACGAATATTTAAATTATATACAGATTTGCATAAATCATACTCAAATCTAGGTGTTAGGGTGGGACTATTTAGTCCCGTCCTCCCAACTTCCAGGAAAAGGGAAAGCAGGAAGGGAGCTTGGGAATCAGGAATGGTCTGGAAGATTTTCTTTCTCCAAAGAGAGGGAAAGAAAGCCTGGCAGTACATTTTGGGAAAATGGAAAAGGCAGAGTCAGTACAAGTCCTTCAACAGCCTGGCCTTGGAACAGTTAAATAAAGACTTGGGTGGGTTGCTGCTGTTTTGGAGTCTGGAAAGTCGCCTTGACTCGACTTGGACAGTTTTGTTTGAACCGTCACCTAGGCAGTCCCCTGGGCCCTGAGCTGGTTCCCTGGCTCTGGGCGGGCCCACGTTTGGCACATTGGTTTAGATGGAGTTAAACTTTTCACAGTTTTCTGGATTGTTTGCAGTTCAGTCCTGTGCGACATAATGAAAGGTTTCTAGCCATCTGTTGTTAAGCTGGCGGTGAACAAGGCCAGTATATCCAAACAAAGTTCTGGCCTGCTGTAAACTGAACCTGTCAGTTTAGCATAGCTTCGCTGACCCCTCCAGGGAGCAAGCAGCCCTTGGTACCAGGCACTTACCACTTAGAACTTTCAAAGGGGAACTATTTGGGGGGTTGGGGGCAGCCTGTTTACCTTTTCCCCTTGTGTTCCTCTCACTGGCTTGGACTGGTTTATACTTGATCTTTAAATGGATAAATGGATATGCATCCTCCCTCCTTTTTTGGGGGTGGGGTGGTACCTTACTTCTTTTTTTTTTTTGAGACAGAGTCTCACTCTGTTGCCCAGGCTAGAGTGAGTGCTGTGGCGTCAGCCTAGCTCACAGCAACCTCAAACTCCTGGGCTCAGGCAATCCTTCTGCCTCAGCCTCCCGAGTAGCTGGGACTACAGGCATGCGCCACCATGCCCGGCTAATTTTTTTCTATATATTTTTTTTAGTTGGCCAATTAATTTCTTTCTATTTTTAGTAGAGACAGGGTCTCACTCTTGCTCAGGCTGGTTTTGAACTCCTGACCTTGAGCGATCCGCCCGCCTCGGCCTCCCAGAGTGCTAGGATTACAGGCGTGAGCCACGAAGCCCGGCCTGGTACCTTACTTCTTAATAGGGGATGGTAACTTTCAGAACAAGGTATGAGTGTCTACAAACACGTGTGAGGTGGCTGGCATTGGAAAGGGTGTTCTGTGCTGTTATTTTTGTCTCAATTATTTTATCGTTCAGTGTTTGAGGGACAAATAGTCCAGGCAAGAAAACTCTTAATATTTATTACCTAACATATATAATTAAAATTATTTCATGGTTTTAAAAAAGGACTTTTTCCTCCTTCCTTCTGTGTTTTGCATTGCATCATCAGGAGTTCCTATGTAGCGCAGCTTAGCAGAGCAGCAGTCAGGCATAACTGTTGCTTTCAATTGCCCAGCTTAACCTTAAAATAATTGCATTGTTTTGTGGTATTTTTTCATTCTGTAGTAAATGTTTATTTCTTATCTGTTCAGCAGTGTTTCCTTGGCTATATATGAAATATTCCTATACATTGAGATTCTTGAGATTGTCTATCTGTATCTTAACACCTGTCTAAACTTAGTGCCCCTAACCTTTGTGAGTTTCCTTTTGTCAATAACACCTTGTAGGTGCTGGTACATTTTTATCTGGGCCTTGCTGTCGGGTATTTCCTATCCAGCGTGGTTACATTCGTGCCCTGTTAAGAGAGGACCCTTAGGATGCCATTGTTAAACCTCTGTGTCCATTCCAAGTCGTTAAAGTATCCACTGTTATTGAATTACTATTTAGGCCACTCTCCTGGCCACTTTAGCATCTCTGCGTGAGAAGCAGACCACAGCCCCACACAGTGACAGAGAGAAAAAGACACGGAAAGCCTGTACACTTGTCTACAGCTCCAGCGTGAGTGGGCTTGGGCTCAACTTCAGCTGCCAATCAAGGAAGGGACAAAGGTCGAGAATTCCATAAATAGGGGGCAGAGGAAGCAAAGGACCAAACAAGGAGACAGGAGCCTTCCCCTTTAAGGGACAAGGATTTATCAGAGGAGTGAAAAATATTCAATTTAAAATTTAAATGAATGCACTTACTTGAAAATACCATAGAGTCATAATCTGTTTGTAAGGTGACTGACATATAAAAGTGCCTTTTTGTTTTAAAGTTAAAAAAAAAAATATGTACTCGGGTAGAGAGTTTCGGGCGTAAAATGTCAGGTAGGATGTAACGCGTGCTCAACTCCAAGAGTCAGGCAAATAACCTTGGTATCTGGGACGCTGCGTTTTAGAACGTGCAGTCGGAATTGCATTTTGTTGTGTGTCCTTTTATTTTTTTATTTATTTATTTGAAGGAGGGTTGCATTAAGGGGTCACCTATTAGCTGTGTTTTCGCTGTCTTAGACTCAGCCCTTCTGTCTATTAAAATCAAACCACTGTGTAAACATTCCAGTGTTGTTCTTGGTCTGTACCATGGCCGTGGGGATCAGGTTTCACCTGCCTGCACATCTTCAAGCAATTAGAGCAATTAGCGTGAAGCCATTTCACATTCAAGGATTCAAGGTCCATGGTGACATTCAAGTCCACAAGAAGTCTGAAAGGGAGAGAGGAGGAAGAGGCCCAGAGCGAGACTACTATTCCATGGCCCTGAGCAGACAATTTCTCTTTTAAAAAATGGTAGCTCTTTAATGATGTTATTATGAAGTTTTTAAATGACATATCAAAAGTTGTTTATATCACGAAAACCCAACAGTCATTTAATTATACTAATGAAGGTCTTTATACATGGCAGATTTCAAAAAAAAAAAAAAAGAA
>VBSM01000316.1:10410598-10420675 GCA_008086735.1 Cheirogaleus medius
AAAAAAAAAAAAGCAAGGAACATATCTAATAGGTATCATAGCAATGATAAACATCCTGCATGGAGCTTAAAGAATATGGAATCACTTGTGGAAGTATCTGACACCTAGCGTCGGAAATCAATCTGTTAATAGAAAAGAAGTGCAGTCTGGTGTGGGACGATCAAGTGGTCCAAGTGGCGGAGGGATGCTTTGGCGTGGCTTCATGTCTTCCCCACCTGCACAGATGGGGACGACACTCCCCCTGACCCCGTGACTGTATCTCCTTCTGCAGTTGGGACAATGATGACAGTGGAGAACTTTGACTTTTCTATTTCCTGTCCCTTTTGGATTTAACACAAACACACAATGTCACAATGCTTTTAAGAGCGGAGTTGTCTCTGCTCCACTTTTTCTCCGTGTCTGTCTTGATACTGTCTCATCAACTTGTTCGGGAAGACTGGAACATTTTAAGGAACCTCCACGGAATGCCCTGCCTAAATATGAGCTGTTATCGAATGCTTTTTTATAAGCCTAGGATACTTTGTCTAGCTTTGAGAGCTCTGAGTATGCATGATGCTACAGAGAAACACTCTCCCTTCTAGCTCTCTGATGCAAATCCCATAACCCAATTGATACAAAGCTTTGCTGTCTGCTGTGCTTGCTTTTGGAGGTTGAGTCAAGTGAATTTACTACCTATGAATGTTGAGAGTCCACACTCTTATTTGTAGTATCATAGAGTAGACCGAGCCGTGACTGGTACAAAGAGACAGTTAAAGGCTCGCTGATGAATGGTTGTTAATCCCCTGTTGTTTTTTACTTATGACGCCAATAACATGACTTGATGGTTGGCTTTCTTTCCTTGTGTATCTAGTATTTACATAGTCGTTAGAATTGGAACCTCTCCTTGAGCATCTAATATTTTCACGATCATTAGAATCCCTCCCTTTCCCATTGTCTTGTGAGAACCAAGCACTCCATTTGTTACAATATCATAGTTTTTTTTAAAAAAAAATTCAGTTTGGACAACCTGCTGCCTTGGAATGCTGTTGATTCTGTATGAATGGACACTTATATTTCTGCAAGCCACTATCATTTCTTTTTTTTTTAAGTGACCCACAAGCCTTCTTTCCCTCCTGTACTGGAATGATTGCTGTGTTTAAAGCAAAGACGTGATGGAGTCTCCCTGCGTACTCAGTCCTGGGTCTTGCAACAGTGATTGTCAGATTGTGTTAAATGGTGAGCTCCCGTGTTAAGCTGGTAGTTGGTGTGTGTGGGGTTGAACCAAGGCAGCAAATTAGCGTAGGAGGAAAAGGCTCTCTGGACAGACTCAAAGTGTATGGAGAAGATGAGAAATAAGGGAGAGAACATGATTTCTTTTCTACCTTCCTACTAATCTTCCCATGCTGTTGTTGTTTTGTTTTGTTTTGTTTTTTTTACTAGATTTTCCTCCCACCCCCATATGCACAGTGACTGTTGATTAGCCAGTGAAATTATCTCAGAAACAGTTTGATCTTGAGGGGTGGGGAGAGTCTAGGAAAGAAATTAGAGGAAGGATGACTGACTCAGACCAGCCTTTAAAGCTGGCAATGGGACAATTTCCCAGGGCAGACAGGAAATAACCAGCTCTCTTAACTGGCCAGTAAGGCACATGCCGTCTTTATTCTCAGGGTGCTCAGGATCTCACACTGATTTAATCAATTACCTGTGAGAAGAAGCACACATTCAAAGCTTGCAACAAGTTCTAAACAGTTTCAGGTAGAGGAGCACGTGGATGTATTTCCTTCTCAGAAGAAGCAACATTGAATTTGAGCTGGAAGAATAGCTAATTAATAATGTTCTTGCTGCTTAGCTAAACTCTAAAATTATTTTGGGAAAATTGATTGAAAGATGTTATTTATGTAAAATTCTGCCCAGTGGAATCTTTGAGGGAATCTCAGAATACAGATAGCAATCTAAGACAAGTGTTGGCAAACTTTTCCTGTAAAGAGCCACATAGGAAATATTTCAGATTTTTGGGGCCATTCGGTCTCTGTCTAAAGTGCTTCACTCTTACTCTTTAGCACAAAAGCAGATATAGACGCTATACAAACAAATGAGCTTGACTGTGTTCCAATAAAACTTTATTGGTGGATACCAAAATTTGAATTCCATATAGTTTTCACATGTCACAGAATATTATTTTTCTTTTTATATTTTCTCAACTATTTAAATAAGTAAAAACCATTCTTATTTGATGGGCCAATATATGACAGATAATACAAAACAGGTGATAAACCCATGACCAAAAAACTTTCCAATTAGTCATATATTTTTAAGTCCTCCATGTGTCAGTGCTTATCTCGGACCTTGTCACCAAGGGTGTTATGCAAAACATTTCGTAAAGATTTTTCTCCTCCTACCAGCTTGCTTTATGTGTGTGTGTGTGTGTGTGTGTGTGCGTGCGTGCGCGTGTGCTTGTTCAAACCATATTTTATATAAACTTGTTGATGTTTCTTAAAATATGGTAGACATGTTTTGTAGCATCAGCTCCCTTCATAAACATGCTAAACATAGGATTACCTAGCCCTACAACATCAGCACCTGCTATGAACTTGAAATGTAAATAGCTCAAACATCGTAAACATGCTTATGCAAAACATAATTTGCAAATAACAGATGGCACTTATTTACGAAGAATGGGAAGGCCCTGATGAGAATGAAGCAATCTTGAACCAATAGAATGGAAGGTGCATCGACGATGCCCAGGTTCCCATGGCCAACCAGAACTGGTGACCCAGGTACCCATCTCCCTGACTCTCTGAGTGCCGAGAGCTGGCTGTGGACCACGGCACACCAGCCACAAGGCAGCTTCAACCCCTCGTTTAGATCAGGGCATCCATTGGAGATGGCCCCATCCACAGATGAAGGTGGTCACGCCTTCGTCTCGTAGCGTGCAGAGCCATTTCTTTTTAGTTTTGTTGAAGGACGATAAATGCAAGTGTATGCACCTGGGCCCTGAGTGCCTGGTTTTATCATTCACCTCCACTCTGTGACATCCTCAAACCGTGTCTTTACTGTAACCGGAGCCTAGCGCTAAAATACAGCCCCCCAGTTATCCAGTGCCATGCAATTGTCGCATCTCTTATAAAGGGAAGTGTTGACTCAACCCAGTCCAGGAACCACCACCAAAAGTAAAAGCTCTCCAGAGATGGGCTTGAACCTTTTAAGTTATTTACATTAGCCGTTGATCTGGAACTTGAGTCAGAGTTGATCCTTGCTTCTTAAAAGTGAAAATTCTTTCATTTGTTCATATCCTTTCTCTCCCTGTCTCGCTGTCTCTCTCTTTCTGCTGCTTCCCTGCTCCTTTCCCCTCTTCCTCCCTTCCCTCTCTCTGTCTCATACACTCAGAAACACATATCTGCACACCTTATTATTAGATCCAGAAGATCTCATTTTATCTTCAAACAGCGTATCCTAAGGAACTTTTCTCCAACTGTGATTCAGATACTGTTGCGAAAATAAGAAAAGTCCGTTCTCCTCGGTCGTATGGAAATAAAGATGATCTCAGAGGTTTAGGCAGCGGAGTCTGAGATGAAGGACATTAATCTGGTTTTGATGCACATAACAGGTTAAAGTGGCTGTCAAAGTCATCCTGTATGGGAACCACAGTGGACATGGGACTCTGGTGCAATTTCCAAAGGGGATCTCATCCGTCATTCCATATTTCCCACTGATCAACAGTGAACATGGTAATAAGCATTTTTGGCCTTTTGCAAATGGGAGATTCCAGAGATTGGTATTATAATGCCCAAATACGTGATCTTAGTCACTAAGGATTCATTGCCGCTTTGTGCCTGTGACTATTTAAAATCTAGATGACAGTGATGTATATATGTATCATGGAAAGTCAGAAAAAAAAATCCTTTAGTGAGTGATTTCAAAGCATGTTACAAGTTACACTCAATTCACTTTAAAAACTCTTGCTGAGACCTACAGTGATTTTTAAATTGATTTTAACTTTATTTTGGGGTAGGTAATACTTTGCTCTGACTTTGTTAACACACTCATGACAAGGCCCGGGAATTTTTGTGGGAGAATTCATAACAATTCATATCAAAATGAAGTATTCTTTGCCCTAGTGTTGTCTGTCTATCCCAAATATATGAAGTTATTTTACCTGTGTATATTCATCTGGGGACTGAAATTTGGGAGCCAGTTTGCACGTACTTTATCTTATAGTGTTCCCTGTTTGGTAAGTTGACCAAAATTTCCCTTGGATTCTTAGAAGTTTCTAGACCTTTGTCCCCTGTGCTCCTGTCTTTGATTATTTTCTTTAACGGGGCTCTGGATGAAATGATGTGAAGGAGCTGGGGTTTATTATGTGATTACGTTAAGTTCACGCACCGCATGTAGAGCCTAAAAAGGATGTTATATATATAAATGACTTTTTTGCCCCCTTCAAATGAGCGAAATAAGTCCAAGGATTCCAGTAGCTAATTTTGAAATGTATCACCATTGTCTAGAGCCGGCTCAGGACACATTTGTTGAAAACTTCAGTTGGAGTTTTCTACTTTCTTTTGCCCACGTGCGCTTAGGAGGGCGTGCTCGGATAAGAATGGTGACGCGTGTCTGTGAATGTTTTTCCTAAAGACACTTCCTATCTTCCTGTTCGCCGAAGTGGGTTGACTTCAGCCTCTCTGGGACTTGATTATTTAAAAATGGAAGATCTGTGTCTCGCAATATTGGGCGAAGTGTGGTCAAGTATGTGGCGTCTTCGTGACTTTGTTTCTCCCTGCTTGTTCTGTTTTAGCATGAAACGTATGTCACCTTTCCCCTCTTCCTCATCATCTTGCTTTCCACATCTCTTCTGACTGTCACCTGCAGTCCCTCCGTCTACCTTTGCAAGCAGCAGCCAGACTGGTCCCCTTTGCGGATCAGCCTATTACTCTGGGCACTCTGACGGTGGCTCTTAAATGCGTAACAGTTCCCTTTCCTACATTAAAAAGCCGTACAACCTTCCCGTGGAATAGCTCAGGGAACATCTATAGTAGGAGGGGAGGCTTCTGCTCCTGCATGCACCTTGCAGAGGGGACTATTTTTCTTATATGATATAAATGCAATCTTCACTCTGCCCACTTGTACACCTACGCGTGTACTGAGCGTCTCCAAGGAGACGAGGAAACCCGGAGTCCAGCGATGGTGGCTCCCCCCCTGAGACAGCAGGCTGGAGTCGCAGGCATCTCTCCCAGGCGCCTCGGCTTCCACATGCCCCTCTCAGCCAGCCTCTTTTCTCCAGGCTCTTCCAGGCAGGCTTTCTCCAGTGTCTCTCTCCCATCACAGATGAAATAGCCTGCGCCTTGCAGCTGAAGGGCTGGTCGTGGTGAGTTCAGTAGGCAGATGGCCTCCCTGGGACAAGAGGGCTGGATGTCGCAGGAGGGACAGAAGGGTTCCACCTGCCCGAGATCTTCTCTCTGCCATTTGTTTCTCTGTGTTTCTGTCTCTCTGCCTTCCTTTGCACCTTCTAGACACAAAGGCACCACTCAACCTTGCGAAGCGTAATAAAAATATTGGCTGTTGGCCGGGCGCGGTAGCTCACGCCTGTAATCCAAGCGCTCTGGGAGGCCGAGGCGGGAGGATCGTGTGAGGTCAGGAGTTTGAGACCAGCCTGTGCAAGAGCGAGACCCCGTCTCCACTAAAAAAAATAGAAAGAAATTAGCTGGACAACTAAAATATATTTATAGAAAAAAACAAAATTAGCCGGGCATGGTGGCGCATGCCTGTAGTCCCAGCTACTCGGGAGGCCGAGGCAGGAGGATCGCTTAAGCCCAGGAGTTTGAGGTTGCTGTGAGCTAGGCTGACGCCACGGCACTCTAGCCTGAGCAACAGAGTGAGGCTCTGTCTCAAAAAATATATATATATATATTGGCTGTTACAACTGTATAGTTATGAGCCGGTTTAGTGAGCTTGTCCTGTCCGGAGGAGTCCATATTTTTCGATGTCTGCCCTGAGCAATAATCATCTTGACCACTCGGTTTCGTTTTCCTCATTCTTCTTCAATGCACAGGAGCCCCCCAGGCCTCTTACCTTTCCCCAAGTCCATCATTGTCACTGTAACTTTTCTCGGAAATGGACACGTTATTTTCTTAAATCAATGAAGCGTGTGTTTCTCTTGGAGGAACACGCCACCATCGTAAGTCCATTATGCTCACTCTCTAAAACTATAGCATCGGGTCCTTTTTTCTTTCTTTGTCTTCCCACCCCCCCTGTCCGGGGAGAACATGAACACGGTCCCCCATAGTATCGGAGTATCAGGTCCTTTTGATGAGTTGACCACATCTGTGATCTCTCTGTGCCTATTCTTTGATGCACAAATAATTTGGTTACCGTATAGAAATTATTACTGATGTAATCCCCCAAGAAATCTCATTTTGTCTCTAAACTCAAAGTGCATCGTTTAATGATCATTCTTGACGTCCCTTCCATGTGTACATTCTTGGTTCTCAGCTGAATTGACTCAAGAAACCTCACTTTTCATGTGATCTTTTTAAGCACAGTGTCTACAAACTTCAATATTCTGTTGCTGATCCTGTTGCCCTCTTTGGAGAGGTGTGTGTGGCTAGCCATTATTCCTGTCCTTAATTCTTTGACGGTGAATGTTCTCATGAGGGTTTATTGATGACAATTTTTTTTTCTTTTTCACTTCAACTTTAAAAAAAAAAAAAAGATTTCACTCTGTTAGCCAGGCTGGAGTGCAGTGGTGTGATCACAGCTCACTGTAACCTTGAATTCTTGCCTCAGCCTCCCAAGTAGCTGGGACTACAGGCATGCACCACCACACCTGGCTAATTATTTTTATTTTTTGTAGAGACAGGGTTTTTCTATGTTGCCCAGGCTGGTCTTGAACTCAAGTGGTCCTCCTGCCTCAGCCTCCCAAAGTGCTGGGATTACAGGCGTGACCCACCATGCCTGGCCTCCTTGAACTTTTAGAAAGATTTATCGATCATCCGTTCAGCATTATGGAGAACTCTCCTGTTTTCTTCTTGCTTTAGCTTTAATCCATATCACCTCCCCAATTTCTTTCTTTAAGGAAAAACCATCCCTTATTATAAGCTAGAAAGAGTCATTGGTAATAAATGTAACTAGTTTTGTTCGAGGTAGAATAATGTCCCCTTTAAGGTGACTAGAGGTCAGATTTGCTGTTTTTCCCTATGAATTCCATCTCATCTGTCTTGATCTTCCTTCCCAAATAACCGAATCCATAGCGAAAGTGTTATGTTCAACTGGAGTTCCCAAGTCCCCCCAAGAAGAACTGCGGGGAGGGTGAAGGTACCCCTGAAACTATGGTCTGTGTGTTGTCTGCCAGGTTTCACCAGGTTTCTGTCTTCGCCCGGGTCCCCGTTGGCCTCTCTGCCATCCTTCCTCAAAGTCCCAACCATCCATGCTCCCAAATTTCATGTCACAGTTTTGGAAGGGATAAAGTGTCTGCTTAGATAAATTGCTGTACCTGCGAGCTGTGGATGAAATTAGCCGAATCAAAGGAAATGTAAACAACTTCTGGAAAGGTTTTCAACGGAGACCGGTGGGAAGTCTTGCTTGCAATTTCATTGGCCCGGAAATAGGAAAGTCGGGAGCCAAAGTGCGCTTCCCGGAATCCTGCCGGCGAAGGGTACCCTGAGCCCGTGCAGTGACGCGGATGCTCTTCTGTTTTTGTGTCCAGGCTCTTCAGGTGGCAAGACAATTGCTTCTGCAGCAGCAACAACAGCAGCAGCAGCAAGTTAGTGGATTAAAATCTCCCAAGAGGAATGACAAACAACCAGCTCTTCAGGTAACAATTATTTTTTTATTTTTTTTAATGACACGGTGCCCTCTGGGACAGCCGGTGAGCAACTCACTCAGCAGTGGATTGTGTTGAGAATTGCAAATCATGTAAGACGGTGTTCTGCAGAAGGTGCGTTTTTTAGTTTACCAGGAGAGTGTGACGTTTTGGGGGGAAAGTGGGTATTTGATCAAAAGTTTTATATTGCTAAGGGCAAGAAGATCTACCGATTAGTCAATATAATAGGAGGATGAGGAGTGGTAGGTGTTGGGTCGCTTCCTAGGCAGTGTGGGTCACCAACGAGAAGAAGTTCACAGCACTCAGAATTGTCGCCACTTTCGTTCATGGTGGGGATAGACGTGGAATAAACACACACACTTTAGTGCAGTGGTTCTCAATAGAGGGGGACTTTGCCCCCCAGGGGACAATGAGCAATGTCTAGAGGCATTTTTGGTTGTCACAATTAGGGAGAAAGAAGAGCTACTGACTTCTAGATGGTACAGGCCAGGGATGGAGCCAAACATCCTACGATGCCCGGGGCAAACATGGACTGATTCATGCCAAAGCATTGATAGTGTTCAGAACTGTTACCGGGCGTGAGGAAGATGTAGTACTTTTAATATTACACCTTGTAACGAGTGTCATATAGACTCAGTTCCTCAGTGGGTGTGTTCAGGATGTTTCTGAATCATTCGTAAGAAATGGCGAGACATTTTTACATAAAGATACCCAAAAAAAGGTTGTTTTAGCAACTTCCCATTTCAGACACCTTGAGGGCAAGGGGTTAACGGAGTAGAAGATGGAGTGAGTTTATAAAAACCTAATTTGGATTTTCAACTTGGAGTAGGAAATTGTAATAGAAATTTCGGAGAAACTTGAATCAGGGTCTTCATGCTCACAGCCAAGATGGGGGCACTTGCGGGCCCTAGATGGGGTCTGAACTACTTTTATGGTGGGCACCCCCAACATGGGAGGCTAAGGAAGGGTTTCTCACACTGGAAATGGGGGTGCAGAATCTATGAGCACCATCCACGTCTAACTTGGTGCCAATTAATTTGGTCACGAGGTCAACCTAAGTTCTAGCTTGTGTGGACGTTTCACTGGTCAGAGTGGACCCCTGCCTTTCTCCAGGTGTCCTGCAAAGACCAGACTGACCTTGGCCGACAAGTTCTAGGTCTTCTGCATGAACTTGGGAAACCGTCACTCTCCAGGGGGAGTTCAGCCCCGTAGAGACACTTTCATTGGAAAAGTTGAGTGATGATGCGCGTTGTTTATTAAACACTCACGAAAACAGTTGTTTGGTCAACTGCCACCCGTCACTTGTGCCTTTTACCGTGTGTGCATGCAGGGGACATTTTTAATGAGGCACAGTGCCATGCAGGGCCCGTGTCAGGTGCTCTAAGGAGCGCTTTGTTGTGCACATGTCTTAAGAACAGCTCCGGAGGATGAAATAGGGCCGTGTTGACCTTTCAGCTGTGAGCTTATTTGTCAGGATTCAAATAAGTTGAAAGGATCAAACCGAACAGTTTCCGTAGTCGGGCTGGGAATTGTGTTGCGGAGGTCAGCCGCCGAGGCCACGTTGCAGATTCCGTAACATAGCCAATTGTTGGGACATATTAAAGTGCCGGGGCAGCTCCTGCAGACAGAGACACAATTAAAATTCTAATTTATTAATGTATACGGGGAGCCAGCCCAGCCTGTCACTCAGTGATTCAAATGACTTGTCCATTCTTTTTGCCTCCCTCTTGGAGTTCTCGCAGAAGCCGCAAAAACACGGTGACTCCTCTTGAGTGTATCAGACCTCAAGTGCATTGGAGAAATGAAACTCTATTATTGGGGGGAAAATCTTACACATAGTAGAGCTTTGGATAGAGATAATAAAAAAAAACACACACACACACGCATACACAATCTGTCTGCTCTTCAGTATTGAATATCATTTGTGATTTTTTTATAGTAGACTTATTTTCCCTCATACTTGCTTTTTTAAAGCATATGGCATTTTTAGGTAACTTCTCTTCCAAGATGAACGAAGTTCCTTTAGGGCTAAATATAAGAAGTAAAGTTTTCAGGGGATTTCCTTTTGAGGGCTCTTTTTCTTCTTGCCGGTTGGGTTTTTAGCCACCGTACAGAAGAAGAGGATACAGAGGGCTTCGTGTTTCTTGGCAGGGACCGTGTCAAAACCAACCTAACACATTCTGCTGAGCACTTCAGTCTGTATAAAAAGTGGGGGAAGAGAGGGGGTAATCGCGGATGCTGGGTTTTGCTAAAGAAGATGTCTTGAGTTTTTTTTTTTTTTTTCC
>VBSM01000316.1:10425423-10448358 GCA_008086735.1 Cheirogaleus medius
TTGATTTAGAATTTTTGTACACAATATTCGTCTGTGGTTGAAAGGGGCCACGGCGAGGTCAAGTGATGTAGCGTTTTCCATTTTTCCATATGAGCCTCACAGTGTGCGATAAAAGCAAACTCCTTTATTTTGTAAGTCTGCAAGAATTTCTGATGAAATGCAGAGGTCACATTCCCTGTCAATTTGAGTAGCCAGCATTTTTTAACTACTGTTTTTTTCTTCCTTTCTGTGTGTCTTTTTTTCTTCCCTGCCCCCACCTTGCTACAAAGCGTGGTGGCACTTTCCTGACACATGCAACAGTGAAGTCCTCCAATCTGAAA
Source organism: Cheirogaleus medius (assembly GCA_008086735.1). NCBI lineage: Eukaryota > Metazoa > Chordata > Mammalia > Primates > Cheirogaleidae > Cheirogaleus > Cheirogaleus medius. Next base: position 10,425,744 of record VBSM01000316.1, read on the forward strand.
CTCATTAGCACACAGCACTGGACCCTGGCCAGTGGTTAGAAAATTTCCTGAAGCCTAGAATAACAGCATTTGGTGCAACACCACGGACCAGAAGTGACAATGGGGACTAGTTGCGCTCCCCTGGCGCCCTTCCCGGTCAGGAAAGCCATCTGACCGCACGACACATGGAGACAGAGGTTGTACTTACGGGGTGGGCTCAAAAAGTTTGGTCCTTAGAGAAATACACTTCTGAAATCACAAGGCACTATCTTTTTTTCCCCTATGCTTATTATTTCAGTGGGTTGGAGGTATTTATCAACATTAGTTGTAAGGATATGAAAGCAAGCCATTAGAGAAATAGGATGGAACCCAGTATCTCCAAGACGGTATTTTTTTTACTTCCATAACTATTGGGTATTACAGAACCTATTCATTTAATTCATTCATGCCTGCGTGCATTCATTCATTCATTCATTCAAACTTTATTCATTGGCCCTCACTGTACTGAGATAATGTGCCCAAGATGGAAACCCTGCCTTATCATCAGAAAAGTTACACCACTTGCCATAAATCAGGTTAATGGAAGCCAGGTTTGCAAATAGGAAACTGAGTCCCAGAGAGATAATAGTTATAATATTAAATAACAAACACATCTATAGTACTTTCTAGGAGTCAACTAATGTACAACAACCACACAAGGGTTAGTTCCATTATTATTCCCATTTTGTAGATGAGGAAAGTACAACATAGAGAAATCAACTTGCTCTAGGCCCTACAGCTAGTAAGTGGCAGAGCTGGGATTCTGGCCCACACAGTCTGGCTCAAAAATCTGTGATTTTCTCCATCACACTCTCCTGCCTCTCACTGAGCTTCCACGTTGGGGCCCAGCAAACAGGGAAAGCAAAAGGAACAGAATCAGAGTTGCTGATGCTCAGTGATCATCACTAACCACTAGACCACACTGTCTCCTAATTTGGACATCTGTTTATGGGCATGTTTGAAAAATAGTGCTTATAATTGAAATATGCACTTTCTAAAGGGAAATGACGCTTGAGACGGAGAAGAAAGACGGGTATTACTCAAAGCCTGCAGACGGCTCTGCAAGTAATTGTCTAAAGGCAGCCGCTGAAATTGAGAAGCAGTTTGGAAAATGTACAGTTTGGGAAATTTGTGTACCGATGTAATTACGGTAGTTGTGAGCTGATGTCATGCCTAGTAACTGTTTTTGTATTGCTTGGGCCTTTGTTACTGAGCTGTGATATCATGAGCAAACTATTATAAACATAGCATGGATATAGCATGCTTGTGTAACAAAAGATCGGGAACTTTTATTAAGTTTGTTTTCCTTGTCATATTGTAAAAATTTATTATGTGTACTGTGTATATTAGAAACAGATTTGGGTAATTCTGTCTAAATGAAGTCATCCCGGCTATTTCCAGACTGTCTGTTTTTGGTTGTGAATAATTTTCATACATCAGATGGTTGTCATATTTAGTCGCTCTCAAAATTTTAAAGAGAACATATCCCATTTTGAACTTTTGGTGGACTTCGTCCACCTTGCTGTTGGGATCGATCGTTTGAGTTTGAAATTATTGCCCGGTAAACTACGGAGACTGAACACTAGTCATTTCTAAAGAGTCCAGGGTTGCTGCTTTCTATTCATAACTTTTCCTCCTTCATCAAAAGAACAGATTTTTAACTACTTAAGTAGTAGAATTCAAAGCTGCCAGGACACGGGCAAAGAGTGCCAGCCCTTGTCCTTTCACGTTACATCCCATAGGAGAACTTTGCTAAACATTCAAGCAGACAGCGCCCAACATTTATCGGCGTTCATGGTGAATGTGGATTGTAAATGGGTAGTTCAAAACCTCTGGATGACTCGATCCTTCCCATCTACTCTCCTCTAGTCCTCCCTTTGTTGCCAAGCTTTTAGAACCAGAATATTCTGCCTCCTCCTTCAACCTTTTTTTTTTTTTTTTTAACCAGCCACTTTCTTTCCTAACCTCTCCCCCGAGTCTGGCTTTTCTCCTCCTCATTTTCTTGAATTTTGCCGTCACTGAATTTCAGTGGTCACGTCACCATCCTTAACCTTGTCTGTCCTCTTCGTAGCATGTTGCTTGGGCTTAGTTGTCTTTATGGAAATTGCTATCTTTTAAACTTCTTCAAATAAGTGCCCCCTGGCCTCCGTGCCGTTCTCTTTCTGCTCCCTGTTCTCTCCGGGAGCCCAAGTTCGCTCTTTCCCCCGAGTCCAGTTGTGCTGACCCTCCAGTGGTGCATCTGTGCTCTTTGCTAGTTCCATTAGCTCCACACCGGGCCCCAAAGCATGTTTGTGCCTCTCTTCGGTGCTTATCCATGGCTCTCTCTTAGTTCACCATTTCACATCAATTTCAATTTTTTCTAATCCAACAGATCCCTTATGCCCAGGTCTTATTAGTCAGAGTCGTTTGAGTCATCATTGACTTATGAATTTCCTTCATCTCCACCGTGTTATTCATCCTCACATCTGCCATTTTCCCTTCCCCTGGCATCTTCTGTCCTCTCCTTTCTCTCTGTTTCCCCTGCGGCCACCTCCTTCGAGAGCTGTTCCTTCAGGGGTCGATGCGTTGGATCTTGGCGAAGACTTGATTCCAGTCTTCACTCCCTGCCCTCAAAGCATCTTGTGTTCTGCACGTGTATCTGACTTCCAGCCTGTGCTTGTGGCCGTTCCTGAACGCCATGTCCCTCTGCTCTGCAGAACTCTGAATGGTCCACTCTTATAGACCATACCAAGTCTAAATCCTGCTGCCTTCCTGTCGTTTCGTAGGATTCTAGCTTTGCATTACCTTAGATGTCCTGTAGAAGAAGGTTATAGCTTTCCGACGAGGGAGAATGGGAGAGAGTCATGAATTTCAGGATCACAATTCCCTTTGTAAGGAGCTGGATATAAGCACAGTCCATTTGATAACATTTCAGAGTCCCCAAAATCCAGAATTTCAGAAAGTGCCTGCTTTATTGCCCGCTGTTTAGAAAGAAGACCCTTGGTGATTAAATTGTAAGCTGAATTCCAGGAGAGTATCTTTGTCTGCCTTCTTCAGAAAGAAACTAAAAGCCACATGATATGTTTTCCCGTTTCTAAGTTCTTTGCCATATGATCCTACGCTTTTTTCCCATTGGTATCTATTGCTGTTGCCCAGCGGGTTTCTTCTGATCTCCTCTGGCCGTAGGACCCGCAGGCTAGACGCTCCCTGGTCTGTACACGGAAGAACTGCGTCGTCAGGCCTAATGAAACTGCTTTTAATAAGACATCAGTGAAATTATGTCTGGCTTGTTCTTTATTTGATAGCGTAAAGGAATTGTTATTTATTCTGGAAACAGAATTAAGAGTCCGAACCACGTAGAATTACACAGAGCAAAGAGGTTTCATTGTGACTGCCAACTTCGATCTAGATAGGAAGTAGGTCTATCTGGAGAGCTGTTTGAAGGACTCTGGATCCAGGATGGGCTCCTCGGCAATACCAGGATCGATTGGTCATGTTTGTCGTGGCACTGGGTTTGGGAGTGGTGGCATGTGCCAACCTTCTGTTGGCCAGGGGTGCCGTAGACTAATCTGATGTAGTCTATGCTGATCATGTATCAGAGTGGAGAAGCACTTGGGATTATTTTTTTCTGGCAAGCCTGATAGATTCTGTAGTAACTGTTGAAATATTACCTCAAATTTAACATGTGCTTTGTATTTTTTCCCCATAGCTTTACGTGAGACTGAGTTTGAGTTGTCTTAAAAGCGTATCTCTTCTTGATCCGATCTGAAGTGTGATTTATCCTTTAAAGCCATGGGATCTTTTATACTGGGCCACCACACACGGTCCACAGGATGGTTGAGTTTTGGAGATTTGTGTGTCAGATTGGCCGGAGGATGAGGTAGCACCACGTTGTGATTAATACCATGGCCTCCAGTGTCAGACTGCCAGGTTTAAGTCCTAGCACTACACTTTACTGTGTGACCTTGGAAAAGTCACTTAACCTCTCTGTATTTTCTTTTTCTCATCTAGAGAGTTGAGACTGGTAACCTCACTGGTAACCTGAAGGCATTTGTGAAGATTAAATAAATAATGCATGACAGGTGCTTTAAGAGTGCTTGAGATGTAGTAATTTCTCAGGAAAGTTAGCTTTTCTCATAATTGCATAAAAAACTGTTCTTAAAGGGAAAATGACAACCTACTAAACTCCAGTTTTTATTATAATTCACGTGGTGTTGGTCACTGTTCAAATACATGTTTTAGCAGTGCACTGGGGCCTGTCCTTTTGCGTATAATCAACTTGGTATCCAGATTTGGTGGGAAGACATCAGGTTCTTCATCTGTAAAATGGAGTGATCATAGCACTCACCTGTCTCAGAGTGTTCTTATAAAATTAGCTGAGCTAATGTATGTAAGTAGCTTAGAAAGGCATATAACAAGTGCTTAATAAAGGTTAGCTGCTGTCACCATCCCTGCTACTTAATATTATCAGCATTATTGTGATGTAGTATTATTTTCTTAAATGTGTCATTTTCGATATAAGTAAGGATCTTGCTATTCTAAAAATTCCATCCTGGTTCTTTTCAGAATTTTATAAGAATTAAGGTTTGGTAATCTTAACAGCCAAGGAACTAGTCCCTAATCTGAAATCTTGAAGCTGTGACATTTTGTACCATGCCTGGCATAAAGTAGGCAATATATAGATATTTCTCCTATGAATGAGTTAATGAATGAGTTAGCAAATAAGTGAATGATGAATGAATGAGTAAAATATCTAAGCCAAAAAGAAAGGAATATTGATACTGCTTTGGTTGAAGAGGCTGCAGACTGGTCTCAGGTTCATTAACCTCTAGGAACATTTAAAGCCCATAAATATAACATTAAAAGAATCCAATGTCAGTCCTGCTTAAATCTTTCACTGGGTTGCTGAAATGAATCTTGCCAGGTATGGAGTGAAAATCAGAGAACTCCTGCCCTAGCGCCTGGTGCTTGACTTTGTACTTTTGCTGATCTGTTTAAGGTATAATATTAATGGCATAGAACTTTAATTCGTAAGTATAGAAAATTAAAGGAGACTAAAGGCAAACTACAGAAATATATTTGGTGTCAAGATTATGTTCAATGAAGCATAGTGAAGATGGAATGGGTTATTAAACATACTTGGAGGGAGGATGGAAAATATACCTAAATCTCTCATTTTGAAAGGAATTGGTTTACTTGATTATTTGCAACACTATCACACTCAGGAAAATCTAAGACAAATGAAAGCAAAACAGAATTTAATTGAGCTATTATTTTGCAGACTTTGGCTTTGTTTCAGACAGTCTAATCAAATTGTGCTTTGTACAAATAACTAATGTTAAACGCAGCCTACCAACAGATGTTTAAAAAGAGTCTAATTGGAAAATCTACATCCTGGATTTAGTCTGTCTCATTGGGAAAAAAAATAGCTTCAAATTTATATTTCCGAAAATGACACCCAGCGAAAAGCATTTCCAAAAAAGATAGAGTTTTCTTCAAAGACGTTTGGTGCTGGGGTGGAATCGTCTTGAATAGTCAAAGGTGGCACTCGAGAAATTAAATTTCTTGGAGATTCTCCAGCTCTGTGCCATGTAGAATTCTACAGAGAAATCTCTTTTATCATATTACGTCACCAGAGTCCTGTTACAGTCCCTGGCTCATGTCAGGAGCCCATGTGGTGTAATTTGTAATGAGCGCCTTCAAGTCATGCAAGGCACGTGCTGATTGATGACATTTAAGGGTACCGTCAAGGTGGCTAGCTAATGAAGTTGACCTTCCTCCATCGTCGTCTCTGTTTCAAGTTTGTGTATATAAACTATTTCACCTGCCATGTCTGCTTGGAACTTTTTTATTGTATCTACGAAAGGAATTTGGTTTAATAGTAATTATTTTCTGCCTTTAGACCAGGGGTTAGCAAACTTTTTCTCTGTAAAGAGCCAGACAGTGAATATTTTTGTCTTTGCGGGCCATACTGTCTCTGTGGCAACTACTTTACTCGGATGTCATCGTGCAAAAGCAGCCATAGACAATATGCAAATGAGTGACCATGGCTCTATTCCAATAAAAATTCATGCGTGGACACTGATGTATGAATTACATATAATTTTCATGTGTCATGAGCCATGCTTGTTTTGTTTTTTTCCCCTCAACTATTTAAGAATATAAAAACAAGTCTTAGTTCAAGGGCCATATACAGGCAGCAGGCTAGATTTGGGCTCTAGTTCTCTGACCTTTGGTTTAGATGACTGGATATGATCATGCAGGTTGTTCGTTAAACAAAGATGCCCGATCAAGGGGGCCAATGAGGGCTGAAATCCAGCAATCATTTATCAACCCTGGGGACCAGGGCTGTGTCTGAGTGGAGAAAGAGGCATCTTTTTTTCATTAGTACAGAGGTGCCACCTGACACACAACTTCCCTTCCTTACCATTGTCTTGGTCTGAAATCTGTCCGTAGGTTAAGGTAGCTATAATGGCAGGACTAGTAATATTTTGAATCTTTTGAGATTCAGGAAAATGACCTTAGCTGGCAGGGCCACTACTGGCCCATTCCACATACTAATGTGAAATTGAGAAAGCCACCCTTTCAAGACACCTTGCTCTCACCTATCTGAGCGCTCTCATAAGATACCTGATTTTATGATATTAAAACACTGTACTACCATCTGCCAGAAAAATACCTCACTAGTTATATAGATCTGCAGTGTCTAAGATGCATGTGGCTCTTCCTTGAATTCGTGACATAGTGACATTCCTTCAACACACAACACGTCTGCAGAGCCTAGTCATACGCTTATGGGATTTTTCTCCATTATTTGCATTTAGAACCCAAGAATGTCTGATTTTGGCCAAGTGATATTTGTAAGTCTCAGTTTCTTGTCTATAAATGACTAGTCAGCGCTTCTCAATCCTAGGGGGGACATCAGAATTAATATAATTATCATCATCATCAATATCTAGGGCTCAAAGCTTTTTAAAATCAGAGGTAGATTCCTGAACTCTGTCTATTGAGTGAGGATCTTGGGATGGAGCCCAAGCATAGGTGCGTTTTAAAACCTTCATATGTGCTCTCTCTCCACACCTGCGGTTGAAGATCACTAGTTACGGTGGTAGCGAGTTCGTGTCCAACTTAAAATCTCAGTATATTTTGTTCTGGTTTTTTTCCTCATTTCTTCATTCCTCAGCCTCCTTCCAGGGTCTTGGAAATAACCTCTCTGACTTCATCTCACCAACGTGAGCCACCTATGGTCAGCAGAAGATGTTAGGGAATCCCAAGTCAGGATTCTTGGCTTTTGCCAGTTTGTAAATTTATGCAGGATGTAGCTTGGCCAGGAAGCTGAATACGCTATGTAAGAATTAGGTAGGCCACCTACCCTATTAACCTTAGAGTCCTCCAGAGAAGTCCAGGGGGGTTGACAAAGAGATAGTCTGTTTGGAATCATATTAAAGGTCTACCTTGGGCTTTAAAATATGTAGCTCATCTCTTTTTCGCTATACGCTTGTGTGTTTCTGCTTTGGAGTGGGCCTGTATATCACATGTCTCATTTTTACAATATTCCTAGACTAGCCCAAATTGGGAAATACTATATCTCACCAGATCACTGACCTGATTTCCCACCAAAGCCATTTGGATTACCTTTCAGGTAAGTGTTGACATGTGGCCCATGTCTCAGCGTCACACCTGGCCTCTAGAAGTTCAGGGCATACTTCATTCAACAACTTGAATGCTATTGGAAACACAGACTCTGTGTTTAGGTAGGACCTTTCTTCTGCCAGTGTTTTATAAACAAATACCTGCTCTGCTGCTTTTGCAAAATACAGAAAGAAGAAACTACCGTTGTGGAACCAGAAAGACCAACTAGGCCTCTTACCTTTTTATCTGTGTTATCATAATAGCATATGATTTGACTCTTTTTTTTGTTTTGTTTTGTTTTGTTTTAAATAGAAGCCTCTTCATTCTACGACTGCTCTGGAATTTTTTGACTATTAATTGATGAAGGCAAAGCCATCTTACAGCAGCGTGGTCTAGGAGGTCTGCATGCATTTAGGGCAATTTTTCTTTAAGGTAACACCAGCTGTGTAGGACTCGAATACCCACCATCTAATGGCAAGTAGCCAATCTAATTTTTTTTTTTAACACAATTTACCAATTGGAATTCTACAAAAGAGAGATTATATTTTTTTTTGACTTCGGAACAGCAGGTCAGACATTTCAAAGAAAATGTAGAGAGCAGTAATTTTGAAAATGTACACAGATGAATTTGAAAATAAATATTTCACTGCCTACACAGCTCTATTTAGAATACTGGCTTTGGAAATGTATTCCGGGAGCCTCACCATTCTGCATGACACAGTGTCAGTTCATGCACAATATATTAATGCTTAATTGAAGATAATGTAACTGCAGATCAAAGGCATAATTAACGGGCTTACAGAAACTCTTATGTAGATCAGGATTTTGACTAATAGAAGTCTGGACAAAACTGGTTTATAAAAGGATCTTGAGACCAGCTGTGGCTTCATCTGTCTGCTCAGCTGATGGTGACGGCAGCCGTTGCTGCTACCAGGGCTGGGTGGGTGGGTAAAGGACCTCTCTCCCCTCCACCGTTCATACCCCCCACACTTCCTGCTGTGGCTTCCGGTTGGCCCTTGGACCTACTGGACTGCAGAGCTATTGAACATGTCACTGCACTGCATAAAGCAAGGGGTCAGTTCCCATTACTATCCGGAGATCTCCAGGACTCTGTGACCCACCTGTGTCACGGGAAGCATGTGATCAAGGAGCAGCTCTTAGAATAGCTATTGGCAAACACAGAGCCATGGGCCAGATCCCGAAGCCTGTTTTTGTCCTGCTGACAAGACAAGAAAATGGTTACCTTTTTTTAATGGTTGGGGGGAAAAAAAATCCAAAGAAAAAGAATATTTCATAAAACATGGAAATTTATAAAATTCAGATTCCAGTGTCTTACAACTGCAGTGTTACTGAAATACAGCCACGCTCCCTTGTGTTGCTATCCATGGCAGCTTTCGGCAGGGTCGAGTGGATGCGACCGCGTGCACCCTAAGATATTTATTCTCTGGCCTCTTATGGAAAAAGTTTCTTGATCCCTGGCTTAGAAGTTTGGGCTTGGTCTTTAGGACATCTTTGGGAGGAGGAGCTTTGGTAGCTAGAAACTTACTGAATTTGTAGAGAGAGAGAGATGAAAAACAGGAAAACAGGTTGGTTGGTTTTTGTTTTGTTTTTTGAACCAAAGTGTTGGGAAAAAGCAAAACAGGGCGTAGGGGTATCTGATAGAGAACAGTGTTATTGGGAGTCAAGGATACCGTATTCTCATGAGGGGATTATTGATCTTTATTGATGCCATCATCATCAACACGGTCTAAGTCTCATTTTGATCTTTATTAATGTAATTATCATCACAGGACTCATTTGGTATGAAAATTTGGTGTTAATGATATAGCAATCCCATCCGAGAGCAAGGACCCTAGGAAGTAAATGTGAGAACAGACTAGAGGATTAGTGATTCATTCATTCATCCGTCTATTCGCTTACCCATTCATATTAACATTTATTAACTGCCTGTTGTGTACCGGACCTACTTAGTGATGGAGTACAGAATTGAATATTTCTGGGTCCTTATGTCAGAGTGGACACTGAGCAGAGGATTATAACGGGATGTAATAAATGTACTAATAGATGTGAACCTAGGAAACTCTGCGAATATACAGGAACAGAATGCTTGAAATGTGGCTAATACAACTGAAGAGCTGGATTTTTAAATTCTATTTACTATAAATTAAGTTCAAATAGTCATATGTGGACAATGGTTACAGTTTTGGACAATGCAGATCTAGAACATCTCCATCATCATAGAAAGTTCTATTGGTCAGTATGATTTCAGAATGTTTGTTTGCCTTTTAAAACAGTTTGTCAATATCTCCTGATGAAAGATCAAAAAGCAATCCTTTTTAATGTGGGTCCTTCATCTACAAAGTGTATCTAATTCCTTGCTACATATTATATCTTTCTATATCCTTTTACTGCATTGCTAACCAGCCTAAGACAATACTTTAGTAATCTCTGGGGACATTTACTGCCCTTTTCTCTCTGGGGGCTTAAATTTTCCCTCCAGATAAGAAAAAATCTGAAGACCTGGAAGTTTGAAGGAAAATAAGCCAAACCCCCTTCCTCATAGTGAACCACAAGACCCTTTGAAAACTGGCAATTGTTTTTATTTATGCCAACTTAAGATGGAAATAAGAACTTAAAAGAGAATTTGAAAAATACCCTTCTTACCAAAAAAGCTTAAATCATTTCCTCTGAAAGTTTCCTTCCATCTGAGGTCCCACAGACCAGCCTCCCCCTTCCCTCAGTGTGAGGGGGAGGAATGAGACCTCAGTTTCCATCGATACTGCTCTTCGGGTCCCACAGGTGTCCCTGTACTTACCTTCTCTCTCAGGGCAGAGATTGGCGCATGCTGGCTTTCCTGTTGGCTTTTGTAAAAGCCAAATCCTTGAACTTTGTTTCTTGCTTCTGGATGTTCGTAGCTGTTTGTCTCACACCTGCCTGCCCGGTGTGAGGTTTATTGGTCTTTGTTTTATTAAGAATGCTACATTGGAGAGTTGTGTTTTCATTTAGATTAATGATAACAATAATAATTGTAGCATTAAGCTCATTGGTTCAATATGTTGATTGGTTAGGAAAAAGCCTGGGATTGCTCTTGATCTTGAGTATTGATGAGACAATAAAGCTCAGTTGTAAGTTTCTGGAGTCAGATATAGCCAAGTTCTGAAACTATTATCTGCCAGCCCCGTGAGCTTGTCCGAGTTAAGCTCACTTCTGAGCTTCTGCAGAGTAGAAATGTCTACCCTTCAGATTAATTCAGAGGATTAATTTAAGAATATGTGTACACACACGCGCGCACACACGTACAATCTGGCACATAAGGCTCAAAATGTTACCTGCTCTTGTAGCTGTTGTTCTAATCACCATATGATTATTCTTTTCATTCATTCTTTTTTCTTTTTTTCTCTCGCTTTATCTCCTGGGCTAGAGTGCAGTGGTATCATCACAGCTCACTGAAGCCTCAAACTCCTGGGCTCAAGGTATCCTCCTGCCTCAGCCTCCTAGTAGCTGGGACTATAGGCACATGCCACCAGGCCCAGCTCATTTTTTTTTATTTTTTGTAGAGAAGGGGTCTCACTATTGCCCAGGCTGGTCTTGAACTGCTGTCCTCAAGTGATTCTCCTGCCTCGGCCTCCCAAAGTGTTGGGATTACAGGTGTGAGCCACTGCACCTGGCCATCACCGTATGATGATGATGTTGGTTATAGGTTATCACTTGTGAGATCCTAGGCTGGCCTGAACACAAAGAATTGGAATTTTATGCAATATATGTTGAAATTTCATTAATATCATTTAGAATGTTATCATCTCTGGATATTTGATACAGGCCAGACGAATTGGAAACTTTACAGTTTATGTTGGGAAGGGAAGGATAGATGATAGAATTGTCTTTTCATGAGCCCTAGTTAGAGTTGACTTGCTTCTCTTGGGGACTGAGTAATTTGTTACTCTTCATTGCCCTGTTGTTTTTTCCCCCGAGGGTGGCTCTCTTTGCACCTGCAGGAGACTTGTTCTTTCACTTCTGTATTATCACATTATTTACTGCATTTATGAAAAAAGGGGCAAATGTTTTCTTACAGCCATTCTGACAACTTTGATACAAACAGGACAATACTGTTCAGTTAAAAAAAACAACATGGAAATGTCCAAGAAAATATAAAAGAAGCTTGGGAAATGAAATTCCTTGAACATAGGAATGTTGAGATTTGTTTTATGATGGGGACAAGGAATTGATTCCCCGTTAGAGATTGCAAACTGATGGTCCACAGGCTAGCTGTTTTGTTTGCACGTACAGAGTTTAACATTTTTTGGAGTTCATTGCAAAGATTTAAAAAAAATCTTGGCCAGGTAGAAGTGGCTCATGCCTGTAATCTCAGCACTTTGGCAAGTTGAGGCCGGAGGATCACTTGAAGCCAGGAGTTCCAGACAAGCCTGGGCAACATAGTGAGACCCTATCTCTACAAAAAATTTTAAAAATTAGCTGGGTGCCATGTCACATACCTGTAGTCCCAGCTACTTGGGAGACTGAGGCATGAGGATACCTTAAGCCCAAGAGTTTGAGGTTGTAGTGAGCTATGATTGTATCACTGCACTTTAGCCTGGGCAAAAAAGTGAGACCCTGTCTCCAAAAAAATAAAAAAAATTGGAGATTTCTTATTAAAATTTAATATTCTAAGCTTCTCTTTGAAAAGAATCCAAAGTTGAAGCAATATACATAGCATCAGTTATCTGGAGCTGAGAAATGCTACCTTCCCCACAACCAGCACCTTGCCGCCACCTCCTGCTTGCCGTGGACTTCTTCCTGCCTAGCCCACTGCAGTCACCTGCCTGTCTGCTATCTGTCCCTCATTCTGAGTGACCCAAGTCTTGAGGATCAGATCTACCGCACATTCTCAAAGGTGGCAGTCTTCTGCAACAAGCCAAGTAGAGCCCAGGCATTCTGGAATTGATGATTCTTTGTATCTTTGTACCCTGAGCATACATCGATGCTTTTTTTAACTGGCTGCCTGTATGAAAATTGGAACTCAGCTCTCTTAACCGGGACTGGTTGCAGAGAAGAGCCCCACATGGCAAGGATGGGGCGGGGGCAGGTGTCTCTGCAGGAAGACGGTGTATACTGGGCTAGAGACACACGTTTGACCTTAACCATCAGGTTTGGATTCTCCACTAGTTACCCCAGAACTTCAGTGTGTTAAGACAATAATTTTAACATTATTTTACATACTTTCTATGAATCAGAGCTAGGGGAGTGGCTTAGCTGGGTGGTTCGGGCTCACAGTCTCTCGTGAGATTGCAGTCAACGTGTGAGGCTGGGCTGAGACTGGGGCCAGAGATTGTGCGTCCAAGATGGCTCATTCGCATGGCTGTGGGCAGGAGGCCTCAGTTCCACGTGACGTGGACCTCTCCGTAGTGTGGCTTGAGGGGCCCTCATGACATGGCAGCTGGCTTCCCCCAGAGTGGTCCAAGTCTTTGGTGACCTAGCTCTTAGGAGATCACATACCATTAGTTCTGCCATATTTATTGGTCACGTAGACCAGCCCTGACACAGCGTTGGAGGGGACTCCACAGTTGGTGAATACCAGTTGGTGAGAACCTCTGAGGACTGACTGTCTTGGAGGCTAGATACAACCAACACCCACCTCTTCATTAGCCCTACTTAGCATCACTGTGGAGGAGTGAGCCAGTGACATGCTTGTGATGTGTCACATCTCTCAACTATGTAGAACAAAAAAAAAAAAAAGCCAACATGTGGCCCGAGCCCTGAGCACTGATGTACTCTTGGTTTAAGGCCATTGGCCACAAAGTATTACTCACCTCACTAAAAGATCGGACAGAAGAAGAGATGGAATTGCACCAAGATTATTTGGGGAATTCGATTTCTTTCTCAAGTTCTCCACATTCCCTCCAGTGCTTCCTCCCTGCACGCTAGGAGGTCTGCAGATTCTCTACACCGTGAGACCTCAAAAGATTATCTCGAAGTGATTTTTTAAGGCAAAACAAGTAGTTGATATTTGTATCCAACTGCCTCTCTAGTGTCTGAGAATTCTTGATATCCTTGGAATGATTCTGTTAGTGCCTCGCCCAGTTAATGTAGTTATCCTTTCGACACTTGAGTAGACTGTTCACGCGATTCCCTGTTCAGCATGTGACACATCATTCCGTGGTTGTGTTGGCCTAGACGCTCTACCAGGTGTACCTAAGGGTGAGCAGCAGAGAAAGCACACAGGGTCCCTGACCTCATGGAGATGACATTCTCATGGGACATCCAACTGGTGAGCAAAAAATACAGCGCCACGTGTTGAGTCATGATGAAAGCTGTAGGAAGATGGAGAAGGCTAAGGTCTGGATGATGGGGGTGATACTCCCATGATCTTTGACCAGAGAGCTTGATTCGGTGAGGGATTGAGTGTCGCAAGTAAGTATTTGGGGAAGAGTGTTTCAGAGGGAGGGAACAGCAGATGTACAAGCTCCCAGGCAGAAAGGGGACTGGTTGCTCCTCCGCAGTTCAGGGAGGTTCCATCTCTTCCCCAGCACCTTGGTTCTCACCCCTGGACTGCTTATTGGTAACTAGTAGCTTTGTTTTCTTGACCAAAGTCTTACGGTCCTCTACAAAACTACTTTTGTGTGAAACCAGATTCACAAGGGAAGCCTATTATGCTCTGGCCAGCCTAGTGTGTATTTCCCCTTTTTCTCCCCACAAAGATTTTATAAAAGTTATGTATGCAAACAGGTATTTTTGTTTGTTTCACATCAGTCGCTTTTGCATAATGTAACAAGCTCATGATTTCACATTACAGTAATTCATAGAAAGTGATAGTCATCTTGCTTAGATACCTTAGTTCTCAAATCGAGACTGCTAAATATAGCACCTTCTCAGACCCATATAAGGCACCATAAAAAAAGAAAAATAAAGGTCAAAGTTTCCCCACCCACGAATTTGGTTATAAAAACAGCAAAGCAGGGTTTTTCTGAACTTGAATCAGTAAATTTTTAATTTAAATAGTATCCTGTTTTGACAAAGTGCTAAACCACAAGAGGTCTCAGAAAGACACTATTAAAGCGTTTTCAAAATCTGCTGGCATCTCTCAACAGGAAAGTTTGGATGACTTTTGTTGTCATTTTGTGACACGCGGACAGGGAGTGCGTGTCCTCATTGGCCGCATCCAGGAAGCGATCAGAATACTGGCGTGGCTCAGTCCTGTTGACATTATGTTGTGCAACCCTTTTCCAGACAAAACCTGTATTGTTTCTTTTCTTCGATTAATCAACATTGGATTTCTGACTTTGCTAAGTGCATATTCCAGAGCAAGACAAAATACGACGTCACGTGGGTTTTATTCTCCGATCCACCCAACGAAGAACTGAGCTGCCTACAGCTCTTCACTACCTTGGTCTCGCGATCGGTCTCATCAGTTGTGTGGTTCAGCTGTTTGGGGCCTTCACAGTTCTCCAATGGCCTGAACTGTCCCGAAGAAATCCAAGGCACCAGTAGAAGAGCTCTTTGTTGGAATTCAGTCCCCAGCCGTCTCTTTGTCTCAATTTGTTGCGTGTGGAATAGTAAGTTGCATTTTACTGTAAAGGTGACTGCATCTTTCTTATGGGGCCTTCAGGGTAAACAGCCGTTAGTTTCCATCTGTGAACACACATGTAGCTTGTGTTTGCGTAGGGTGCCGGGTGCTTCCCGAGCCATTATTTCTCTGTAATGTTTGTTCTCCATGGTTGTGCATAGATGGATTCTATGCCCCAGTGCCAGATGAAGAGGTAGCCTGTAATTCCAGCTGAATGTGTCACAGTTGAAAGTAGGCCGGAGTGGAAGCAAGCGATGGATCAAGCAAATAGCTTTTAATTTCACATAAATTGGTTTTCTACTTTGCTCTGGGGCAGAAGTTTGCAGCCCAGGGTCACGTTAGATGTCGCTCACGGTTTGGAAGACAGGCTTTCCTGGAAAGTATCTGGCGAGACAGAACTTGGGAGTTCAGTCTCTGCCTCTCGTTGAGGGACCTGGGGAAATTGGAGGTGGCATCTCTAGCTTGGAGAGGCAGCCTTATCTCTGGGGCAGCTGTAGACCAGAAAAGGCAACAACAGTTCTAGATTCTGTGAGAATCAAATTTGCATGATGTTTATCAAATGAGACCCGCCCCTCCCATACATTGCGTAATAAATGACCTTTGTGTGCTGGTGTCACATAACCGAGAATCAGAAGATTCCTTTTTGGGGGAGGCTCACAAATTTCCTTAATATGGAGTTAGCTAACAGTCCTAGCTACCAGATAAATAAATCGGAACTGCATTGGGCACAATCCTAGAGAGAAAGAGAGCTCGCTTTTTGCCCCTTGCCCAAGGACAAAAATGGATAAGGCCAGTTGTCAACACAAGACCCTGGTTTTAGGTTTAGAGCTACAAAGAATACACTTGTGAAGGAGTTCCAGTTGATTATTTGTAGTTCTAGTTTTAGAATTGTCAGCTTCGTCATCCAAAAACACTTAGCTCAGGCTTCAGAAACAAAGGACTCTCGGGCAAAATAATTAACTTCCATTTTGTCTCTACATCTCTAAAATGGCCATCAATGGTACCCACCACACAAGGACAAAAGGAAAACTTGAACATAGAGCACCCAGCCAGAGACAAAATGGAAGTTAATGGAAGTCAATTTCATAGTAACAGGAGAAGAAATGAAACTTTGGAATGCAAGATTAATAAAGGGGTGAAGTCAAAAAGATAAGTGGAAGAAGAAAGTAGTTAGAAGCTGTTGGTGAGCTGGTCGGAAAACACGATGCGGAGAAATGAGTGGATTTTGACAAGATTTTTGAATGAAAGGAATGAACAGCTGCTAGTTGGGAATAACTATTTCATGCCCAAATCCATATATTTAAACAATGATTCCTATTTAAAAAATCATTTTATTTAGGGGGAAGCAAAGCCTTTAAAAAATTTTGTTAACCTTGTGTAAGGAGAAGTTAATCCATTAAAAACCTGTTCAATATTTTAACAGGCCTAGTCTCAGTAAGTGATTTCAGTAGTATAGTTTCTACTGTGGACATTTTGAAATGGGCCACTGTGGGGAAAAAAACAAAAAGCAAAAAAAAAAAAAACTTGTGCATTTCCCTAGTATGTATGAATTATAACAAAATAGTTGCTAACAGACTTTTTAGTAACCAGACTCCATGTAAGTGTGCTTGTCCTAAATTGGCAAAGTGGAACTAGAACAAAAAAATAAACTAAAATGTCAGATTCGGGAGAAAGGAGAAATAAACCCAAGAGTAAGGAATCAATGTGGAGTTTAAAAACAAACAAACAAAAAAAGTAAAAAAAAAAATTTGAGTGAAAACCCATTGGCCTAAGAAGTCTTACTAGTACTGCCATCATGAGACCATGGGGGGATTTCTCTATTTTTTTTTTTTTTTTTAGAGGGTGAAAATATCTTGAAGAAATTTCCAGGGCTTAGTGAATAGAAGGCACTGTTGAATTTCAAAGTGATGTTGGGGGCATACCCTTATAAGAAATTTCTGAATTTGGGTGATCGAAAGAAAAGCGCACATGTGGTGAGTCGGAGCCTAGTGAGTGATGCAAGGTTGGACAGGCCAAGTATGACCGAGGTTGGCTTGGGGAACCCCTTCCAGAATAGCATCACATAAACCGAGATGTGCAACTGCCATCATGTGCCTTGTTCTTCGGTGTTTCCCTCGTGCTATGCTTTTCAAGGTTGATTGGAAGTGTTACTTTGACTACTTCCTAATCTCCTTGTGGAAGGAGGTACCTGTATTAGTCAGGACCTTTCCCCATGCAAATGTCAAAACCTAGCTCAGACCAGCAAGTGATGGGGGTGAGGGGAGAGGCCGTAAACTCTCAGAGCTTGAAAGTTCAGAGCTTGAAAGCTGGAGCCGGGCCCTCAGATAATGTCATCGGGAATTGGTCTTGCGCTCTTGTTCTGTTCTGCTTTCTTTTTGTATTGGCTCAGTGCTCTGCTTAAGATTCTCTCCTTGCTGAAGCTAGAGGGCTTCTGAGAGTCCCAGATCCACCACGTATCTTCAGTTTAGCAACCCCTGTAGAAAAGAGAGTATGTCTTGCCCAGTAATTCCAGCCAAAGTCTCAGAATGGATTCAGTTGAATGACTTGGGTCGGGTATTTACACCCAGTCACTGTGGATTATGGGACAGAGGGCAACATGCTGATTGGGGGGACCAAGCCTCATGCCCACGTCTGTCCCCCTGGGTGAAGTTGGCTCCCTTAAAACCACATAGATCCAGAATAAATGAGGAATAAGCTGTCGTACCTCAGTTTTCCTTTTAGAAGATGGAGGATTAGGTGCTATATTGACATTTTACCCCTTATCTTAAAGGAGGTGAGGGATACCATATTGTTAGACATATTATTCAGCCAGTTCGCCGGATTAGTGGAAACATCATTTCCTTAAGAGCTGGAGGACTTGACATTGAATCCCAATACTGCAACTAACTGCCTGTAAAACTTGGTAGAATAAATAAATTTCTTAGGGCTCAATTTCTCCATCAGAAACCAGGGAAGGTTGGTCTAGAGGATTTCTGCAGTCCCTTCTTACTGGAAAAAGTCTACATTTCAAACTTGTAACTCATCTTTGCTTTCCTATTAAGCCCATTTCATAAACTTGTATGTTCTAGACTGTCAGCACCGTCTGTTCTGTATCTGTGTGGTATGAGCCACGTTGACTATTGAGCACTTCAAATGTGGCTGATACGATAGAGGAACTGAATTTTAAGTATAACTTAATTTAAGTAGCCACTTGTGACTAGTATCTACACTATTGGACAACTCAGCTCTGGATTAATGACCAGAGATTTTTAGACAAGTGAAATGTGAGTGACCATGGAAGGTGACTTAAATCTTGATGTCTAGTGCCCTTTGGTGAATAATACTTAGGTGTATTTTTCATTCATAATTTGTAATTAAAAAGCACCGCTCATTCCGGAAAATACAGAAAGATTATTGTGTCCCTTTTGTTGTGTATCCCCCAACGAAAACAAAGTTTTAAGTGCTGGAGGAGGAGGATTTTAGTTTTGTAGTTCCTCATGGGCCTTCCCTGTCGGGTGGTGTGAAACAGTGGAAAGAATGCTTAACTATGAGTCACAAGTTTGAGGGTTCTAGTCTCGTTTCTGCCAGTAACTATTAGATGTCTGACCTTTAGCTCTTCGTTTCTCCTTCCAGGGCATCGGTTTTCCCATCTGGAAAGTGAGGGGGTGGGATTAAGATGATCTCTAGATTGCTTCCAGATCAAAGTTTCTATGATTCTATGTCTTTTTCTTCATTCTCATGACCAGAATGGTGGCTGAGAGTTTCTGTTTCTGTAGTCTCTGAGTGTAAGTACCAGCGATTGAAAGAACCGGGGAGATGCCTTGGACTATTTCAAAATTTGAATTGTGGAATGTTGGAACACTTTTCAAATTCCCACTAGAGTCGGGCATGGTGGCTCACGCCTATAATCCCAGCACTTTGGGAGGCTGAGGTGGGAGGACTGCTTGAGGCCAGGAGTTCAAGATGAGCCTGAGCAACATAGCAAGACCTTATCTCTACCAAAAGAAAAATTAATCAGGTGTGTGGTGCATCTGTAGTCCCAGCTACTCGGGAGGCTGAGGCAGGAAGATGGCTTGACCCCAGGAGTTTGAGGTTGTGGTGAGCTGTGATGATGTCACTGTGCTCCAGCTGGGGTAACAGAGTGACCTTGTCTCAAAAAAAAAAAAAAAAAAAAAAAAAAAAAAATCCCACTGGATCTGAAGGAACACTGAGGAAATATATTTTAGTGTTGCAATCCAAGATAAATCCAGAAGAAAATACAGAACAGTTAGCGAGAAACAATGCATACTTAATATTAAGAAAAAAAAGTTAGTCTGGAGTTGCCTCATCGTGCCACTTCCAGAGTTGAAATTCCTGTAAAGGAGATAAAGTGTTGGCTTCAGGGAAAGTGTTGGCAGAATGGGCCAAAGTCAAGAATATTGAATGAGAGAAAAAGAGAAAGATTGGTTTCTGAAGTGAGCTTGGGAAATTGGTTTATGGAGTACAGTCATTTTTTTCTTTTTTTTTTTTTTTTGAGACAGAGTCTCACTCTGTTGCCCTGGCTAGAGTGCCGTGGCGTCAGCCTCGCTCACAGCAACCTCAAATTCCTGGGCTCAGGCGATCCTCCTGCCTCAGCCTCCCGAGTAGCTGGGACTACAGGCATGCGCCACCATGCCCAGCTAATTTTTTCTATATATTTTTAGTTGCCCAATTAACTTCTTTCTATTTTTAGTAGAGACGGGGTCTCACTCTTACTCAGGCTGATCTTGAACTTCTGAGCTCAAGGGATCCTCCCGCCTCGGCCTCCCAGAGTGCTGGAATTACAGGCGTGAGCCACCACGCCCGGCCTCATGGAGTAAAATCTTAACTACTACTGCTTGCTAGGCCTGAAGAAGGAAATTCAGAGATGACAAGACTGTCCTGATACCCAGGGAAGTCAGGGTTAAGGAAGGACGGTTGGAGTAAAGGTTGGTGTTCGGAGATGAATCACACATGAAGAGAAAGAGGAAGGAGAGAACATTGGCCAGATTTGCAAGAGCAGGTAGGAGGGTCTGAAGTCTTCCAAAGGACAGTGTGGTAGGATGTGTCAAATCGTACAGAGGGAGAAAGGCATCAGCCGGGGCTGAATCAAAACAAGATGTTTATTTGGTGATTTAATTTCGATGTTCAGTAGTACACGCGATAATTGTGTTGTTACCCTGTGATAATGCGACAGAGCTAAACATTTATTGATGTGGTCATGCTAGTGAATTCCCATTGTAAATAATAGCTCCTATACCCTGTCTCCGTAGGATTGCTCAGACACACTTGCATCTTGTAGCTTTATTTTTATTTTGTAACTGGCTATCTTTATGTATGGGAACAGTCATCTCCAGAGATTCATTTTCATTTCAAAAAACTTCTAAAGGTGTTAATTGCATTTTTCAAAAGTCTTATGTAATTATTTAAAATTATTCTACCGGCACCATAAATCAGAACTTTCCCCCATTATATAGCCAAGGAACATTTATGACCTGTTTAGACAGTTTTGATTTATTGGTTTAGGAAACAAGAATATAGAAACCATTGCCAGGTTTTAATTTGGAAATTTCTGTAGCCATGTCTGTTTCTGCAGAAAAGAGAAACAGAAAGCTGGTAGGAGAGGTGGTTGGAGAGGTACGGTCCATGCTAGTGAGACACAAGAAAAAGAGGCCCAAGACCTGATTTTCGGGGCCCGCTCTGAAGTGAGCAATCGGTGTGTCTCGCACATGTTGTTTATTCTTCCTAGGCGTTATTTTGAAACGCTGGTTCCACGTAGCAGGTGCCTAACTCTGAGTTATTTAAGTTGCAAGACCTCAGTTTCCTCATCCATAAAATGTAGAATAAAAATAGTATCTTCACAGGGTTGTTGCAGAGATTAAGTAAGCTCACTCCTTTATGCATTCAAAAACATTTGTTTATGAAGCCCCTACGAAGAGCCAGGCACCGTGTTGGGGGCCAGTGAAGGGGACAGGAGGAGGCAGGGCCTGCCTTCTCGCGACAAGCCCAGGTCTAGGGCAGGTGATGTGCGGGAAATAAGCCACGGCATGGAGCAAGTCTTGGCAATTTGTCAGATCACACCAGCAGCACTGCGGTTGAGATGTTGTGAAACACTGGAATGCACGCATTCAGAAAACTGATCACCATATATCTCAGATGCATTTGATCCAAAGATTTCAGAGATGACAGAAATTTTAAGTGTCGAGGGATGAGGAAGAGTTAATATTCTGGAATGAAGAATCAAGATTATTTTTTTGTTTTTTCAAAAGGTCTCAGCAGGCCCAAATTCTGGATCTAAATGAAAAAAAAAAGGATCTTTAATGGGAATGAATGCAGAGCCCATATCACTGTACTAGTGAAGAGTGAAGAGCTCCAACGTCACAGCGGTGCATGTGACAGTTAGGGCATGATTGCAAAACCAGCAGGAGCCAATTGAGGCTTGGTGGGGGGCAGAGGCGCCAGGGACTTTAGACTACATTGATGGAATGATGAGGAATTGGGCTACTGTCTTCCTCTGGATACCTGGCCTGCCATGTTCCTTTTTGGACACTCCTTGGGCAAACCAGAGCGGGCTGGCTTGCTTGCATATCACGTATGAAATGCTGGCCTCATGTTCTAAACAAAACCAGAGCCTATTTAGGGCTTCAGTGAGGAGGAGCCAGCCCCAGCCCCGAGTTGGTGGGGCAGGAAAAGGCTATGTGTGACTATTCGGTGGCCCCAATGCAGTGTGGGCTGTGGCCTTGCTATAGGTCTTCCCTTCTCTGTCGCTTTCTTAGGCTGCATGGTTGAAGGGCCTCCAGAGGCAAAGCAAGGCGGGAAAACAACTCCTCGGATGATGCAAATCTAGTTTCAGGATGTCCTGCTATGGGCAGCAGCCTGGGAGATCGCCTTGCCCAGGCTTCCAGTCAAATGTCCATTCAGAAGGCTTCTTTTCATATGATAAAATCAGCAAGACAAATGAAAGATTGTTTTAAAAATCCTGATAGCTATCTACCTTTAGTAGGTACAGTTGTGTTAGAGTAAGTCATTCGAGTTTATTCACAGCCGTAAAATCTTACTATTTGTGTAATCTCTAAATCATAGTTTGTATCCAGTTTTGGTTTTGGTTTTAAACTTTTAAAGAATCCGATCATTGAGTGCTGTGCACAAATGTATTTTTTGCACATGAGGTCACTCAATCATAACATTGTCATCAATAAGATTTTAGTCCCCAATATAGCGATATAGAAAAGCCCTTCTTGGCTGTGCACGGTAGCTCACGCCTGTTATCCTATAGTACTCTGAGAGGCTGAGGTGGGAGGATGGCTTGAGGTTAGGAGTTGGCAACCAGCCTGAACACACGTGAGACCACCGCGTCTCTACCCAAAATAGAAAAAACTAGCCAGGCGTGGTGGTGAGTGCCTGTAGTCCCAGCTACTCGGGAGGCTGAGGCAGGAGGATCGCCTGAGC
>VBSM01000316.1:10457627-10468288 GCA_008086735.1 Cheirogaleus medius
GGAAAAGCCCCACTCGGAAGCGTGCGGGGCGGCCGGGCGCGTGGACCGCTCTGGCAGGTCGGGGATTCGGAGCCTCTTGTTGCATTGCTTTGCTGGTCGATTGAGCAGCGAGCCGGGTTTGGGTTTGGACGTGCGGCCGATTGAAGGATGGCCACGGGGTCCTCCCGTCTGAACCGGCTCTGGATGGAGCTAACTCAGCTGTCACAACTGCGGGAGAGACGGTCAGTGGAAAGGGACCCCCCTCCCCTGCTGCCATGATGGGAAATAGAGCAAGCACCTTTAGGAGGTGGGTGATAAAGTTCTAGAGCAAAGTACATATAGACTCTTCCTCTTTGGTATTATTAACTCCTTCAAGGCCTGCCAGTTATAACTAAAATATCTAATAATTTTTGTCCAAACAAACCAAATGTTCTGATCAAGCCAGTTTTAAAATGCAAATCACCTAATTTCCATAGATTCCAACATTCTGAAAGTGACACATTTGGGGGAAAATTAAGCCTGATAACAGGAAATGTGAATCATACTATCAATGACTAATCCGCTTAAGAAAAAAAAAATAAGTTACATTTATTTTATCATTAGGAAGTCAGCGTTAAAGAAGCCAATTTTTTTTTTAAGTTGAAAGCAAGTGGCGTTTTTTGTTTTACAAGCGGCCCTGTTTTGCTTTTTTTTGTTGTTGTTTGTTTGTTTGTAATAGATTTTCCAAGAGGAATGTGTATGTGCAGTCAGAGGTGGTTTATGTGGTGAAGTACTCAGGCTGGCACGTCAATGCCAAATACCTGGAACACGATCACATTAAGATTCTAGCTTAGGTGTTGGTGTGTTGCTGTTATTGTTGTTTAAAAGAACACAAAGCTTTCTTGACTGTTGAGACTCATCCCTAAGTAAACCGAATGAAGACAGAAGCACATTCTCCTAATTGATACCCTTTGCATAAATTGAAAAAGGGTCTCTATTTTATGTGATTCTTTGTAGCTGCCTGACACATTTCAGTGAAAAGTGTGTAAAAATGAAACCAAAATACAGACTGCCTACCCAGAGACACTGGCTGACTTACTCTAGGATGTGATAGAGCTGAACTGAAAACGCATTGGGCTGACACTTGATAATCAAAGTTGATTTATTGTTCATTAGTACTGCATTAGCCCTTTCAGGCAAGACAGTTATTTGTGTAGTGGCCTGTCAAGAGTGAGACTCCAAGCACCTGTCATTTCTAAGGCATGAGATAAGCAACCAGATATTAAGATGATGCAAATAAAAATACATTTGTCTAGGTAAAGGGCTACACAGTCATAAATTTTTTCTTAAAAAAAAAAATAGCATGGGTCAATACCAGTCTATAAAAAAGAAATCTATTGAAGATTTTTTTTTTCCTCTAAGAACTACTTATGGAATGAAACTAATGGGCTTCATATTCACTTGTTTGCCTTAAGAACTTTCTTTCCTGCCCACATGTGCAGCTTGTCTGACAGAAAGTTGGTCAGTTAAGAAAATGAGAAGCATAACATGTCAGTTATTTAATCAGAGTAATTCAAGGAAGGCAAGCTTCTCTGTTTGTGTTGTGTTTTTTAATAAACATATTTCATTAAATGAAACTTCTGAGCATGGGTTGCTTATATGAAGATGTGGTGACATCATAGCTAAGCTATGATAATGTCTACTAATAATGTCAAGTGCATTTTCTGCAACATGTTTAGCTCTCGATTTTTTTCTTCCCTCTCTGAAAGGGAGTGATCTCATGACATATAATAGAAAACAACCTAAGTGTCAAAAGAAAACAAAATTAGTGAACTTTTGTCTGCAACCATAGAAACGCAGATTAACTCATATTTTTCCAGGGATGGAATGGAAACATTCTGCATGAGGATATGTAGTATATTGTCTTCTCTGAATTTTCATTTGACAGGGATTTTAGAGGCTGTGATCTTAATTAAATCTCAACTAGCTGAAATAATGCATCTAAAGGCATGCAGTGTTGCGTAACCTTGCTCAGTTGGTAAACCATAAATCATCAAAAAGCTTATGATAGGAATGGTTGGTTTGAATTTTTTTTTCCTTTTTGTTTGCAGTTAAATGTACCTTAAAAAACAAAACCTCACCATGGCTGTCTTGCATTTGTACGTTGTCAGGAGCTGTCACTTGAGAAAGATAAACTCTTTTCATGACACTGACCAGTTCTACAACTTTTCAGTAAACCTCCACACAATTGGAAGATACAGTGAAAATAAAATCCAGATTAATTAAAAGCAAGGAGATTCCAGATTTGTCTTAGCTAATGTGGCAGAAGTATTGCTTGAGTTACTGAGTGTTTCTGAGAGAATCAGGAGAGAATGTTGTGACCAGCTTCTCAGTTTATACTAAAATTTGAGTAAAATTTGAATTGGCAAAAAGGAAGGTTGGAGAAATTTATTCTATTATGTGGTTTAGTTGTGAATGACCATCACTAAAGAGAACCTTAAAACCATGTTCTTTGTGACTGGGCAAATATAATGGTCAGTTAGAATCCACTTCATGTAGTTCATTGTGATCTATAAACAAGGGATAATGCAGCAACAGTTGACCAGAGAAGATTAGAGTAAATAAATACATAAATTGTGTTTTGTGTGTGTTACATGTTTAAAATATGCATTTGATGGCAAGGAGTTATAATCATTAAATAGCTTATTAACTGTCTAGGTTTTATAAATTCTGCTGGGAAATACTGGATTATTTGCTTTTAGTGCCTTTTAAGCAGATATTTTTAACTGATGCAATTTGGGGTTTATATATATATATGCTTCAGTACAAGTAGCTACCTACGTATAAAAATTGAGAATGCTGTCTTGTGATAGCTTGATTTTATGTATCTTTGTACATAATATTTCCTGTAAGGCTAGGATTTAAGCATTGCTGATGAGCTGTAGATCTCTTGGGGCAAAGGAGTACATAGTTTATATGTACCTTTATAGCTAGATTTGGAGAATAGTCTTAACTCTATAAGCTAAATTTGATGTTTAGGGAAAGGTTTATTTTCTTGGAAGCAGCATATTTCTGGACACTTGACTCGTTTCAGAGTGTGTACTACTTATTTTCCCTCCTAAATGGCATTCTGCATTCAGCTTTATTTTCTTTCATTTTAAAAAGAAAACTCAGGTACCTCTTAGCTAAACAACAATCCTCTGTAGTTACAGGGACTTGCTTTATCTGAGAAGAGCTAACCTGGGCCTCTACTTTTAGGTTGTAGGAATAATCTTTTCTGAGTCTCTCTTCCAACCTGGCAGTTGTTTGAGGAAAAATTAATTGAGAATGGGAAAAATGAATACTGAACACATGCATTGTGCCTCATTTTCAAATCCAGTTAAAAGCAACTAATCAATGAAGATGCAGGCTAAATGTTAGGGTGAGCTTTTTAGAATACCTTAGTATCATGTTTTAATTTCTAAGCTTTATCTTGCCCTTAAATCTGAAACATCATTGTTCAAATAACTGAGAACAAGGTAAATCAACAACATCAAAAAGGTCGGCTTCTGTGATTTCTCAAGGGCTTGTTATTTTGTACTTCCCAATTCTATTTGATGTCTTGACAAAACAAGATGACACAGGGGAGAATATATTAAATTTTGATTTTTTTCATCTAACCTGTTACAGTTGTGGCAGCTTAATTTCTTTTACTTTTTCCTGAAGATGGCTTTTTGTACAATTATACTCTAATTGTCCCACCATTTCACGAGGCGGGTCTTCACGGGTTTCCCATTTGCCTTGATTTTACTAGGCATTTTTGAACATATTTTGACCTTTAACATGTAGGAAGCTTTTGGTTGGGCTTTGTCTTCATTAGAAATAAATCAGTGTATGGTGAGATTGTCAAAGAAGCAACTGATGTTTTCTCATTAGAATCTCATTTGCACCCCTGAGCTTAACTGTGATTTATAAGGTGAAGGTGTTGGAAATAGGCGTGAGAAACTGCACAATTTAAGAAACTTAAAGTTGTAATTCTTTTAAAAAAGTGATTGCACCCTAGGTAAGGCCTTATAAAACTTTGGAATGATCTAATTTTGGCCTACCTGTAAGTTTAAATTCAATTATAGTCCTTCCTCCCCTCAATAATATGGGGGAAAAAATAACATATTTGCAGTTAAGCTCCCTATGAAATTTTCTGTGCTGGTTAAAGCACAAAGAAAGCAGAGCTATAAATTTAATTCTTAGTTTTAGAAAAATCTTTTTTTTTTTTACAAAAGCTAAGCATTTTGTTTTTCTTTATTTAACAGTAACTGTTGACCTAGAACTGTATCTGTATCTTTACTTGTTATAATCATATGTGTTTCTCAGATAGAATGATACAGTTGCTGACTCTTTTATTATTTTTGAATTATACTTTAAGAGAACTTATTTTAGCCAAGGCCTCTTCCTTTTCCCTTCCAGAGCTAAAGATCTGTGGGTAGAATCTTTTCTGAGGTACCTTTTTGGAATAGTTCTCCACTCCTTCTATTTGTAGCACTTAGAAAGGATTTTTGTTGTTGTTAATATAAAATGTCATAGCATGTTTGATTCACATGCACTACATTGTTTTTCATCCCACCTCCATGAGAAAGAGGTTGAAGAAGGAAAGAGGAGGCATTTTCTTGATTTGAATAATAATAATAATAATAATAGTTGCTAGGTTGAAAAGATCAGTGCTTATTGGGTGATTATTTTCGTGTGTATCTTCCATTGTTTCCTGTATTTAACAATCGCTAATGAGAGAAGCGATTTAATTTATGTAAACTTTACATTTTTATGCAAATGAAGCTGATATTTATTAGAGCTAAAACAATTATGCCGGCACTTAATGGGGTAACCTTGTGTACCTGGGAAATGTTATAGGGGAGCAGTTGAGGTTCCACTAATACCTCTGCTGTAAACAAATAAGCATTTATGCCACTTTTTAAGATTTAAAGACAAAGGAAAAAGAATAGCTGGAAGACGTTTGCTAGAGATTGCTTATTAGGGTTGATAACTTGAAATAACTCCTGATTGGCAAGCAAGTCTTGGCCTTACAATTTTTTGTGAAAGAAAGATAGCCTTTCTTGATAGAATGTAATAAACAAAATGATAAAAAAATGAAATGCTAATTGTGTTTTAAAGAGGTCTTTTTTCCCTAAAATTTTAATAGGTGGTTGTATTGTTACTGAGAGAACAGTTATGCTAATGACTGAGTACTTAGATGATTTTGCATTAATATAATAACCATTACCTGCCTTAATGCTTTGTACAGTATTGAGGCAAAATAGCTAAGTCTGAAAGAGTTATACAAAAAGCAGAATTCCATAATGAAACAGAATTATGTTTTCCACATACATAGCGTGTATTTTTAATTTTTTAAATACTGAAATATTATGTCAGAAATGTATTTTCCTTTCCTTTGTGATAGTTACCTTGTGTGGTACCTGGTTGGTTCTTTTTGTTGTTTGTTTGTTTGTTTGTTTTCTAAATGCCATGGAGAATAGATAGAAGCTTCTTAACTTTTCTGTTTGCTGATACATCTGTCGTATCCATTGGCTTATTCATTATGAAAACTGTTATTTTTCACATGGGGCCAGAGGTGATGCTGTTTAATTTTCTTTTACACAGGCTAGCTTCTATATGGTCATAAAAATTTTGGCATAGGTTTTTTGTTGTTGATGTTGTTGTTTTTAATAGAGCCATGTTCTCTGTTTGGTTTGGTTTTGACATTCTAAAGCCTTCTAATTTAATTTGTTTCACTCTCGTTATTTGATTAGCCAGGTGAGGCTGCCTAACTTGGTCAGCTGTCACTCAGACACAGCCTGAAATATAGAAGGGAAGAAGGGAAAGGAGTTTCTGAGACATACATATGGTGAATGATCAGAGGTTAAAAATAGTTTCTAAATTATTAACCAGGTTAATGGGGGGATAGAACAGTATTTAAAATTTTTTACCTTGCTTTTATTATTTGTACACATAGCAATTATCAGAAGATGCTGATGTACAGGATTTATGTGTATTTACACTGGGCAGTATTTACTTGTAGTTAACTTGAATGTAAACTAAAGAGAGAGGAAAAAAAAATGATAACCTGTTATTTTCAGTATTTATATTGTCTCATCTCCCCTCCCACCTAATTCCTTCAATTGTCTCCTAGATTAGAAATAAGTATTGTTTCTGAGTGTTTTTGTTTGTTTGTTTTGTAGATTTGTTTTTCCCCTTCCTATCACCCACCTTTCCCTGTTGGGCATGAAAGAAAATAATAAGGCATATTGTTTTAATAGTCTTCAAGCATTCAGATGATAGAGAGTCCTTTTGAAGAAAAAGAAAACCGTATCAGGCAGAATTTACACAGCAGTACTGGGCTTTTAACAGCAGCAGTTGTTAGTGCTAACGACGTTTCCCCAGTTGCTAGTATTAAGGGAGTAACAGGCCCATACTAGCAGCGTTCCAGTGGCCCAAGCACAACTCTGTTTCTGCCATTCTTGCAGGTTTGTGTGCACCTGGGACCGGCCACACCCAGTCGGTATCAGTCAACAGTATATCATGCTGTGTGTGTTTTTTTTTTTTTTAAATTCACGATTTCCTCTTGAAACTCAGCTAAGGAGTGTTAACTGTGTGTGTGTGTGTGTGTTTTTTAAATTCAGTTTTTGTATGCTAGCATTCTTTAAATGTCTGCCAGAAGTTTAATTTGAATTTCTGATCCCTGAAGGCAGCTAGACAGAATCATTCTAGTTCTTCATAAATTGCCTTCTATGATTCATTGTTAACTCATAAAACATACTCATTTCTATATACTCGAACAGTTAAGGTAGTTACAATATCGGGGATGTGATTTTTTTTTTTTTGCCTTTTATTTAAATTGTCTTTTGAGGAAGAAATCGAGAGTTAGCTCGAACTCCCAGTTAAGGCATGAGCCCTGTAGCACACGAAACATGCATGTTTTCATGTCCAGGAGGGTTGAGGTCGATGGCATGGGGTCTGAAAAAAAGTTTAGTTTTCACTGAATACTCTCAAAGAGGGGCCCATAAATATCAGAGTGCTGTAGTTAAAAACTCACATGACTGTTTTAAATACTATTGATTTAAACCACTGGCTAGATTTTATGAATCAAAGTGTAATTTCTAAGCTTTGGCCATATTTCTCATGGCTAAAGCACTCTCTCTTGTGTGCCTTTAGCCGCTTTCCAGACATTCAACACAGGATTAAATGATAGTAGTTACAATGATCAATAGGTTAAGACTGCTACAATCACTCTTGCCGCTAATGACCTCAGTAGTAATGGGCAATAAAGTGTGGGCTATAATAGCCTCTCGCTGGTACTGCATGCCCTTTGATTCCTAGTATTAGTAGGGACTAGCTACATGAAAAAGTTGGACATTGGGAATTAAGGGAGTGGATATATAGGCTATAATTCTTAACTATTTAAAGCCTTAAACTATGCTCAGATTTTTTTTTTTCTTTTCTACCATGGTTTCTGGTCCATTTGAATATGTTTGTCAAAGCTTTCCATATAACCTCTTTTCGTGACATGTTGGAACAGAAACTTTGGGGAGATCTCGGTTTTATTACATATATAAATTAAGCTTGAGCCCACTTTGGAGGCCCAGAGCTAACTGGTACAAAAATGTGGTTTCAGACAGTAAAAGCAAAGTTAAGGCCATCAGGATATAATAGCCCACTTCTGATTATTCAGAGACCAATTCACCAGTTTGGAGGATTACTCAGGCTTCTTGCCTCTTTCCCTCCTTTGGCTGTGCCTGCTGCTTTTAGCATGATGTTACTCATCAGTGCCACCATCAAAATGTCCAAAAGGAAAAAGAAGGGGAGATTCGAGTCCATTGTCCTGTTCTGTAACATGAATGCAAAAAAATGAATAAATAACTGTGGGGAAAGGAGATTTAAACCATTGACTATATGTGTAAGTGTTTCAACATTATCTGTACAGGTGTATGTCAGTCCTTTCCTTGATCTCCATTTTTTAATTGACAGTTGAGGGACAATGGTGTTTCTCATTTAGGAATATGCATATAATTTTACAAGAATTTTTTAAGACTGTTTTAGGATATATATTTTTTACTTTCAAAATCAAATTTATTGAGATATCATTTGCATAATCTAAAATACACTCATTTTAAGTGTATAGTTGGTAGAGTTTTGACAGTTGGGTGTCCACCACCCCAATCAAGATATAGGGCATTTCCATCACCCCCAAAAGTTCACTTGTGCCCCTTTCTAGCATAGCATTTCCCTAGCTCTTTTAAAAATTATGGCCAGGGGATTATTTCTATGATGATTTCTGTTGTAACTCTTGTTAAGTTCATGTTCATCACCAGTTTAGATTTTATACCACCCTATTCCTGTCTGTTTTCCTGTTCATCACCATCAGAAATTTGGCTCAAGAATATTTATATTGTACATCATCCAAGAAATGCAGAGGAAAAAAGAAACCTTAAACATGGCTCTTTTGTTTTCTTAATCAAACCTCCCTGTATGATGATGCAACTCTCAAGGAAAAGTAAACTTCTATTGTGATATGTTGGCTTTAGCAGCTCCAACCATAGTGATTGGCACCCAGTGCAGAGTTTAAAAATTCGAGAAGTTTCCTCTGTATTAAGACAAAGTAGATTAATTGGAATTAATTTGTAGATGGTTAGATGTTTTGATAATGTCTTCTTGGTGTTTGCCCTACACTGAATGCAAGTTCACTGTTCCAATCATTGGTGATATTTCGTGCTGCAAATTATCTTTTTAAAAGGATAATTTATCCATTCATATACATCTGTCCCATTTTGCATATAAAAATATTCAGACATGCCCATCTGTTTTAAATTACAGTGTATCTACATCTATACTTAAAAGGCCACTGTAATAGGAAGAATTCATGTATGACCTTCCAGAGTTGGGTTAATGAAATTTTTCGAATGTTCTAGCTGGTGTTTTCTAAACATGTGAAGCTCACACGCCAGCATCCCCACACACGAGACATGCCCACGACAACAGTGGAGAACGTTCACTGTACATGAATCTGACCTTCAGGAACCATTTTTAGTTCATCAAAATTAGTGATGCTGAGAAATCGGGACATCGGTGGATAATGACTGTGAAATTAGGAATGAGAGCTCGCTATGCAAATGACAGGACAAATCATGTGAAAAAGTCAAGATAAACTGCATATTAAGACATTATGTTACATAAAATTAATACTGCATTTCTGCCTTTTGCTTACTGCTCCCCTGAAAGATTTTTTTAAATTCTTTTATCTTCTGATCAGCTATTGTCTGCCGGATTTTTTTTTTTTTTTTAAAGTGGCACACAGGCAAAGTGCAAAACATGTTATTACCTTTTATTGTAATACATGAGATGACAGCAGATCCTTTTTAACAAAGTATATCCTTTACTGCTTCTGGCTTCTTGCTGTCACATGTTTGATTAGAAACCAAAGAAAAGTTAAGATGCTTAAATATTACTGTTAGAAGACATACAGGTTTTGTCTTTTCTTTCATTGTTTTTTCTTTCCTTATCTTTTTATTTTGGGGAGGGGGCACTGATTTTTCATGAAATAGTCTTCTTGCATTACGGGGACTGACAAAATGGTTCTCATGTAGTCTGCAAATTAAACACAAGTGCAGTGATTATTTTGAATAGCTAAATTACATTCTAGAAAGCTTGCAGAATTCATAGCATTGTCATTAGGTATCCGCTTGAATACAATTTGTGTAACCTTGGCCAAGACAGCCTGTCATTTTAATGTCAGTGTTTTATCTGAACAAGACATCATCCTTTCAGATACAGTGTGCGGGTTCCTTGCAAAGATGCCCGTGCAGAACCGTGTTAACAGTTGCAAATATGAAATGCTATCAAGTTCATCACTGTAGCTGTTTGTCACTGAAATGTCATGGAAAGCGGCTTTTAATGGTATTGCGCATAATATGAAAGAATTGAGACATCCGTATGCTGGGCGAATAAGGAAGGGTAGAAGGCGTCAGAGGAGGGGTCTGTGTTTAAGTTCCGAAGGTGTGTCCAAGGTCCCGTTACCCACAAGACTAAGCTTTCATTGATTGTTCTTAAAATCACTGTCCATCAAAGACAGGGGTCACGTCATGTTAACTCCAGCCGCAAAGGTATCGGCTCCCGTAGGTCACTTTCCCTAAAACAGAATTTGAGTTCGGGTTAACTTCCTACAACTCATTTTGACCGAACACTCGTTCTTAGTAAGAAATGGAGATTGTTCTATCCTAACTCCAGTTGGCCCTTAAGTTTTTCCTCCTTGTCTGCTTGCAGGTCCGCCCCGGACCCCTGTCGTGCTGCAGGGTTGTAGTTTATTTTTCTTTATTTAAAGTCCACTGCGCAATAGATGAAATAGGATTTGTCACCTGCATCCCTCTGGATAGATGGGTTTTGCGTGGGCAGTGGGTCAGCTCTTTAGGCAGGCTCATGGCAGTCCGCCGCCGGACCCGCGAGGACGCTGCGCGCTGCTGATTTCCTGGCTGCCTATTCACCCTGCGTTAACGTTCTAGGTTCCCGTCTCAGTGGCTATGATGACACCTCAAGTCATCACCCCCCAGCAGATGCAGCAGATCCTCCAGCAGCAGGTGCTGAGCCCGCAGCAGCTCCAGGCCCTCCTCCAGCAGCAGCAGGCCCTCATGCTCCAGCAGGTAATGGTCCTGGTCCTCCTCCTCCTCCTCCTCCTCCTCCTC
>VBSM01000316.1:10468388-10509755 GCA_008086735.1 Cheirogaleus medius
TTTTTTTTTGTAAAACATGGAGAAGCTTTTGGATGTTGGCTCATGTTAAGGCGCAGGGTTGATTTCGCTTCTTACCTGTGTGCTGATACTGAAATGAACTTCTGGCTGTCATTGTGCCACGGGGACCTACTGTTCGGACTTAGTGGACACCAGACCCAAGGGCATGAGATTCGGTCCTGGGGTGGTGGGTGTTCCCATCTGGGGCGGAGGATGCAGGATGCAGGGGGAGCTCCCAGCGCCGTGATGCGCACCCCAAACACCACTCCAGCGTGCCCGGCCCTAGCAGCGAGAGAGCCCGCAGCGGAGACGCCCCAGACGCTCCCTGCAAGGGCACTGTGGCTCTGCTGCACAATCAAAGGTCATTCCTTGCCTTATTTTAATTAGTTTGTGTAGAAAACGGTATGTTTTTCATCAGTTCATTTTGGAGATTACTTTTCAAACAATAATGCCAAGAGTAGGCAGTGCGCGCTGAATTTATCGTCGCGTTTCAAACGAAAGGTCAGGCCATGACAGATAAAAGGATGCTATTTTTCAAATCGCAGTTTGTGCATGGCACCTAAAGGGACAGGGATGGGCGCTACCCTCCGTCGCTTACCGGCCTCTCTTTCTTTTCGTAGCAGCAGCTTCAAGAGTTTTATAAAAAACAACAGGAGCAGTTGCAGCTTCAGCTCTTGCAACAACAACATGCTGGAAAACAGCCTAAAGAGGTACCGACAATACATATTTTACTTTCAAACCACAGATCCCTGAGGACTATCTAGTGGCTATTAAACTGTCATTCATCTTTTAAATGATTGCACAACCGAGCTGACTCTATCGGTTCTCAGCTTTCAGACTGAGAGTTATTGTCCTGTTTTAGCTCAGATTTTCCTGGGTTCCATTTGCTCTCTGCCACGTATTTCATGACACCACTGCACGTGGACCTGTGCGAGGGACCGTGGGCAGGACCTCCGGGGCTGCGTTTGCAAACTGGTGCCACGGAGTACCAGGATAGATAGAGAGCGGAGGGGAGCGAGGTGCTTTTCAGTAAACTTTGACTTGGACCCACACTTAATATTTTTTTTCCTACCTCCCAGCTTAGAGAGCTTGGGCGTATGATGGCTGCCTTTTCCATGGGAAGAATAACCTCTTGTGAGGTTGGACAAACAAACAGAAAAAGTTAGAACAAGATTAAACATCCCCATCTTTGTTTAACTTCTTCCTGCGAGTGATGCATACTGTAAATTGCTAAAGGCATGTGTGTGTGCCAGAAAGCAGGACATCAAGTGACAGGAGGGCTCCAGCTTGGATTGTTTGTGTTTTCCTGGAAAAAATAAAATAAAATAGCGTGTTATAATAGCTTCTGTACACGCAGTGCTTCGTGGTGTCCATAAGTTACTGCACCTAATCTGTGCCACCCAGTGACGGTGGCAGCCTTCGTCCCATAAAAGGCAAGACCTGTCTGGGGACGCACCCTCTCACCTTCTGTGTGATTCTGCGTGGGCAAGGCGTAGTCAGTTGCGGGAGTAGCTGCGTGCACATGTACATTATTATGACATTTTTCTACCCATGCCAGAGCTGCCCCGTTTAACTTGCCTTCCTCATTATATTTTTGCAGTGGACTGAAATTCTTTTTTTTTGTTTTAAGTGTTCTCTTTGGGGACAACACCGTTTATGATTCTATAGCAGCGCATCATCCGCTTTGACACCTTCTTCCCCCGCCCTAAGCAGTTGGCCACTTTCATTCATTCTTTGGAAGGGAGTCTTCCCGGGTGACTCTCCAGGTCCCTGTCCCTCCAGCAAGCGAGGATGCCAGGCAGCGCTGACTGCACACACCGGGAGCGACCCAGGCACTCTCCCTCTGCCGGTCTCCTCCCTCGACACAAATTGGGTCCATTTTCCGTGCCCTGCAGAGCGCTCACCCCGGGGTCCTGTTGAGCAGCCTGGATGTGAACCCCTGCAGAGCAGGGGCAGTTTTGGGGTGAAGGGGAGGAGGTGTTTTAATGGAAAATGCTGACACAGCCTTAAGGAGAGTGGCGCACTACCGGGTGCTGCTATAATAAAAAAGGGAACAGATTAAAAAGTGTCTAAAATGTAAATCTAAAGGACCAACAGTAATTAAAATGGAAATGGCACAGGGAGGGAAGGCATGTAATTGTGAGATATCACTGTGCAGAAGGCTCTCAGCTTTGTTTTGCTGGCTGTTTTTCTAATTCAGCAGGGCTTACTCATCAGTGGCAGTTCAATGCGCGTTAATGACTCCGGGATTGCAGGCATCACTCTGGACAAAGAAATGATTATTGTGCGGTCAAAAGAAGTTCAAAGACAAGAAGGGAATTTCAGTTTTTTCCTTAGAGATCCACATTCAAGAGCATATAAATTAAGCCAAATGTTAAAAACCACAGTCTGAAAGCTGACTTCAAAGTCACAACTCTCTAATTAATGAACTGCGAGCTTCAGTTTGGACAAGTTGTGGTTTGATGCGCCCATAAATCAACATGACAGGCCTGTTTCACAGTCTCAGACAGTGCTTGTCATTGAGTCACATCAGATGTAAACACAGCAGAAAAAAGAAGGGGTATGAAGGAGGTGCAATTGATCAACAGAATTGGTAAAAACCCACTTTTGAAGCATATTATGCATGATCACAGGAAATGGTTACAGCCTCAAGAGGTTCCCCCTTCTGCTGTTGCTTTTTTGAATCAGATTTCTAACAGCCTTCAAAAGGGAGAATAAGAATTATGGAGTTTCTCCCCTGTGGCTTGCAGGCAATAACCCCCTGTTGTTATTTTGTGCTTCTTTCTTTTCAAAGGCATCAAAATTTAGTTTTTTAAAGATCTTTAACTCTATATTTGAAGACAAACAAAAAAGGGCTGCCACTGTCATTCTTATCAGTTCCCAGGGATTGTGTTTTTCCTTTCTGTTGCCACTTCTTATTAACCTCTTATTTGGTCTGTTAGACATAGTTTGGAATGCACGTCTGCACGCTGGGAGAACATGAAAGTTCAGGCGAGCTCAGAGGGCAGATAAAGAAATGTGGAGGGGAAAGTTACACAGCAGAAAGAAGGATAAAAGTTACCTCTCCCAAATTGCTGTTGTCAGAGAGGGGCGCATCTCAGAGCACAAAGGTGATGGTGGTGTCTGAGTTTGGGAAGGGAACAGGGTGAAAAGGGAATACTTTGCATCTGAAAGAAGAGAACCAGAGACATTTGTAGTGGCATTTTAGCATCTCCAGGACACTGGGTTTGCTGTGGTCTGTGCTTTGTCATCCTTAGAGGTGGGCAGACCAACGGACAAGGTCGCCTTGGATTTCCCTGTGTCCTCTTGTGCAGGTGGATTTGGCCAAGACCTGTCGTCACAGTGGTTAAGGGATCTTCATTTTCCTGAGATAAGGGGCTGGTCTCCTGGCATCGCCACCCAGGTGGTGGTCCTTTTGTGCTAAAATGAAATAGAGTCACTTGGTAGCAATTCCATGATGTGGACTGGTGGTTATGATTTTAACAAGGTTTGAACTTGAATGTTGACAGATGGAACAAGTATGTTAATTTACTGAATCCCCAGTCATTAGTGGCTCATAATTTTGTATCATCAGGTTCGCCTCCTCTTCCTTTTTTCCCCTTTTTTGATTACCTCCGTAGTGAGTCTCTTGCTATTTGGCTAGAGCGATGTACCTTTGCTCTCCCCCC
Organism: Cheirogaleus medius; assembly: GCA_008086735.1. Lineage (NCBI taxonomy): Eukaryota > Metazoa > Chordata > Mammalia > Primates > Cheirogaleidae > Cheirogaleus > Cheirogaleus medius. The sequence continues at coordinate 10,472,054 of VBSM01000316.1, forward strand.
CCCGCCCCCCCACCTAAAGTTGCCTGGAGATGTTTCCCTGGGAAAGTTTGGCTCCATATTAGGATAGAGACCTAAGACCTTCCTTAAAAGAAAGATGCCTTTAGGTGGGGAGAGGTGCATGTAGCCCCCAATGAAGCCATTGAAGTGACTGATCGTTTCATACTGGACAGAAATGGTGTGGAAAATAGAGAGCAGAATTCATTTTTAAATCAAGCCACAAAAAAAAAAAGGTTCCATCCTGTGCTGGTGAGGTAGGCTGTTGATTGTTTTAAAAGGGCCGTTTGTCCCGGGCAGTTATGACAGTTTCTGTTAGGCAGTAGGGAGTAGCCGAAGAAAGGAAAACAGACCTTTGACTGCAGCTCTAGGGAGGGGATCCAAAATGCAGGGTTTATCAGGGCATTTTAGCATTTTAACACTGACTACTGACCTGTCGAGGGGACTGCTCGGAGACCTTTTTTGTGTGCATTCAATTGTGAGAAGTAAACAAACGGACTGTATCCTGTGTTTGGTAACTGGGTGGGGAGCCCAGTTTGGCAACCAGTGTTGCTTTTAAATTCTTTCTTTGGACAATGGGCCTTGTATACTTTTATATCCTGGCTTTTCAGACGTGGACAGCTTTCATGAGCTTTTCCTCGGGATGGCCACAGAGACAACAGAAGAGGCATCAGTCATTTTAGATAAATACAGAATTTTTAAACATTTCACTTACAGTAAGACAGGAAACACCCTCCCCAACCTTCAGCCGACCCCCCCATTATATTCTACTAAGAAGAGCTAATTCCCTGATCTTTTATTGTGCCCGTGTTGTTTTTTCTCTTCCTTCTATTTTTTTTTTATAATGTCGTGAGTTAATATCTGTTGAAGAAGTGAAAAAATCATTTTGACATGAATATAACTATCATTGGGTTTTACATTAATGCGATAACTTGGGAAGGGGTGAAAACAATTGGATCATTTTATGCATGCTGTTCTTAAAATGAAAACACTGGCTTTTCATTTAAATTTATTTAAATTTTTGTTGTTAGTGGTATAGAATTTGTTTTTTGGAGTGAAACTCAATTAACTTTCTCAGTGGCATGGTAGTAAGTCTGAAATTGGTTGCTAATATGAGAATGATGGTTTTTACTGTACAATAAACTACATGAAGACCGAAAGGAAACCACCATTTTTCTCTTTCTTTGAACTTTGCATCAGAAGGTCTTGATATACACACCATTTTATGGGTGTATCAGATCAAGGTCATGTGTCAGGTTAAGCGAATGCAGTTGTTTGTAAAGCAGAGTTATTAAGCAGAACATGCAACCTCTGAAAGTCTTGGATGGTCCTTTTGGTTTGCAAAAGTCTCTCTGATCTTTTGACTGATACTCAGAGTTAGGAAAACTAATCTTGTTCTTTTCTTGAAGAAGCTTTTTGTTTTTTTTTGGCTACAGTTTGGGAAGGGTTAATTTTCCTTTTTATAATTGTTAGCCATAACGTGGCTAAGACCTCTACCTCGATATGATTCCTAGCAGATTAAGGATATTAGACAATTTCCTTCTATTTATTGTACTACAGCACTGTATTATCTTTCTATCACTCAGATAATTACGGAGGAAATCTACATTCATTTTTTTGGCTGGAGCAAGGCCTGCTAAACACAGGAATGATGTATTGATATTTTACACAACAAAAGTTTTCCCCCTGTCATTGTCCAATCAACAGAGAGATACTTATCATATCGTAAAGCCCCTTCTTTTCAAGAACAAAGCAGGTGGGGGGAAGTGGGACAAGGCCCCAGACCCCGGGGTTTCTGAGACCAAAGCCAAGTGAAGGCGTCCGAAGCCCAGGCAGCCGACTACGATGTTGTTTGCTAAATTATGAATGTGTGTAATTAAAATCTAGTGGCTGTTTCTATGAAAGATTTACAGTGTTATTTCATCGTTTGTCATGGCTAATTAACAATATTAGATGAAGTTTTTCTTCTTCAAAGGTCTGATTTTTCCCCATTTATTTATGTCAAAAGTGATAAACAGAGCAGTTAAAAGCTTCTGCCGTTGCAGGCAGGGAGGGAGGCAACTCGTTCTCTTACAGCTCAAAGGTTCAGGGTTCAAATCCCCGCAGACCAGAGCAATGCCGTCCTCTTTCTGGAGGTGAATAATAAAAAAAAAAATTTCAAAGTGTGAGAGTTCATCCCTTCCCTACAAAACTCAGGCTTCTCAGACTGGAGGGAAAGCCAGCTTGATTGACAAATTATTTTGCGGTGGGAGCAGGCAGTGGGCAGGTAACACCCCCGCTGCTCTGCAGAGGTGGTGCATTCTGTCCCTCTTACACTTGACATTGAACCCTCCGCTGAGCTCTAGTGACCACTCTCAGCATTGGATGATGACGGTGAGTTTTGAAGCGTCCATACTTTTAACCTTCCTTGGGAAGTGGCCATCTCATTTTTTTTTCTTGTTTTTTTTTTTTTTCTTCCTGATTTCTCACAGCAACAGCAGGTGGCTACCCAGCAGCTGGCGTTCCAGCAGCAACTTCTACAGATGCAGCAGCTACAGCAGCAGCACCTCCTGTCTCTGCAGCGCCAAGGCCTCCTGACAATTCAGCCCGGGCAGCCTGCCCTCCCCCTCCAGCCTCTTGCCCAAGGTACGCGTCACGGCTCTGTTAGGACTCTGGGTGTAGGTGGTCCCAGCTCATCATTAAGGACATTGTCCATCTAAAACACGCGCATGGAAACTTCTTTTAAAAAGCTGAGTGAGTTACAGATGGGCCCTTGTAGAAGCCGAAATGCTTGTTGTTGCCAAAATGAAGTCTTAGGAGTAGCCGAGGGATCCTACGATCCTACGGTTGCACATTCTTGGAGTGAGGGAGGAATGCACAACTACTTTGCACTTAGAGTATTTTTTGCACGTTCTTGGAGTGAGGGAGGAATGCACCACTACTTTGCACTTAGAGTGTTTTAATGGACTCTTCTAGTCTTGCAGTTTGGAACCACCAAGGAATTTTCTTGAAGGCTTTTGTTGTTAAGTCATTTTAAGACATATTTTATATCCTGTAATTTGTCCTATTTTAAATTTTAGTAATGCTTTACGAACACCATTTTTTAATATCTAGGGATAAATTGAAGTTTATTTTTCTATAAAGGATTAAAAATCAATCTCTTTCTATTACAAAAACCAAAGGTGTTTTTTGTTTGGTCCTTTTCTTTCTTTCTTTTTTTTTTCCCCCTTCTCTTTTTGCATTCATCTGTTGATTTTTGAGCAAGTTTAATTCTACACGCATCAGAACAGATACCATTTCCATCTCCGGTTCTTCAAAACCTGGGATTCCTTGAAAAATAATAAGAGTTCATGGATTTAGTGAATTTCATTTGACAAGCCACTGACTTTTGATCCCAAAGGTGTTGGACGTCAGAAACCAAACGGGAACTCTAGGTGTGTTTAGGACATCATCTTGGTTTAAGGAACTCTGACTTTCACGTGTGCAATGTGAAAGAAGATAGGTTATTCAGAACTGAAAAGGAGGGAGGGAAGGAAGGAAGAAAATGCCATGCCTGTGTCTCGAAATACAGTCCCCTGTCCCATACGTGGCAGAACAGATTTCGGTTGCCACAAGGCCAGCAGTCTGTTCAACTCTGGTAGATCTGATGTATGTGTCTATGTGCCTTAAAGGTTACCAGCTAGAGCTGTTGGTGTCTTGGATGCAGTGACCTTCTCAAGAAGGTTCAAAATGTGGAACCTCCTTCCTGTTGCTTAAGGCTTGGTCATTTGTTTAGCAACTGTGGGTGTCAAGAGAAGTCAGGGAGGCATGTCTGCATTTGAATCTTCTCTCAAGCCAACCACACCCAGCTTCTGCCCCTTATGAGGTTTGCTTTTGTTTTTTGTTTTTTTTTCTTTTTAACTTGGAGACCAGGGCTTTTTCCTCCTTTAACTTCTTCCTTGTCCCTCTCCACCCCTTTCCGCCATGAGCGCTCAACTGCTCGATACTTGCCCAGCGTCTCCATGGCTAGCAAAAGAAGACTGGAGCACTCGAGCAGGATAAGGGGAAGAGAAAGGCTATCCTATCTGTGTCTGCGAGTGCATTTTTGTGCTTGCGAAATGTTATAGTGTACATAATTACACCTTCAGGTTTATTGTTGGAAACACGGCAGGCTGTTCTGACACACCTATCGGACTCAAGCGCCAACCTCTCTCATCGTTTCCCACCGCTCCTGTACTATTAAGTTTGCTCACTAAGGTTCATTGTTAGAGTACATCAGTTAAGCTGTCCAAAAGAGGGCAATTGGGCAGTGACAAGACAAGCTCATGTGTAATGTGAAAGAAATGGATGTGCTGATGCATGAAGTGTAATCTCTGCAGTAACATATCAAAGACACTGGTAGGTAATTCACTAGTCGTGGCATTGATTGATAGGTTTAGCGGTCTGCTATCACTATTAGCCCCTGCAACATTAGGAAGATGCGTATTTAAAATCGAAGGGGTGCTTGTGTGTATGCCCAAGATGGCCTAAACGTAAATATAGATATTTGTGGAGTCAGGCTCTTGCGGGAACGCCATGTCCATCTCTCATGAATCAGGAGGTTGGTTTTGTCCCTCCCACCCGCTAGCCCAAAGTGACTTGAGAATTCAGTCATGTTGGACTACAACACAATTTTTTTTTATCAGAGAGATGATGGCTTAAAACTGATGTCATTAGGAGGTTTAAATCAACTTTCTGCTTGCTTGAACATGGTCACCTGGGTATGGATGTACAAGGACAGAAAAAGGTTGATCAACTCTGTTTGTCTTTGAGCCAGTGATACCTGGGGTTGTAAAATTGAGTTCCACGAACAGTAATCTGTCAACTGTCCCCACAACATACATTTTTTAAACCTGTGCCTGCATTTTCTTCTATAATGAAGGGGCCAGTTGTCCTGGAAAAAGAAACGGTTGCAAGGCACAGAGGTTATCTGTTAACGATGCTGGTAATACCAGCTTCATAATAAAATCACCAAGATTCTTTTACATGTCTGTCCATGGCCTTGCTAAGTTAACCTTAAACATGTATGTAAATGTCAATGTATAGGAATCATTACTATTTTGAAGGCCTTTTTTTCCCCTCAAGGTTTTATATTATGAAACAGAGGAGTGTTTTTGTTGTTAAAGTTATCGTAGGGTTTTCTCTCGGTTTTACGTAATTAGCATATCTGTTCTTCACCTTGGTCTCTTTAACCGTCTGATTCTCCCTAGCACCAGTAATTTCATATAGAATTATTCTTTCAGTATCATTCTGACCTTTCGGTTTTTAAAATGTAAACTCTAGGCAGGAGAAAATGACATGCTTGGTTATGTACCTGCAAATGGATTTGTTTAACTTGGTACCATTATCCTGCCATTTTGGAAGAAATGCATGCTTGCTTTGATGTTCATTTCATCTGGTGAGTGACCAGCTTACCTGCTGTCTGCTTTAATTCTGTCGTGAGATCTTGGCTGTCACATAGCAGCACCCTTTGGCAGATAATAGTCATGGAACAAGAGATGGAAGGGAGTGATTTGACTGCCTCTCTGTTAAGCCTGATGAAAACGTTCCTAAAGGTAATTATCACATGGCAGTTGACCCAGACGTGCTGCTGTTGTCACTTAATGAGTTACTATTTTATTTACCATGTCTCCCTGTGGATGACAGACTGATTTGCCAGCCCATTGCAATGGAAGGAGAGTTAGGGCGACCTTAATGCGCTCTGTAGGTATAACAAGTGGTGAATAACATAGGTCTTTGTCTTTATATGCTGGATAACGATCTTTCGAAACAGCTTCAAAGTTCTGCTTTTCTTGGAGGGAAAGTGTTAACACAGTTGTTAGAACCCTGTTCCTCTAGTCTTCCCACCTCCGATGCGACTGACCCAGAAATCAATTAGTTTTGAGTTGAAAAACAGACAGCTTGTTCTTTTCATGTGTTTACTCCCTAGAACATAAAAATAGGTGTTGACTTGTGGGGTTTTATATCAATGTGCCTTCATCAGCAGCACACAGTCCCATTCGCTGTTGTCTCAATTGAGTAAACAGCGGGCTGGGGGTGGGCCACGTCCACAGGTCACTGCTGATGTGCAGGCGACAGCGGCCAGCCTGCTCCCTGCAAACCCGTCCCACCTGTCACTTCGAAAGGTGTTGGAAAATAATAGCCCAGATGCAGCAAAACCGGACACGGGGTTGTGTAGTGACCTTTCCCTTTGTTTAATTTGCCTCTGAGGTTTAATTTCAGGGGACAAGTAATAATTGGATATGCCCTAATAACTAAATGCTCATTGGGGACAAAAATCCATCAAAATATAATTGGCATTTGATTTTTATGAAGGTAGAAGAAAACCTACTTGGCTGTCGAGGATGCCGTTCTAGGACTATCTGACCACTTAATGTATCATTTGAAGCCTCCTTTATAATATATATTAATTGCAAATACTTGAGCATTTGAACATTTTCGTGGAGAACCGTTAGGAGAGACCAACTGTTTTTGTTAACGCTCTTCTCAGAGAGGCGGGGAAGGTTATTGGTTTGCTGTGCAATAATTTACTCCTCTTTGATATGCAAACGATCCACGGTGAATATAAAAAAATCCTATCAGACTCATTTCACAGTTCTTAACCACTCGGATTCTCTGGAGTCCATCGCCTCATTAGACCAGTGCTCTCCAATGCTAGCATAATTAAAATCTTTAACAGTTTAGCAAAGTAAAGATGTTTGGCTGATCACGTTGAGATGATTATCTATCCATTGTATTCTAAATGACAAAAATAAATTAAATTTAGACCTTGGCATTTTTTATTATGTGTTTCAAATGAATATAATGCACACAGCCTTCTTTTTCAATTCAATACCTTAGGTTTGGTAAGAAACATGCCTGTTTCGGCTGCTGTTATATAGTCAGAAAATGGCAGGCTTTCTAGGGTGGCTGTTACAGTTGATTGAAACAATGAACTGCCATCCAGACGTCAGATTCTAACGCAGAATCACCTTCTGTACATCAGGGTTGATGATTTCTTTTCGATGTTCTTTTCAAAAGAAGCTACTGCTGCTTGTTGTTGTTAGTTGCCATTCAGATTATTTCCCTTCTGTTCATGTATGTGCTAGAACATGCATTGAGGTGGGATTTGGAAGTCCCGGGCTGTAGAGGTAGGCCCACAAGAGTGAGACTGACATGGATTGTATCTCTTCTTGGGGGAAAATACAGGTTGTGGCTTACGCCTTAAACCCCCTGTCCATTTCGACCCCCTGAAAAAACAAGAGTACTTTACTACTCCAAGTTTATTTTACATTTTCATTTTATTCTGCAATGGTTCATTACCACTGATCTAAGAAATGACAGTAATAATAGTGTTACTTGTATAAAAAGTTATACACTTTTTCAGTAGACACATCCATCAATTAAGCATGTGGTACTAGAAACCGAAATTAATGAGGAAGATAGGTGTGTTAATGAAATAATCATAGTATAATCAATTTGACTGTTAAAAGTTGAAAAGCATTTCAGGAAGACGATATGAATTCATAATTTATGTCTAAAAGTGATTAATAAAAACTATATTTAATAACAAAGCTATTTGTCATCATTTAAGGCTTAAGCACAAAAATTAATTCATTTTGTGTTTCGTGTTGTCATAATAGTATAGTTGAACAAATTTATTGTGAGCCCTTCTTTGTGTCTAAAATTAAGGTAACGTGTATCTACTTTTCTTCAAAAATTGAGAAACAACATTTTGGATGGAGAGAGGCATACCTACCGTTGCATCTGTTTCATGAGTGTCTTTTTATGTGTGTTGGTGGCACTTCACCTGGGTTGCTCAGTAGGAGGACACAGTTATGATTACCGTATTTGCCTTGGTTGGGAGGGGGGTGGGAAGCTGCACACACCAAAAAACCCCCCTTAACACTAGGCTTTGTTTACTGACTCTTTGATTTAATTACTGTTTGAAGAAGACGGAATTAGCTGTTAATTGATTTAATTATCCAATTTGTTTGTTTCAGGCATGATTCCAACAGAACTGCAGCAACTCTGGAAAGAAGTGACGAGTGCTCACACTGCAGAAGAAACCACGGGCAACAATCACAGCAGTTTGGATCTGACCACAACATGCGTTTCTTCCTCTGCACCTTCCAAGACCTCCTTAATCATGAACCCGCATGCCTCTACCAATGGACAGCTCTCAGTCCACACTCCCAAAAGGGAAAGGTAGGCACGAGCGAGCGGCTGAGATGTGTCCCAAACCGTCTTTAATGCCCGAGGGGCGGGTGGTGGCCCCCGCCTCGCTCGATCTCGGTGATCCTGAAACCACGCAACTTGAATGTGCATATCATTACTTAAGAACGTATTCGGTATGGTTTGGGTGTGAAGCGCCTAATTGTTTTCACCTTTTCAACATGGAATTAGCACTTACGTAGATCTACTCTGGGCTTAGGAACCTGGGCAGAAGGCTTTGTAGTTTCTCATTGGATGGGTTGGATTTCAAGGCTTCCAGGCCTTTTCCTTCTGCCAAGTGCTCACTCCGTACAAACTGAATTCCTTGGCTCTAAGAGCCTGCTAAGGCAATAGTAGTGTATACTGTGGGCAATTTTGAATTATGGTTTGGGAAAACATAGAACTTATGTTACTCTGCACTGCACCTCTGGAAGGCTGGGAGCCCATGGTCTTCTCTGCATAGACACTGAGTGAAAGTTTGAAGGATGGAGAGATGGAAGTGGGGTAGGGTGGGGGGATATCTGTTGTCTATACACACAAACATACACAGCACGTTTCTCCTGGTCATGGGATATATGGTAGCATTGTCTCCAATATTCCTATTGGGAGGTTAAACCTTTATAGTTTTTAGTTGCCGTGAGCTTCGTGCGAACATTAGTTGAAATGGAGGTTGTTTCGAAGATCTGGAACATGTCATATTAGCATGGAGTTCTAGGAAAATAAAGCTGTTAGTTCATGTTATTATATCTTAGCACCCAGAAGCATTAATACTGCTGTTGAAATGCCTTTCAAAGTAGAATATATAATGCTCCTAAAATTGAAAACTTTTTTTTTTCCAGTTTACTATTTTTAAACTGTTTCCTATATAATTTCATATGCAGAGCTTCCACGCACAGAAGAAAAGAAATCTTAAAAGCACTATGTGATAGTAAATGTCATTTCCATCGGGGAAAAAAGCAAAATCTGTATTTTGCTTTTAAATAAAACTGACTCAGTGAAAAATTACTTAATTATTTATTTCAGTTAAGCAGCTACAAATACAATTTCATATATTTCTCAAAATACTGAGCATTAAGAAACCCACTGGTTTGATCAGATGTATATCTTTATGCCAGAAAAATATTTTCTGAATATATACATACAAATACATATACACATACATTATAAAAAAACTATGAGTGGTTATAGTTTGAGGATGAGGATAATGTATATGTTTTAACCAAAATTTGCAACTATTTTACGATCATTTTGGAATTTTCGTGGCAGACACGAAAAAACAAAAAGACTCATTGAACACATTGGTTCAGAAGAGTTTGAAGGATAGAATGGTGGACCCTAAGAATCAGTTTAGAGCCATTGGGCAAAATGTGGCTTCTGTTGTTTCCAGCGAGGATAGATACGTATGTCTGGAAGCCAGTCTTAGCTCTTGCTTTAAAACTCTTATAATGTCTTTATTATTTTATTTTTTTTTCCAAAATAGAAAACCTTAGATAGCATTAGAGCAAAGGTTCTAGGCTGTTGTCCTTTGCTGGACTTGCTTTTGCTGTGCTGAGGTGGACGTCGTCCATTTCATGCGGAGAGATTGAATTACGTCTTTCCCCTAGACAGAGCAGGAGGCTATACCCCGAAAAATGCCGACTGATGCACTTAAGGTATTTGTTGCAATCTCATCAGCCATTGTGGAGCCTGCACAGATTTCCTCCGACACAGAAAACTCCTCTTGTTTAGATGCACTGTGCTCGGTTTCATTCTAAAAGGTTATGTATCTGCAGTCAGGTGGTAGGTGAGCAAGGAGGCAATAGGGAGAATAATAACCCTTTTCATGTTTTAAGGCACATTTGAAGGTAAATGGATCTAAAGAGACAGTCTAATTCCAGGAGACTAAGTTTGTTTGAATGTTTTGTTTTTTTAGTGTCCATGTTTGTCTGTACAAAAGTTTTGCTCAATCTACATGCTAAAATTAGAGTATGGGATCAGAAATGCCTTCATCCGGGTGTAAAAGCAGGCTGAGTTTTCCAATTGTACATGCAAAAAGGAAGCGACTTGTGAAAATCATATGCCACCACTTAATCTCTCGAATCTCTCAGTTTATATTATCTGGTGGGTTTCTAGACGTGGTTAGATTAAAGGAACGTTCTAGTCAGCATCTTTCAACTGAATGCAGCTAGCAAGACAAATGAGCACCCTAAGTTAAAGATAATTCTAAAGTTTTAAGCTCACAGAATTGATGATTAAAAAAATCAATTATTAGTTAGCCAGCTTTGTGTACATACAAGTACTTCAGATGAATTTTATGTGACATCATCTTATTACGGTTAATTTAAAAACCACATGTATGATACCCAGTTTAAATACAAAAGGAGTTGTTTTTTGTTTTTTTTTTTTTTAAAGCTATTACTACAAATTATGTTCTCACTTGTACACTGAGCTGCCAGTTGTCTCAGGAATTCCTTGTCCCTGCCTTGGAGAAGTTTTATCCCTTACTTTTCTAAAGCATTTGTGAAATCTATGTCCTTCCGAGCTCTTCTTTGGCTTCTGTGTTATATTCTTTTCCCTCCATCCTCATGGAGTGGCATCTGAACAAGGAAGGGGGGGAGCCCCTGCCACGGTGAAAAATAATCTAGCCCCACAAACTCACCCTCGGGTTAGCAGCTTTAAGAATTCTTTCCGGAAGGATCTGGGAGGAGTGCTCTGTGTGAAATCTGTTGGGGAAAGGTAGCAGCGTGAGAGTGGATTTTTTGCTTGTTTTTAAAGTAGTGAGATGTCTGATCGTCTCAACTGGCTCGCGTCTCTCCACGCTGTTTGGAAAACTTCTCCCCACCCCTTGCCCCGTGCATTGTGCTGGCTTCTGCGAGCAGCCACTGCGGCAGCTCTGGGGTTTGGTGAGTGGCAATCTGTTAAGGAGATAAATAATGTGCTTGGCACGACATTCCTGCTCTCCTCTTTAATTTGTCTTACACAGGGAAAATTATAATTAAATCATTCAGGGTAAACCCTTGAGTGTAGAGAAGGGAAGAAACACACTTTGGTAAAGATTGCCAATAGAAACCCGTTTCCCTGCTGCGGAGGGTAGAGACATCTATCAATATTCAGCACCGTCGCGGGGAGGAGTGGCCCGAGTGATTTGCAGGGCGGGTGCCAGCGTTCACATCAGGGCTTGTTAAGACCCTGTCCCCGCGCGATCACGGACATCCAGCGTCATTAGGATTCAGTGCTGGCGCCGTGCTTCGTGCTCTGATCTTCTCGTGACAATTTAATAATGTTTATTGTGCTGATTATATATAAATGCGCTGGTGCAACAAACATAACCTCGGTTGTCAGTGCCTGAGAATAGCGTGGTGGGGATCAAGTTCAACGGCTGGAGCTAGAGGGAGCTGCAAGCAGGAGCAGGTGCATTCAGGCCTCTCGCTGTCATTTCATTCCGCAGGAGCAAGAAGTCTTGGCTTCTCAGGTGAACAGGCAGAACTCAGGCCTGGGGTACCTGGAAACCTGGCGATACTGTCTTGTTCCCTTGACTTGTCCGACTGTCTCACGTTAGGAAATTCCAAGTTTTTGGTGTGGGTAAACAGAATCAACAGAATGCAAATGAAACATTTATTAAAATGCTAAATTTAGTAAAGCCCTTTGAGCTTCCTGGATCAAAGCAGCTATGTAAATACAAATAGCAATTACTACTTAAGTAATTGCCTGAATTAAAATTCTAAATATCACATTACGTTATGTTGCACTAGGGAAAGGGAAGAGAACTCATATTTAATCAGTTCCTTCTCCATGCCGAGCGCTGGCTAGACTCTCGCATATGGAGTGATGTCTCATTTTGTCCACTTGACCACGTGGGAAGCGGTAGGGATTATTATACCCATTTTACAGATGAGGAAATCGAGTCACAGAAATTAAGTAGGTAACCTAGGATCACAGAACTGGTTAGTGGCATATTTCAGATCCACGTTGAGATCTGTCTTTCAGTTCATAAAAATAGTACTTAAACGTTTTCGTTCAGCTTAGAAGTGAATACTAAATTAGGATAAATTAAAAAGCAATGGCCCTAAAAGAAATTCTAAATTTAAATTCAGTTCAAAAACACATTTATGAACCTACTGCGTCCAAATCACTGCATCAAAATGAGAATACCATGCTTTCCTCTTCTGTGGTGGCCTTTCACAAAGGTGGAAGGTTTATAATCTGAAACAACACGTAAAGAACAAAAGTGAACCCTGGGCACAATTTACACGTATAGGTGCGCACAAAAGAAGCCTCTCCTTCAAAGGTATCCACACTTTCCCTCCTTCTTACATGTCTTGTGTTTCCTCGTTGAACACATCATATGGTCATTGTTCTATTTCAGCTATCCTCTGTCATCTAAATTAGAAATTTCCCTTTTTTTTCCCTTATCCTTCCCAGCTTTTTTTGCTTTCCGTTCAACCACCATTGATAGATGGGGGTTTTTTTGTTGTTGTTGTTTTTTGAGACAGAGTCTCACTTTGTTGCCCCGGGCTAGAGTGAGTGCCGTGGCGTCAGCCTCGCTCACAGCAACCTCAAACTCTTGGGCTCAAGCGATCCTCCTGCCTCAGCCTCCCGAGTGGCTGGGACTACAGGCACGCGCCACCATGCCCGGCTAATTTTTTCTATATATTTTTAGTTGGCCAATTTTTAATTTCTTTCTATTTTTAGTAGAGACAGGGTCTCGCTCTTGCTCAGGCTGGTTTCGAACTCCTGACCTTGAGCGATCCTCCCGCCTCGGCCTCCCAGAGTGCTAGGATTACAGGTGCGACGTTGATAGGTGTTTTATAATCTGAACATTTCTCAGATTCATCGCTGTTCTAAATATTTGTTCCAAGGGACCCTTACGCATTTGGTGAAACAGGTGTCTTTAAACTCTGCGCAGATTGTGGATGTGCAGCCCCTGCTTTCTTTGGGGCACCCTATTATTCTCATAAACAGGTGACCCAAACTGGGCACTTTTCTCTATGAGATCTAATCTGCCGTCTTTCTTGTCATAATATCCCTTCCTTTTTTTTTTTTTCATTCTAATTTATTGACATAGCCCCACGTATTCCCATTGTTTGCATTTTCTGCACTCTGTAGTTGGCAGCTGCCTTCACGTGACCCCATTAACCCCAGAAGGTTTTGCCTGGCGAGTGTACTTTTAGGCAGTTTCACTTGATACAGTCTCTATTTGATTTGTGGCCTTCTGACATATTGCCACGCAGTTGACTATATAACAATAACATTTGTGTTTATGGGCCCTGCTATTTTCAAACGGCAGGGAACTTTGAAATGTGGGCATACGTGGTGTTTGCATTTTTTTTTTTTTTATTATTGAGCTAGATTCTGGGTTGATGAATAAATGTTGGTGCTCTTGGTTTACTTGCTAAAATTCTAGAAGTTTGCTTTCAGAACTGTTCCAAATGTATAAGCCTCTAACTTTTGCATATTCTTATACTGGTATTTAGGGCTGATTGAGCCAGAAATTTAAACTCTAGCTCCTATCACTTTCAATATTCTTCCTCATTGCAATTATTATTTTTTTTTCCAAAAATCAGATAATTTGTTTTGTATTTCTTTAGATTTGAGTCCCTGAGCAAACTAGTTATCCTACATCTTTTCTTTCCCATTAGAGCATTTCGGAGACCCTGTGGTCAAATTGTCCCAAATTGTCTTCAGAATTATTTACTGCTACTTCCTGCCGGTACTTGTGGAGGCATTATAGTGATGTGTAACAGAGTTCAGCAAATTATGGTCAGCCAGCCAAATCTGGCACGCTGCTTATTTTTGTAAATAAAGTTTTATTGGGATAAAGTCATGCACATTCATTTGCATACTATCTATAGCTACTTTCACACTACAATGGCAAGCTTGAGTAGTTGTAGCAGAAACCATATGGCCCACAAAAACTAAAAATATTTACTATCTGGCCATTCACAGGAAAGGTTTGTTAATTCCTGACCTTAACCATTAGGCCAGCGTTTCTCAGATTCCCTGATGATATTTTCAGGGTGTATTTGTTAAACACACAGCTTCCTAGGCCTTTCTCATGAAGACTTGGGTTCTCTTGGTCTGAGACGGGGCGCGGGAATTTGTATTTATTGTGCATACCCTAGGTTCTTGCTACTCAAAGGCTGCAGACCACCAGCTTTCTCATGACCTGGAAGCTTGGTGGAATCAGAGTCTCGGGCCCTACTCCAGATGCACTGAATCAGGATCTGCATTGTAACAAGATCCTTGTGGCTTTGGTGCTCACATTCAAGTTGGAGAAGCAATGTAAGCAGCATGTTTAGTTGACCTGGGTTTTGACACTGTTGGAAAGAACAGATTTTTCTCCAAAAATTTGATGAACGTCCCAGACATATTCAGTCTACAAAACTAGCAGCTTAACATTCTTGTACGAGCCAGCAAAGTAGAAGCGGTATTACTGGAAGGAACAAACTCCATTTGCTTACTTGCTTCGAGATCTACCACGAGACCTTGAACTGAGGTTCACTTCTTGGCTCTGCTTGGCTCTGTGATCATGGGCAAAGGACATAACCTCTTTAAGGTTCTGTTTTCCCTTTCTCTAGGTTCTTTTTTCCTGTTCTTCACCCTCCTAGCACAGCATGGTGATGATAAAGTAGCTAACATTTATGTAACTGTTACTTTGTGCCAGACACAGTCAGTGTGCAAAGAACTTGACATAGGACTTGATACCGTCCTGATTTTCCCATCTAATCCTCACAGTGACCTTATGGGGTAGACTGTCCCCTTTGTACTTGTGGTGTAGCTGAGGCCCAGGATGATTTTATCATTTGCACAAATCAGACAGCTGGTCAGTGACCACGCAGGGACTGCACCCGAGGCCACCCTGACCCTCAAGTACTTGCGGTTACTGCCATACTCCGGTGGGTGCCAGGCAGGTGCCGTCAGAACCACCTTGGCTCCAGCCCGGACTTCCAACTAGAATCTCCAGTGGGTAAAGCTCAGGGAGTCAAGGTCAGGCCATAACCTCCAAGTGTTACAGCCTGGGGCCAGGCCTGTCTGTTCAGCCGTGATTCGGAAGAAGCCCCAAGAAACTCCCAGCTGTCTTGCCCCCCACCTCACCTTTTTCCAAAGAGGGAGAAGTCAGGAGGGCAGGAGCAGGTGATGAGCAGTGGAGAGCGGAGAGAGCAGGCCTGGCATGCCTGGGCAGGTGTCAGGGACCAGAAAGAGTAGTGGGCGTGGCCAGCTGCAGAAGCCTAAACTGCAGGTGCTGATTTTTGCTCCACAGCCGACTGCTGGCAGCGTCCCTTGTCCCATATCCATCTGCAGAGGAAGTAACCTGTTTAGGGCAAAAAAAAAAGTTCCTGCTTATATCAGGAAAAAAAAAACATTTTGTACCCCAAACATACAGCCTGGTGTTTAGCAACCGTCACGCTTTGAAGAGCTGTGATCTGTTTGTCTCATCGCTTTCAAACCAATTGCTTTGGGGCTTTAGAAGTAGGAGGGAGGATTCTCTCGGGGCAGTGTGGCATGGTGCCATGTCGCTTCTTGTCATTCCCGCATGCAGGGAGGGCAAGGGAAGAAAATCTTTAAAATATTGGCATGCTATAAGGGAAGAGTTTATGGGATTTTTTTTTTGACTGTTCACTTTGTGGGGTGATTAAAAGGAAAAAAACCCGAGCCATTACTGTCTAACAGCTGTTGTGCCTTACCTCAATAAAAGTGCCTTTTACCATAACATAGCATCATTAGACTCTATAAATCTTTTCCTATTTATTGTGTTTAAATGGTGAATGCTTTCCAATAAAATGACATCATTGGTCTGGAGAGTCACGTTCATTTTATAAGTTTCTCTTAAACTTGGTTGATGATTTTCATTTTTTTTTCCTGGGATATTGCATAATACGCATCTCAACCACAGGCTATCGGATGTCTAACGTGCCAGATTTCCCACCCAAAACAATGTCCGAACCCCACTGTTTCTTTCATCCTGGATGGTAGACATTCTTTTCTGATGAGTTGCTGCTGCTGATACGGGTTTTCTGCCCAATTCCTTTGTTTTGGTACCCGACCACTTTGTAGACTCTTGCACTCAGGTGGAAGAGCCTGCGTCCCCTTCTCGCAGATGAGCCTCGGCTTCCTTAGCACTTGTCCTCCATCAAGGGTGGGAGGGGAAGGACATGGCAGGGGAAGAGTGAGAACCAGCCTTCTGGGAACTCTCGTGGTTTTGTCCGTGGTACTGGGTTTTACCCTTTTGCCTGTAACTGGTTTTTTTTTTTTTGAAAGGTACACCTTTACCATTTGGAGTAGATGAACAGAAAATTTTCATGGTTGGACATTAGGACGTTTCAAAAGTAGAAATGGAAGCCGAGGGCCTCCCGAAAGCATGTGGCTCTGGAGAGTCCTTGATGTCAGTCTATTTCGTATAAATGACAACTAGGAGTCTTAAGCTCTTAAGCCAATATTGGGGCCAGATGAGGAGGTACCTACGCTGGGGGACTTAAAGAGAAGTCATGTTGCTCTTTTTTTTTAAGGGTCACAGAGATGCTTTTTTGCACTGTTATTCTGTTCGTTCATTCATTCATTCATTCATTCATTTTGCACTGGTAGGTAGTAGCCGGTCGGGTCGCCTGGCCCTGTAGGTCTTTCCAAGGGAGCCACCAGGCTGCCTTCTGGCTCACTGGGGCGATGCAAATGAACACACTACATATGTACAAGCATTCCTGACGTTCTTTATTCCAACCCCCCACCCCCCTTTGTAATCAGCCAAGGCCTAAGTATATTATAAACTATATTCTCCTCATTAAAACAACAGTGGAAGCTCACAAAGGGAAATTGTTAATATGTGTTCCAGCTTGTCACTTCTGCCCGTGTGAATAAAGAAGATAACCGTTCCTTTGGGAAACTATTTCGGGAATTGAGCAACAGATACGCCAGCCAGAGAATTCTCTTAACTGTGATTTTCCTTTCTGTGCGTACTCGAAAATAACACCCCGGCGGGCTCCTCAACGTCGCCGAACACACACAGCACAATTGCCACGGCCCAGGTGGTGGTGATATGGGACAATCCCCCGGGCACATGTCGCGGAGAGTCGTACAGCTTGTTCGGTGTCCCCATCCATATGGTGATCTGTCCCATTCACAGAAAGGCGGCCGGGCTGTGCCGGGTGGGGCCGTGGTCAGTGGAGTGTGAAGAGCAGGCAGCCACCGTTGCAGCCACCACCGCGCAGGCTGTGTGATCGTGGGTCCCAGTGTGCGACACGCACACACAACCACACTCATGCACACCCTCTCTCTCAGCCGAGCAGAAATGCCAGAACCCGGCCTTGCCGCCCCCCACCCCCCTTTATTTTCGGAAGCACGTGGTTGACTCTGCAGGTGTAATTCTGGTGCATGAAACATACATGGTTTATAGAAAGTGAGTTACAAGCACACGCGCACACAGATCTTTCTGGGTGGTGGTTCGTGGGTTAACTCAAGGGCTGCGTGCTTGTGCTAAAATCCCTCTATAAACTGGGGGGTTGGAGTTCTCTCTCTCTCTCCCCCTTCTCTCTGCATTTTCAGTTGTGAAAACTATTTTTGTTGTCCAGGTTGGATCGTCCATGTGATAGTTTTGGGTTTTAAAATCTCCACAATGAAAACCAGGAAAAACTACCATCAGCCTCAGAAATGTGAGGGTAAAACACGTTCCCCGGAGGTGTCAGAAGTGCAAAGGGAGAATCGAGAAAGTAGAGATTTCCCAGTGAATAAGGTGAAAAAGAGGGACATTTACAAAGGCATTTTGGAAAACGTACCAGAAGGCAAAGCCTTCTCCATTTATATACCGCGTGCTGTTCTGCTTTTGTGTAACTGTTTGTGTTCTTGTTTGGCAAACAAACAGACCCCATGGCAACTGTAGCCGGTGATATTTATACTACCTGTAAGACTTCCCTAAACAAACAGACACACGTTTATGACCTTCAGATTTCATTCCTTTTATAGTCTTTAAGGAGATCAGTGTCATGGCGGGCTGATCTCTTTTTCTTTCCTTGCTTTATTTTTTTCTTTTTGTGCCTAAGGAGCTTTTGTGTATTGGGTATTTTACATCGTGGCTATGAACATTGAATTTGAAGATATTTTATGGCAAAGGGAAAGAAAAACCTGAAGTGTTTGTGTAAATAATGTGGTATTTGCTTTCAAAGGGGTCATTTTAGTCATTGGTGGAATTCTAGGTCATACACATCCAAAAGGTTAATACTCCGCTGAAATTATGACCACAGTCTAAGAAGCAGTTGGGCATCTCTGGCTCTGTCTCTACCTCCATGTCTGAAATATCGATAGGAGCATCCTGCTCCATACGAGCCCCTATATTCAACTTACATTTTTCCATATGAGTCATATTTATGACAAGAACAAGATGTCTCGTGTTAAAGATCAGTGTGAGAAACAAATGGCAGTTTACTTTAATTAGAAAAAAAAATCAACACCAAGAGCTGGAATAATCCAGTGGCGTTTGAATAAATTAGAGGGTTGTACAGACAGACATAAAAAGAAACTCAACGGGGATAGATGGGAAGTCGTCCAGAGTTCAATGAGAAACGTGTTCCTAAATGGGACAGAAGTCACCAGGCAGTACTAACGTGGATCCATTCAACAGAACTCGGCAAACCCTAACCCCATGCCAGGGGCGGTCCTGGCCCTGCGAATACAGCCCTGAGCTCTACAGTCTGTCCTGGAGCTGACTGCAGTAGAGGAGAGGTGGAACACACGGATAATTTACATAATAAAGAGACAGTTAATTTCTGGGGGAAGAAAAGCTGGAAAGGGACTCCGAAGTTGATCTGGCAAAGCCTCGCAGTCACCCTTGAACAGACAGTGAAGAAGAAAGGAAAGAGCCCTCCAGGCTAAAGGCTCAGCAGAATCCAAAGCCCCCAGCAGAGGCAAAAATAGCATATGCTTAGCGGCTACATCCTGGCCCCACACCTTGGTGAGCGTGGGGGTGCTGAGTGTGGACCCCAAAACTGGACTACTGAATGCCCCCTACATTAAACCGTGAGGATCAAATGAGTTAGTACGTAGTAGGTTCTCAATAAGCGGTAGCTATGATTGTTAGTTATTATTCAATATATTTATTCATTCAAGCCACGTTTATTGAGCATTTATTATCTACTAACTCTACAGGTTCTGAGAATTGAGGGATGACCTGCAGTAGGGCTCTTCCCTTCAGGAGCCCATGGGTCTAATCAGAGAGACAAACACGGAATTAGATACTTGCAAACCAGGATGATTGCAGTGATAGATAGGAGCAAATAGAAAATGTGATACAGTGTATGCTTTATTCAACATAAAAAATGAGCACTAGTGGAATATCATAGTGTATCATGTGAGTTTTTATTTTATTTTATTTTATTTTTAACACACTGAGCTCCATGAAGGAAGGTTTTATTTCTCTTGTCGATTCCTGTATCCCTGTCATGGAGCCAAGCCAGCCTGGCATCCTGTAGGTGATAAATTTCGTGGCAGAGACTAGATGAAATGTTCAGAAGAAAGTGAACTAATGAGATGTCAAAGGTCAGGGACCCACTAAGAGTAGCTCTATGTTTGCTGCCCTTTGGCCCCACATGCTATAAGAGAACCTTTGTCCATACCTATAGTCCATACCTATAGTGCTCCAAACTAGGAAGAAAATTTAGGATTCTTCTAAGAGTGGGTCTCAATCTTTAGCTTGCATGAGAATGTCCTAGAAGGATGGCTAAAATACAGGTTGCTGGGCACCCCTCCCCCCTTAGTATTTCAGATTCGGTAAGTCAGGGTGGGGCCAAAGAACTTGCATCTTTAACAAGTTCCCAGGGACCATACTTTGAGAACCTCTGCCTGAGAACATCCCAGCTGCTGCCCTTATGATGTGGCATTCTTCTAAAGTGCAAAGTGACAGAGATGTGATCTGGATTACTAACTTATAGGAAAATCTGGGTTTCAGTGCCAATATTCACCATTTCAAAGAGAAAAATTCTAAAGACTGTGGCCCAATGTAAACTACTTTATGGAACAGAATTTCTTTTGAAAATTTTCAAGGTTGGCCTTTAAATCATTTGTAAGGTCTCCTCTGGTTTTGTGTTTCTAGATTTGTGTGTATGTGTGTGTGTGTGTGTGTTTGTGTGCTTCATTTCTCTGTTCTCGTGTTATTCCTTTCAGCATCTGAGCGCCTTCCAATACTTTAGTGCCCAGATGAAATATTACAGCACTTTATGTTCCAGCCATCTGTTCAGTTATTGCCCTTTCCCTCCTCACCTGGAGAATTGTGCAGAGAGAGCTCTTTCAGAAGATGAGAGCGTATCCACAGTCACAGTTGATGACAGTAGCCTACAAACTTACTCGATTATTCACTCCGTCAGTATAAAAATTTTGAATACGTGCCCCATCAGTTGTATGTGTTAGTCAGTTATATACATATTCTAATATATTACCTGTGTTGTAAAAATTAGAGGCCTAGAGGGTGATCAGTATATGTACATATACACACATGAGTTTATACATTAAGAAGTTCTAATATTAGTACATACATATAGACATTTTAATATTATCACCCACTCGTGGATCATAGATGTTCCAGTTTGGAGACTGTGATCTAGGAACCAGATATGATGCTTATCACAAAGTAAGTGTTTAATAAAACCTGTTGGACTGAAAGTAGAGAACAGTTTAATCTAGTGAATGTTAATGAAATGTCTTATACTACAGAGAAATAAAATTGATTACACAAAGTAGGGAGTTTTCTAAGGAAACATAAAAGCAAGCAAGTGCCTAATGGTTTTGAGCCAACTTTTTTTTGCAGGGGTGGAGGGGAGATAAGGTCTCATTCTGTTGCCCAGGCTGGAGTGCAGTGGTGTCGTCATAGCTCACTGCAGCCTCAGCCTCAACCTCAAACTGGGCTTGAGCAATCCTCCCACCTCAGCCTCCCAAGCAGGTGAGATTACAGGTATATGCCACCATGCCCAGCTATTTTTTTTTTTTTTTTTTACTTTTTATAGAGATAGGGACTTCCTACGTTTCCCAGGCTGGTCTCAAACTCCTGGCCTCAAGCCATCCTCTTGCCTCAGCCTCCCTAAGCGCTGGTATTAACAGGTGTGAGCCAC
Source organism: Cheirogaleus medius (assembly GCA_008086735.1). Lineage (NCBI taxonomy): Eukaryota > Metazoa > Chordata > Mammalia > Primates > Cheirogaleidae > Cheirogaleus > Cheirogaleus medius. The sequence continues at coordinate 10,493,305 of VBSM01000316.1, forward strand.
CACGCCCAGTCCCATTTTGTGTCTTTAGCTCACTCATCCTTTCATCTCCTGCTTTCTTGTCTGGCCCTGGAATGTGATTCTTCTGCTTCTGGAGGATGATGTAACTCTTAGAAGTCTTGGGCTAACTTCCATGGAGTATTGAGAAGGGAAATGAAATAAAAAGAATTAGTATTGGAACTTCGTTTATGCTCTTTAGTATTTTGGGTATTGCTGGTTCCTCTAACATACGGACTAGGTTCCGCATAGACCTTGTGACTCACCAGTGCAAACACTTGCATTGACTTCACGAGAATGCCTGCCCAGTGGTGTTAATAACTTTTGGATTAGTGGTCCCTATGTCTCTGTTGACACAGTTGCTCACACCACTCTTTGGAAAGCGTTCTGTTTTCTTAACGTGATCCCAGTGTTAATGCTGCCAGTGGTAAACTCTTAGTTACAAACTCAGAATAGCCCATACTGGTGTCAGGAAGAAAGGCTGGACCTCTGTCTCTTCTTGTTCGTCCCTTTGTTTACTCCTTCACTCATCGCCTTGCAAATACAGGCATTCTGCCTTTGGCATCACCTGTGTTGTGTTTCTGATTGCCTTGTGATCTGAACACACCAAACAGCCCCGGATATTATAGCTCTAATTCTCTGCTTCATGGTCTTGCTGTGCCACATGCCCCTGGTGCCTGGGAATCACGGTGGCATGTTTCGCCCGGTATACGCTGCGAAGGGAGAGGAGGCAGATTGGTGATGTGGTCGGTGATGAAAATAACAGCCCAGCTTATTACCTGTCATGGCACCTGGTCTCAGGGTCTTCTCATTGGTGAAGCACCCGGTTACTAATCATATATATTTATTCTGCACATAAGACGCCCCTAGATCCTGAGTGATAAGTTCTAGCCCCAATAGCTTCAGACACGCCGTCCTGTGCTGTTGGAGCCTTTGTGGATCTTTGTCCCTAAATCCAGATTAACTCTAAGGCTCTTCCTTCCTCAGTAAAAATTCAAGTTAAATTGTGTCCATGTCAGTTTAGAAAGTTAGTCTAGCTATCGGCTGGATATCTTTGAGGACTCCTTCCTGATCTTTGGGTCTCCCAGACTTCAGTCATTTGAATATGTGCCCCATTATCATGTGGTTTGCCCTATCTCGTGCGTGCATTCTTGCTCCACCTGACGTGCGGACCACCGTTGAATGCGTGCATATCTCATGATGGGATATTTTCATGGGATTTTCTCATTTTGCAGAAGAGGGGGACTTTTACTGCATATGGCGCTCTGCCAAATGGATCAAAATCCTGCTTTCGCGGTATACCCTCGTTTTCCTAGGAAAATTCGAAACTATCGCTTACCTTCTTAGAAAGTTGATTCGTGGCTCTACTTCTGGTGCAGGGATATGAACCGGGCTTAGAGGATACTTAAAGCAGACCTAGAGCTTGGGGACTGTGAAGTTTTGGGGTGCTGTCAAACCCATTGATGTGACAGTTTACTCTGAGATATTTTCGATCAATATCTGACAAACGTTAATCACAGACCACTCAACAGATCTATGCTAATGTGAAATTGGTGTTTGTTAAATAGAAACAGTAAACAACCTTTTCCTTGTGTTAGCTTGCTCTAGCCTTAATTTTTTTGTTGTACTTAAAACAAACACAGCCTTGAATATAATAAAATAACTGAAATAACTTTGGGCCTGCAAGCATTTTTATGAGTTTGCACCTCTTACTTGGTGAGGTTGCCCAATGTCATCTCTTTCCATGTTTATCTGTCTCCACCTTGCTTTTCAACTCATAATTTGTAGAGAGGGCACCTCATGGGTGTTTTCTAAAGCACCATCATTTTTAGGCTAGATACAGAACAGGAAACTCCCAGGATCCTTCGTACTCAAATTGTGGTCCGTTGCTCGGCAACGCTGCATCACCCAGGAGCTTGTTAGGCATGCAGTCGTGGGCCCCACCCCAGAACTACTGAATAAGATGTATATCCATACAGTTTGGGAAGCACAGCTTGCAGTGGGAAAGGAAGGTTCTATGTCTTTACCCCCAGACACAATTCGTACCATCTCTCAGGCCCAGTCGATATTCTTTGAGCCATTCTCCTGCCATTCTCAATTTTTGGTGTATCTGCATATACCTATTCCTATTAATGTGTTTCTTTCCTTTTCTTTTTTTGAGAGAAGGTCTCACTCTGTTGCCAGGCAGGAGTGCAGTGGTACAGCTCAATCATAGTTCACTGTAACCTCGAATTTCTGGGCTCAAACAATCCTCCTGCCTCAGCCCCGAGTAGCTGAGGCCTATGCCACTACACTCAGCTAATTTGTTTGTTTATTTTTTTTGTAGAGACCAGGGTCTAACTAACTATGTTGCCCAGGCTGGTCTCGAACTCCTGGCCTGGAGCGATCCTCCATCCTGAGCCTCCCAAAGTGCTGGGATTACAGATGTGAGCCATTTGTGTCTTTTCTTAAAATTGACTAACTCAAATAGGTTTCATGAAAAGTTGCTACTGAGAAATCATGATTTTGATGTACTCGTCAAAAATTTTCCAGTACACACAAGCATGCATCCATAACTGTAAAAGAGGGAGGGTATTTGTTTACTGCTCAAACTCGCCCAGCACAGCACTAGGGCCCATGCTCTGAGGACTGCTGCAGAAAGGTGACCTTGTATTTCTTCCAGGACAGTTTGCAGTTTAAGAAAGAAAGAAAGAAAAAAAGAAAGGAAGGAAGGAAGGAAGGAAATCAAGGAAAGAAGGAAGGAAATCAAACCCTGGACATAAATGGTTTACTTGTATTTCAGATGTAAAGTTAGTTAAGGTAGTCCTCACTTCTCGGGGCATAATATTGAGAGCAGATAATAACAATAATCTCCATCATTGTTTAAAAGCACAAATCTGGCACTTAATAGACTAATTCACAGTCACTCCAATTGCAAGTTTTACTCATGAATATCATATCACAAGGGAATGTGAAATCCTCTAATTAAACATGATTTGAAAAGCAGCAGAAAATTGAGATGATGAGCGTTCTGGGGGAGGAGAGTCAAGGATTCCCTGCGTGAGAGAGAGAGGGAGAGAAGCCACGTGTGTGTTTGTTACAGGCGGTGGAGAACTCCATCTCTAGTCACTCTGGGGCAGGCCCTTTAATAGGCTTTCATAAAACACCGTTCTCATTGGGGGTGGGAGATTATAGGATCCTTTGTCAGCTCACTTTTGGAAAACTGATTAATAAACACGTAGGGTGGTATTTTTCTGCAACGAGTGAGAAGCGAAAATTAAGGCAATATGCTAGAAATGCGGTGTCTTAAGTTGTCTCCCAACTCCTCGGTGTGGGATGAGAAGCCCATCTGCTTCTGGAAGTGTTTTCAGTGGCAGTTAAAGGAGAGAGGTCATTTTTACAAAGCTCCCAGCAAAACGCATGCAGTGATTCGCGTTGTTGTTCCTCTGTTCCCACATCTCATCTGCTTTTCCTTAGGCGGCAGGTATGAGAGACCTTTTCCCCCTGATGTTATAGTACAGAACATGAAGAAACTTGACCTGTCATTTTATTTTCTTTGAGAGCCTGTGGCTGGACTTCCAGCTGATTTTGGAGGAGATATACAATAGCATTGAAAACCTCCAGAGTAAACTCAAAAATGGAAAATTGTGCTAAGTATGTAAAAATTCATCTTGTTTGCTACTGTGAATCTGCACTGTTCTTCTTAGAAAAAGTCACTGTGATCGAGTTTCAAGGCCAGCGCTCCTAGTTTGGTATCGTTGTGTGTGACTTGAGCTTGTTCCTTCCAGTGGACTTCTTGTATGTTTCACAGATACTTGCTGTCAGTCAGTGTTTGAAAATTTAGTAATTTCGAATCTGAAATCTGATTGTATCTTCAGATATGACCTCGTCCGCATTAGAATAGTCTCAGTTCAAATTCATATCCCCATCTTCAAACCTGAGAACTTCCTGATACGGTTCTTACCGTCTCATTGAAAGTAGGACATGGTATCAGGGAGCAGGCAGGGAAATGCGGCAAGAACTAAAAAGTGAAGAGAGAGGAAAGAGAAAGTGGGATCTTTTTTTTGTATGTTGTCATTAAAGAATTAAGTGAGTACATGAAAAAGCTTTAAAATAGTAGTGGTCATTGTTACAATCACAGTATCGCGTACGACACTCTTAATTAATAGCCCTAAAACTGTGTATCAAGAGAATAGCTTTCTAGAAACCCCGGGGCATCAGATTAGGTGGAATGTTTTGGCAAGCTGTGGGCAGTCTCTTACCGTCCCTACAAGATCACAAGGGACGGATGGATCAGAGGAGGATGGGTTCTTTGGCTGACAGTGTCATTAGGTGGACATGAAGAAGCACGTGCACTCGAGACCAAAGAATTGGAAAGATAATAAACCAGACAAGGAGACACCTGGGCCATAGGGAGCCAAAGAGGTCATTTGTCCACAAAGGAGTCTTCATCATTGGCATCCTGGATGTCTGTCTTGGGGTCAAGAGTTCCATAAATGTTGGCTGGAGGGCTGAAAGCCCTAAATGGTGGGAATGAAGAAGGTAGCCAGTAGGGAAGGGAAGTCGGCAGAAAAGCTTTCATGTCAAAGGAGGTGGGAAAGGGAATTAGTCATGCTTCTCAGTTGCAGTGGGTGCGGCACGGATTGGAAGAGAATGGCAACCAGCCTCCCGCTCCATGGCCCGAGGAGGGCACCATTATTCCTTCCTAGAAGGTGTAGACCGCATTCACGCCTTTAACCGATATTCATTAAGCACCTTCTCCTTGTCAGTAACAAGATGCGCCATTAGTGCCTACTGCCTGTTCCACCCGCACACCCTGGGTGCAAGTTTGGTGGAGGTTTTCCTACTGGGAGGAGCCCTTGTGTGATTCCCTGCAGTTTTCACTGGAGAGAAACGGAGACCAAGGCAGTAGAACGACTTGCTGTGCTCCTGGTCGTGAGCGCAGCTCTAATGACAAATGAGGCCCTCGTTCACTGAGCTCCCAGCCTTTTCCTATGTAGAAATAGTGCTGGTGCTCAATAAAAGGAGCAGCTATGCTCCATTTACGTGTTAAGCGGAGAGATCCACGTGGCACATTCTAGAAAGATTTTTCAGCATACAAAGGGTCAACAGGATCTGGGAAACAAAGTTGCCCAGGGACACTTTACTCCTCAAAAAGTTCAACTGCCAGGGTTTCATGTTTATTAAAAATTTTATCTCTGCTGTTCCCACCCATCAGACCTCAAAAGTTATAGTCAAATGTAATTTCAAAAGTTATTTTATAATTTAACTATGAATTCTATTGAGAATGTAAGCAGTATGTTGGGGGAAAAGAAATCTGGGAAAAGTAAAATAAAAAAAATACTCCTTACATTTATGTTCAGTTGATTTTTGACAGAGGTGCCAAACAATTCGTTATGGATAGAATCGTATTTCCATCAAGTGGTATTGGGGACAACATTCAAAAAAATAAAGTTGAACCCCTAACTCACATCACGTACTAAAATTGAAACGGACCATAGACCTAGATGTGAGAGCTAACAGTACAAAAGTCTTACAAGAAAATATAGGAATGAATCTTTGTTACGTTGGATTAGACAATAGTTTCTCAGATGTGATAACAAAAGCAAAAGGAACCAAAGAAAAAATAGATAAATTTGGCTTCATCAAAATAAAAAATTTCTGTGCTTCAAAGCACACCATCAGCAAAGTGAAAAGACAACCCACAAAATGGGTGTAAATATTTGCAAACAATCTAATTTAAAAAGGGCACAATAAAGTCCTGCTTCCCAGCCATATTGGATGGCTAAAATAAAGACATATAACAACAAGTGTTGACAAGGATGTGGAAAAATTGGAACCCTCAAACAATGCTGGTGAGAATATAAAATGGTGCAGCCCCTTTCAAAAGTTGTGTTAAAATGTTAACCGTAGAGTTACAATACAACCCAACAATTCTCCTCCTGGATATATACACCCCCCCCAAATCGAAAACATACTCAAACAAGTACATGAACCTGCGTGTTCATAACAGCACTATTTACGACAGCCCAAATGTTCATCAGCAGATGAATGGATAAACAAAATGAGCCATTTATGTACAATGGAATACCATTCAGCCACAAAAAGGAATGGAGTACTAATAAATGCTACCATGTGAATGAATGAACCTTCAAAACATCATGCCAAGTAAAAGAAGCCAGACACAAAAGAATACATATTGTATGATTCTGTTTATATGAAATGTACAGAATAGGCAAATCTCTGGAGACAGATCAGTGATTGGCAGGCGAATAACTGCTACCGGGTATAGGATTTCTTGGGGGGAGGGTGGTAAAAAAGCTCTCAAATTATGGTCCATTCATAAAGCAACCCAACATTTATTGAGCCCATGCTCTGGGTGAGGTATTGAGTATGCAAAGATGAATAAGTGATCTCTGCTTCTGGGAATTCAACCTGGAAGTTTATAGTGGGGAAAAAAAATTTTATTAAATAATTGACCCTAAATTTTTAGAAGTTTAATTTTGGAGCAAATATGTTTCAATTACACTGTGGTGATTATTATGCAATTCTGAATATATACAAAACCGTTGAATTATATACTTCAAATGAGTGAATTGTATTGTACAACATAAAATTACCATACGACCAACTCGGTGAAACTTGACAAATGTATTCCACAGTTTTGTGTGATTGGAGAACCAACATAGTCGTCTATAATTTAATTTCTTAAATAACATGCCACTGAAATACAGTTTATAATTTTGGCATTTGGCGGGGGAGGGAGGAGAAGGGATAAACCCTAAGGAGCGCAGATGTAGTCTTTTGCTACAGATCAATCAGAAATTTTGAGAGGCAGACAACAGAGACAAATTTGGAAAGGGGGGAAAAAGCAAATTAGGTGGCCACGTAGAAGACAGACATGAGAACTTGGGTCAGTGCACAAGAAAATCTGAGAATGTGCCTTAAGGTGAGAGGAAAATTGGCATTTAAGTGGGCAGGAAATGTCTTGTGATATGGTGAGGTCTCTATTCTCTTCATCTCCTTCAAAAATTCCTCTCCTCTTAGTTACCACAGGGGAAATTAACTTATAAGACTAATGTAGTATAAGGGTCACTAAATACTGCAGGCTGCAAACTTGAGAAATTGTCCTTATTTAGCAGGTGAATGTAATAATTCTTGTTTCAAGTTTTGGGTAAGTAGTAAACTTGGGAATGTAATAGTAAAATCACCATGAGGAACTATAGCCATTATATAACATTTTCTCAAAGGCCAAGGTCATTGTTGAAGGGAAGACTCTGGCTGGTATGCTTTGATGTAGAAAGAATAAATAGAACAAAAATATCCTATATAAATGTCACTGAGAATGACCCCATTATACTATACAGAATATATACTGTATTTGGTATCTTGTAATTTCATGAATTATTGCATATTTATATGTAATTATCCTTTTTGTGGCAAGTTCTTTCTAATCTGAAATGCTTTCACTATTTTTGTGTTAAAATTATATTTAATTTTTACATACCAAGGATTAAGAGAAATTTAAATCAACTGGCTTTTCTCAAATGCATACTAGCTGTGTTCGGAATAAAATTAAATAATGAAAATTGTCACAATGGTATTTTCTTATATGGCTTTGCATCATTTTGGTCTTTACCTATACGAATTTTTTTAAGAAGGCTGATAATTTTTTTAAGAAGGCTGATAAACACTGATTGAGTGTGTATCTGTATCAAAATTAAATAAAACAGTATCTTTACCGTCTGTTCATTCATAAATTAACCTAACATTTATTGAGCCCGTGCTTTGTGTGAGCTACTGCGTATGCAGAGATGGGTAAGTGATCTATGTCCCCAGGAATATTCAACCTGGGAGTTTATAGTTAAAAAAAAATAATAACTTTATTAAACAATTGACCCTAAATTTTTATTAGTTTAATTTTGGGGCAAATATGTTTAAATCCCTTAAAAACTAAATGTATCTTTATTCATCACTGGCCTTGGCAGTTTTTCAGAAGTCTTAAACTTTACACATTGGTGAGTTACCCTGGCACAATTTATTTAATGATTAGGTTCACAGCTTTATCTTACCATCAGATGCTCAGATCACCATTTTCTCACCGTCTTTCATCCGGTACATGTTGACTCTAAATTAACTCAAGTTAAAAAAAATTACTTATTTTTTTATTTTCCTTTTTGTCCCGTTCAGCATTGACCCAAAAGGCGGTCAGTAAGAGTATAAATGCTTGTTCCACTTTTTTGATGAAACAGAAAAGCTCCCATTCAGAGATGCAGCTGGTGTTGTCTGATGGTGCTTCATGCAGAATGACTGAAAGGCCAAAAGAGAAACTGAGCCGCACGTGCAGTGAGAGTCACTGTCAGGGCAAACAGCAGTCTGCAAATCGAGTCGTGCATAGCATTTGATTTTTTGCTACGACACACACACACACACACACACACGTGGGAGGGGCAAAAAAATTTACAATTGCACAGCAAACAGTTCTTACAATGCACAAAATAAAAACTTCAAAAGATACAAAATGTGATACAGTAAAAACTCAATTTCCCTGCCACCCGGGACTCCCAGTCCCCTCCCCAGAGGTGACAATTGTTAGAGTTTGTTATGCATCTTTCTGGAGAGATTCTGTTAGGGTACCACCGCCAGCCTATTCTTTTTCCTCCAAAAGCCAAGCTCTTTGAAATAGACGATTGTATATTTTAAAGTATCCAGCAATATATTAAATATGAAAAGCAAGTGTGACAATAGTCTGTGTAGTACGTTTCCATTTTTGAAAATAATAATGCGTGAGAAGAGAAACGCAGAGCAATAATGTACCAGAATGTTAACGGTGATGTGTGGAGTGGAGTGGTCAGATGGACTTTCTTCAAAAGCTAACTCAGTATTATATGAACTTGTAAAAATAAGAGCATATAATCTTTTCACAATAACGATTTTTTTTTTAACTAAGAGGCAAATTTTCAAGACGTATTCTGTGCATGTAAATTTGTACTTGTGTGTGAGGAGTCCGTGTTCCTTTAGACTTCACCTGTGACTGGTTGTCCTTCTAAGGCCATAGTGAGTTGTCCTCTGTCCCTACTTTGAAGTAATGATAACAAGTTTGAGCTAAAAATAAATTCTTACAGGAGAGTAGTTTTTATTCAGCCTTTGGATCCTTCACAAATAAGTTAACCAAGACACTTATTTGTGGAGAGGGGATGGCAAACATCATGTTAAATCATGTATGTTTTATTTCTAGTCATAAATCCCTCTAGTGAATGCATAATATTATTTTCTTTCATATTATTACTTTCAGAACACCTTCGGCTTAACCCAAGAAACAGTACAATAACTACTTGCAGTTGTTAACTAGTGGTATTGATTTTGTATCCTAACTAGTTCAGGCTCCTGATTTCTAAATTGAAGAATCACACAAAATATGTATAATGGCTGAGAATGTACTTGGCGTGTAGCATTTTTCAAGAACAACTTGATAGAATATTCATAGTGAATTTTAAATCTTGTACTCATTAATTAATTGAATGATTCCCATTTCTCTGAATGTGTCTTCTGGTAGAAATCAGTTGTTATATACTGGGATGTTTAGCCTAGTAAATTTTATTTCTAATATTATTTGCCAATATAAGAAACATAAAGGGAATTTTAATGTCCAAAATAGAGGACGGGTTACATAAATTTTGGCACATAACTAGCCCATCAGTAAATAAGGTTCTTGAAGACGAGTTGATAACATGAGAAATTATTTCTTTTATGTGAAATGTAGAAGAGAATGACATAAATATTCGTGCCTTAATTTTTCAAAAGAGTGTATGTGTATATGTATGTGCATCTGAGGATAATTTTTTTTCTTTTCAGTATTTTCCAAGTTTTTAAAAACAAATATTTGTTAACTCTTTTGAAGTTATGAGAATATTTTAAATAATCTTAATAAAATTGCTGAAGACAGTAATTATTAAGGTTGGCATATATTTTCTCATTTCAAGCTATTGATAAAAAGTTTTCTTTTTAAATGATTTTCTTCCATCTGAGAATGCTAGTGCTGGTGAAGGATTCTTTCATATGCAATATTGTTAGTAATTTAAATTTTTGTATCATATCAATTTTATTCATTAACAAATCTGAGGATGAACATGAATAGGTAGTAGTTCTTTTCTTGGGTCCAATGGAATTTTACCCTTAACTTCTTAGAGAATATGCCTTTATTGTTCAGCTTTATAAATTTCACTATGGTTACTTTAGTTCCCTTGTTTTATTCTTTTCTTGCATGAGGATCACCTTTCAGTATTTTTACAAATTACTCTTCTGGTTTTTGTTTGTTTTTGTTTGTTTTGGTTCACAGAACTGTTTTCTATCTTAGGGTAAAATAGCCTGCCATTATTTTTCAAATTATATTAGATTTCCAGCAAAATCATTCAAAAGCCATAGAGAGCCCTAATGATCTTGATAAGGTATAGTTTTATGTGTATGTGTGTTACTTTTAATGCTCCTTCGTTTAAGTGTTCATAATATGCTCACTGTGAGTTGTGTGTAAGTCAGGGACAAGTGGCATTTGTGTACATAGGCTCTAAGAATGTGAACCGATAAAATATATGAGTACACGTCCTGATGGTACTATAAAATACAGGACTCGTGTGTGTGTGTGTGTGTGTGTGTGTGTGTGTGTGTGTGTGTGTGATCATAATTCACTGTACTTGAAGTTCAAAGTCAGGCGGAGGTAGCCGGGTAAGTTGCAAAACAGCCCTTCCCGTGAAGGGAATGTGCTCGAGTAGGAAACAGAACTCTCAGTGTTAGTTTTATTACATTTCTATTTGATGGAGTTTGAGGTTATGGAAACAACTGTAAAAATAATTTGTCTAAAAGAAGGCTGGATGAAGAAATATCATAGAGAAAATATTTGAGAATATGGTTCATGAGCGAGCGCAACAGATACTCTTCCCCAAGCGCCGCATGGTGTGGATCAAAGCATCCCATGACTTGCATCTGTGTGGCCAAATCATTACGTATCGATTGGAACCCCACTGGAAGATTAACCCCTTCGTGTTCCTGCCAGGTTTTCTCTTACTCTTGGTTTCAGTAATTTTAGAAATAGAATCTTCCACTATTAGCTTTTTTTTAAAAAAAAAACAAAAACTCACCATCTTTACTTGGATGTATATTTCTTTCTAAATTTTATTTTATTATTCTAAATGATTTAATTGCATTATTTGCTGGATAAAATTAACTTATGGAAGAAAAATTATATGAAAGTTTCTGGGGGAAGGAAAGAGGAAAAAATGTATAATGTTCTGGGTAGAAAACATAGCGAGAGAATCTCAAAAATCAAGTACAGATTTTATCATTTTCATTATGTAGATTAAATAAATTCTAGCTTTTTAAAGACTCCTTCACAGTCGGAGTGGAGCTTTTGCCTCTAACAAAAGCCTGTCAAACGCTTTTCATGCATAGATGTACTGTTCTTCCTAACATTTGACTAGACACATTTAGGTACAACGTTTAACTCTTGCTTTTTTAACAAACAATGCAGAAATAATTAGTAGATTCCATGGGAAAAGAAAATCACAGATTGGTCCTGTCCGCACTTTGGCCACGTGGGCTCCTCTTGCCTTTTATATATATCCTCGCCCGGTGGAATGGTGCTTGGCAGCAGACTCATTCTCTTGTCTTCTGTGTTTTCCTTTCAGCTTGTCCCATGAAGAGCACCCCCATAGCCATCCTCTCTATGGACATGGTGTGTGCAAGTGGCCGGGCTGTGAAGCGGTGTGTGAAGATTTCCAATCATTTCTAAAGTAAGAATGATTTTATTTTGTTTCTTCTTCTTTTGCATAGCCATCACCTCCCCACCGTCCGTGCTTTTGCTCATAAAATGCCTTTTTGACGGAGAGTCTCACATCACCCTTTTGAGAGCAGACTCTAAATCACAAGGTCTAGCACGCTGTCATAGGAATAGTGACAAAAATCTATCGGGTTGTACGGTAGAGGGAAAAAGACCTACACACCAAGGCAGTAGTACTCTTAGTAAGAGCCTGTATTTACTCATTTTTCAGAATGACAGTGATTTTTTTTTTTTCAAGAAATGATCCCAATATTAAACTTGTAACAATTTTAGTTTTCACTTTTATTCATGTCCCTACATCTGAAATCAGTGACACATGCACTAATGGTAATTTTATAGAACTGGTGTCACTTACTGGCCAAGTTGCAGCTTGGTGATTGGGCCCATTTGTTGTCGTACAAGTGACTTTATAAACCTAAAAAACAGATGCTGCGGAAATACTTCAAAGTGATTTTTATCTTTCTATATTGGTTGACTTCTGTTCAGATTCTTGTCCTGATAGGGAGAATGGAGTAAGTTTAATTTCTGCTGTTAAAGTATGACTAAAACTTGGGTTATCCTGTTTGAGTCCCTAACACTGATAAAGTATCTCTGTCAGAAAAGGATCTGTTAATCTTCTCATAGCTGAGGTAAAATGCTTCTATACTACATCTAAATATGTGCCTTGCCTATGGTACTTTGTCAGTTAAAGAAAATTTAGGTTAAACCATCCTGTGTTTTTGACATCACGTAAATATATTCATAATATCATAGACTCTGACTTACGACTGCATGTTCTATTACATTATATTACATACCTATATCATGTAATAAACATATACATATATATAACTTCTGCACATCTGATGCTTAAGGGTTTACAACTTGAGTGTCAGGTACACCTTCGCCTCTAGTTACTTTTTTTTCTCTCATTGAAGCCCAAAGAAAAGAGAGGTGGGCTGACTTATGGGCAGGTCTCCAGTTTTGTGTGGTCTTCATGTTGTTAGAACAATCTCTACATCTGTCTTTATGGACCTGGATACAAATATTGTACTAAAGCTACCCTTAGAGATATAGCTAGTGTTAACCTGCAAGCGGTTTTGTTGAATATAGTGTTTTGATTAATGCATGGACGCCTATGAATGTATTTCATAGCTTCTCAACTTAAATGTTTTACTTCAAGAGCATTATGTGGTCATTGAGAACTTGAATACTCAAAAAAACTTTTGAAAGAGATGTCCAAAATTGCTTTTAAATATCAACAATCAAGAGCAGCAGTGCTTTATTTTAAATTAAGCAATAATTGTTTGTAATTATTATGAATCAGATTAGTGGTATAGGACTTTGTTCCCTTTGTAAGTCACTCACTGTAGAATCTTTGTTTTGTTTTTTTCCTGATCATTTGCCTAATCCTATTTATATAATGAGAGAAAAATAAGTTGGCAGAAACTACTTTTAAATTCTGATTTCTCCTTCTGCACCAGTGCTAGGTTTGGTAAATATTTTCCTGCTGATTTCCCTCATGTGTGGAATGGCTGATAAACATCTGTAAATATGATTTTATATAAAATAAGTCTCTAAAATAGATCATTGTCCCTTTCAGTGACATATATCCATTTTAGAGTCAGAAAGGGAAATACCAGTTTCTCAGTTTGACCCATTTTAAAAATTTTGTTAATGGCCAAAGTGTTTCTGCCCTAATAATCTTCAAATCATAGATTCCTTTATTGTATGAGCTGACAATTAATTGATGTATATATCTTTCTGAAAACAGACAGCACAATTTCAAACCATACCTAATGTTAAAGAAAAGAATCTAAAGATCATTAGAATTTGGGCCTAAACTTGATTCTTATTAAAAAAAAAAAAACCTGTTTCTCTTTTAAGGCTATTAGGAGTCTGGCTCTTGTATAGGAAACCACCTATCAATTATTTATTGTGGTTTTGCACATGACACGGCATGTTCTTAGTTCCTGTTTGCTCAGTGGAATTGGAATGCCACTGACACCCTGAAACTGTTGCTTGCTTATTTCCTGGTACTCATTTATCGACTTATACTTGTCAGAAGACTTTTGTTTGTGAGTTAAAGAAACCCAACTTTGAATTTGATCATTTTCCCCTGTAGCTAAGAAATCCAGTGGTACAGCCAGCTTCAAGCATGGCTGGATCCAGATGCTTAGACAAGGTTGTTGGAGTGTCGCTTGTCTGTTAGCTCTCTTTTCCCGTGTCGTGTTCGTTCCTGGGCTTTTTTTCAAGTGGAACTGAAGAGGACAGGTTTCTATGACAGAGGTCTCATCTCTTCCTTGTAGCTCCAAAAAAAAGCTCTGGGCAGAAGGTCATTGGCCCTCGTCGAGCCATGTGTTCTAGCTTTGAGCCAATCACGGTGACACGCTCAGCCTTGTGTCATGTGCCCACCTCCAGAGCAGAGGGAACCACATGGCGGTTAGAGATGAGAGATTTGGTTTCAGAAAGCACAAATGAGTATTGTAAAGGAGCAAAGGAAGAACAAATGCCGAATGAGGAAAGAACACTCTAGAACTCAGAGCTCCCTGGGCGCTTTTCCTGAGTTACCCGTTGATTGGTTGCCTATGACAAATTGACGATGTCAGTTTTCCTCTACGGCCTGATTTTAACACTTGGAAATTCAGAGTTGTCTTCAGGTATCATCAGGGTCTCGTCTAACACAGTGGAAAATCAGTTAGTCGTGTAGATTCATGTCTCCCACGTGTCCTTTCGGTCTAAAGGGAAGTGAGAGATTGGCTTTAATGAAACCAACTTTGTTTTCCATTGAACTGTACCGAAAGAAGCTACCAAATTTCTTGTGGTTCTGATAAAAACCACCTGACTTCTGTGAATGATGTCATCGCGAGGGGTCATTGTCATCAGAGTGATGTTTCAGGCGGTTCTCCTCAAATTGCTAGATTTGTGGATTCTGAAAGCATCTCTTTCCTGGGTCGGCTCTTCAGTTATCTCTCTCTTTTAGAAGGGATTTCTTATAGTTTAACACATGGACTGCCACACTAGAAAAAAAAATTTTTCCTTGGGCCCACAATGTTTGATTAAAACAAAATGATCCTTTCTAATTTGTTATTTTTTTATTTTCTGTGCATGAGTTATGTGCAAACGCAAGCCACGTTTTTAGAATTGAAGTGTCCATATTAATTGTAACAATAAGGACATCAACAAGTAAGATTTTCACAAGCCAGCTGTATGTAGGGTTTTGCTTCATGTGGCCCCAGGCTCAAAACTAGCCTGAGTTAAATACAACTCACATGGCAGTCAGTGTGTTAAGCAAATTGATACCAGTGGTGCTTGGATTCTCCTAGGTGTTCTTAACTCAACAAAATGTAGCATTGCTTTGACCTTGGTTTAGCTGTTAACTTCATAGATTTTTTTCCACCTATTTTCTTATGCCCTGACTTATACTCCCTTAGTAATAGTTTATAATTAAATAGCCCTAAACTATACAACAGACTCAGTCCCAAAGTGCTTCACATATATGAACTCAGTTAGTCCTTACAACCACCTTATCGTGATAATATTGTAGTATTATTCCCAACGTACTGTTAAGAAATTAAGGCACAGAGAGGTTAAGTGATTTACCCAAGGTCACACAGCCAATAAAATCTGGAGCCAAGATTCAAACCCAGGCAGCCTGACTTCAGAGTACTTGTTCTTAATTGCTTCACTGTGCTGCCTGGTTAGAGGCGGCACTTTTCATTAATGATTTGTTTTCTGCTTGACAATGGTTGCAAAGAAAGTTTTGGAGAAAGGCAGATTGGGTAGTAAAGCCACTCGCTGTTAGTGCGTTCTCTGAGCCAGTTCCTACCCAGCATCTCTGAGCTTCAGTATCAGCACGCGGGATTTGGGATGTTAAAATAACCGCCTTTTAGGGTTGTTAGAAGGTGTATCGTGTAAACTGCCTAGCTCATACTGGGCACTCTTTAAAAAGTATTAGCACTTCTTATCTACTTACATATATTTTGAAAGGATGGGCAATTTTAAATATCCAAAAATGTCTGGCCTTGCACCCAGGGAAAAGGGTCGTGACTATGCAAAGCACTGATATGTCAGAAGAAACTTCTTCAATTTGTTAATCATATATTTCTGGTAAAAAGTCCCACACGCAGAGGCAGGGGAGGGGGTGGCAGATTTTTTCCATTAAGGGGCAGACAGTAAGTATTTTCGGGCTCCCAGGCCATAGAGTGTCTGTCACTAGGAGTCACCTCCACCGTGGTGGCACAAAAGCAGCCGTAGGCCACGAGTAAGGGATGGGTTTGGCTGTGTCCCCTGGACCACAGTTTGCTGACCTCTGACCTAGGGTCACATTTGGGGTGTCACCGACATAGTTTTTAACACAAGTGTTTCTGTGGGTCCCTGGTCATTGCTGTCCTGGGTGTCAGGAGCCCTCAACTTTGTCCGTGTTTGGCAGGAACATCCATGCATGCATGATCCCATCCAACCACAGTCTTCATACCGCCCTGGGCTTGGGTCCCTCCACTTGGTTTTCATGGCTCAGACTGGGGAAGGGGAGGTGACTTTGCCAGGTAACTGTCTTCTGTTCTTCGGTTGCTCCGGATTAATAAGATGTCACTGTTACACGGGCCTCGATCAGCAAGTTTTTTCAGGATAGAAAAAAAAATCCCATCTGTCAATAAAGTGCCAC
>VBSM01000316.1:10509855-10512355 GCA_008086735.1 Cheirogaleus medius
AAAAAGCCCATATAATGCTTTGGCAGGGTGGGGAGTAGATTTGAAGGTTAAATCCTGACCACATTTTCCTGTTTCTAACTTAAAATGTAAAATCAGCCATCGTTTCACAAATACCAGGTACTCAAATGTGCTTGGGGAAAATGTTTCCATTTGCCCTAGTTTTTCTTTAAGGTGGTCACTTGTACAGCGTCAAATAAATGTTATCATTTGTAACCTTGCTTATTTAGTATTTGAAAAGAATTTTTTTTTCCCTCTTTGTTATTTCTCGTGGGGAAAAACTCCATGCAAAACAAAACAAAACAAAAATTCCTCTGCATGTTAGTCAGATGTATGTAATTTATCAAAGCCAAAATAAATTTTATATGTGCTCTAACAGAAGACATGGAGAGAAACATGGAAAAAAATGCCCAGAGGTAGAATGATTGACCCTTTCGTAAAATTAGAGGGTTATAGAGGATCTTTCAGTGGTCATTTGCTTCTTAAAATTTTTTTCTGTGAATTTTACTTTTCCAAAACTGTGAAGAGTTTTATGTGAAAGAAACGACTAAGTGTGCTCTGTAATGTTTTCACAAGTGTTTTTATCATGGTAACATCTTGTTTACTTTAGTTCCCTGCCTAAAACTACTTGGAACATGTTAAGAAAACATTTCAAGAAAGCCTCGACAAAGAGGCTTTTGTTTAACAGCCACCGTGAGGCAGCGTGGATCAGAAAGGTGTTAACTTTCAGCCCCTTAAGCACTTCCACATGAAATTCCAGCAACTATGTTTGTGGTTTTGGAAAAACAAAGTGTATGTTAAAGAAACCAGGTATATGCTAATACATGTCGAAGGAGGCCGGATATCATAAATTGTTTCAAACCCATTTGTGGCTCTCGGCTTGCACGCCTGAATGTTCCGCAGTGAAATTACCTCTAGTTAGTGCAGGAGACTTGAGCCATGTAGGGGGAAATAGCCTTCTATAATCGTGGGTGTATGCAAATCAAATTCCAGCCTCACAATTTAAATCTCCAGAATACAGGGATGAAATTTTCCCCCCAGCAGATTCCGAGATGGCTAGTCTTTTGAGCACTGCAAAATGAGCTTGATATTTTTATGAATTGAACTGTTCTATGTATCTCGCATTTTCGAGTCATTTCAGAAAGATAAAAATTATTTCTTTTTTCCCCTTAAAACGTCTGTTCTGTAACCTTGCTGAATGCTCAGGAGTTCAAGACCTTTCCTAGCACTTGAAGAGGTCAAAGTGGCCTAAATACCACAGTGCCCTCTAGTGATCTATAGAATATTAGATAGAAAAGTTTAGGCAAGTTTGCCAAAGATAATGGGCCCGGTGCCACCACTTTGCTCAAAAAGAAGCAAATAACATTTGAACGCATTTTTTTTTCAACAAACAGATTTTTAGTTAGGAATGCAAATGAAATTTAAATTTTTCTTGTAGGCTTTGAAAACATTAGAAAAAATTTTGAATATCTACTTATGCAATTAAGTCTACATATAACTGCATATGTGCACACGGTACATCTTTATCACTATAGATGCATTGTTGTGTGTTCTTATATTTTAAGAGCCATTAGTTACCTTAGGTATCTCATGTGATCATTTCCAGCATGTAATTAGAAGGCATTACTTAAAAGACAGGGATCATCTTTGCTCCATACTTTTATTGACGCTGACTACCATATTATGAGCATGTCTAAATGGTAAAATTTATTATTAGCAATAGTGTCACAAAAGTCTGAGACAGCGATTTTCCTTTCAATAAAAGTAGTTAAAAACCTTTTAGAAAATCCATAATTTTGATTGCTGGTACTTCATAAATGTATAACTGGTACTTTTTAGCTGTCTCTTTAGGGAAAAATGAGTTTTATCACCTGCGGTACCTGGGTTAATGAAATTGTGCGTTGGAATTTAGCCAGGATGAGAGATGAGATCATTCTTGGACACTAATATTGGCAACAGGTCTCATAAAAAGCTCTGACTCTTGAGTGAAGTATCATTCGGTTTTTTTTTATTATTATTATTTTATTTAAATTGAGAGATAAAGTTAGTTGTCATTTTCAAAGTTTTCTGTACCGGTGAGATCCTCATTTGGCATCACGTTCAAAACCCAGTGACCTAAAAACCTGTACAGAGCCAAGAGAAACAGAGAAATGTCCATCAGTGCCTAGTAGAAGAATTTCCTTGCTTCAGATTTCAGCTCCAGTTCCTGTTCAGCCTTTTACAAATCACGACTCTCAGCTCAAATTTGAAATAATGCTGCCTTTTTCCCCGTCTTCCTCCTGTGTGTTTGATTGTTTGTGGATATTAGCTGTCCAGGAAATCCCATACTTACAGATATAAATCCAGAATGATCTTGTTTTTCCGCAGCCAGCCCAGGATGTATTAGACAGTTATGATGATTTGTTAATTTTTGTGACCTGTATTTATTTTATGTGTGCTGTATACTTCGAGGCTGGAATCAGCCGTTGAAATAGTCCCCGTCTCTCACACACAGAAAGGAAGC
>VBSM01000316.1:10517355-10521068 GCA_008086735.1 Cheirogaleus medius
TTTATTTATTTTTGCCTCTTTGGGCCAGTTCAGCCTCACTCATTCACTTCATTCACTCTTTGGGACCGCTGCTCTCAGATGTCCCCACGTCCTGGGCCCCTGTGTGTTCGCGGTCGACTCTCGGTTCCTGCTTTCCGCCTCTCTCTCACTTTCCCGCCTTTCTCTCTTCTCCTTTTACCTTTCTGGTTATCTGTTGTCGGTGTAAGTCCCCAAAGTCGCTAATATGACTAAACTGGAGCTAGAAAGACAAGCTGGGGGTGGGAGGGAGAGAGATGGAGAGAGAATGGATACAAATGGAGAGAGAGAGAGAGAGAGAGAGAGAGAGAGTGAGTGAGACCAAGACTGGGTGAGAGGGCTCACACAAAAGCTGTGTTTTCCAAAGTAACAAGAGAATTTATCTGTGGGTTTATTCCTCATTTTGCATGGTCCATTTTTCTCTCCATCGCTGAGGATAATTGAGAGTTCACTGGGCACAGTTTAAACGCACACACACTCAGAGATATATAATATAATATGTATATATATGTTATATATATATATATATAAAATCTGGTATTTGGCAGTCCATTGGGCTATGTTGAATGTAATGTATGACCAGGGAAAAGAAACTCGTGCCTGTTTCCCTGAGGATCCCTGTTGTGAGAGACAAGGGTGTTTTTAAAGATGGGTTCTACTTCCGGGTGAAACTGGATGAACTGCCATATTTTTCACAGTCATTCCGTTCTTGGTATAATTGATAGAAAATTAGTTTCTAAAAGTAAAAATTAGGTCAGAAATGGAGATTATTCAAATGTACAAATGCAGAAGCCTGACCCTGCAAACCCCATTTATGCAGCCGAGTTCCAAAATGCTTTTGAGTGCTTGATGACTCACTGTGGCTTCTTCTCTGGCTGGTTTAGTGTAGGCAAGAGGTTAGCCGACTAGGGGAAATTAAAACAATGTTGTACATTATATTGTTACCAGCCATCAAAAAGCCTATTTTGTATGCAAGACAGCAATGCTGAGATATATGGAGAGCCCTAGGCTAAGTACAGAAGATAATTACATTTGGAATTTTACTGAGTTAAGTCATTTACAGCTTCAAATAGTTGCAGAGAAAAATCAGCCAAAACACACTTAAAACTTTTTGTTGTGACTTTTCAGGATAGAAAGGGTTTTTTTAAAAAAATTAGTTATTATCTTATATGACAAATTACATTTTTTAGTAGGATTTTCCTCAAAAATTATTTTCTTTAGTTAATATTTTTTCCATTCAAACTATGGATATAAGCTTGTTAGGACAGTAAGATTTTTATACGGGAACAGGACACATCATACAATTCCCCAAATTTTATATAGTCTTTGGAAACATCTTTAAATTTTTAGCATGGCTCCTGAGAAGAAAAAAAGTAGATTTAATCCACCTCCCCAATGTTCATGGATGATTAAAGCACAGTAATGCCTTGAAAATCTGGATTCGACAGAATAAACTATATGACTGTTATTACTGGAATTTGTACATATTGATGGTATTTATAAAGTGATGCAAGATCATACATTTATTTATTTCATAAAACTGAATTAGTAATCATGGGCTAAAATAAATTGTTTACCAGAGTTGTCATATTGGGCCATTGTTAATTACTCAGGAACTGAGTATCTTTTTTTTTTTTTTTTTTTTTTTATCTTTTTTGGAGAATGTCTTAGTCTGTCACCCAGGCTAAAGTGCAGTGGCATCTTCATAGCTCACTGTGACCTCAGACTCCTGGGCTCAAGTGATCCTCCTGCCTCAGCCTCCTGAGTAGCCAGGCCTAACAGGCAAGCGCCACGATTCCCGGCTAGTTTTTCTATATTTTTGTATAGATGGGATCTCACTCCTGCTCAGGCTGGTCTTGCACTCCTGACTTCAAGTGGTCCTCTTGCCTTGGCCTCCCAGAGTGCTAGGATTATAGACGAGAGCCACCATGCCTAGCCTCTGTTATTTAAACTATTCTTCACTGTCCACAAAGACAGGTCAGGAGAAAGAGAATTCGACCACCAATAAGTCACAAGGCTATCTCCTGACAGCTTTAATGTTGTTTTTTTTTGGTGAGTGTGGCCTAGAAGTCATACAAACTTGTAGAAGGATTCTTTGATTATTTGTAGATTTCATTTATTCATAGGTTTCTTTTCATCTTTCAACCCTAAATCAAATGGAAGTCAAGTTTTTTTTGACTAGTGGTAGAAATCAAAGATGAGCTGGCCAGAAGTTACGGTGCAGGAGTTACCTGTGATGTTCCTAATAATATTAATATTTCCGCTGGGGAGTTTGCTTTCATGGAAGAAGGGACAGGCTAATTCTGACGTGTTTGGTTTCTTCAAAGGTTGAGAGAATTCTCAGAGTGTTGACACAGTCCTTGTACGGAGCAACCTTACAGACCTTGGGCCAAATCTTACAAGCTAAGGAAGATTTTTTACATTTCAAGTGGTTGGTAGGAAAAAAAAACCAAAAGGAGAATAATATTTCATGACTGGTGAATATTCTATGCAGTTCAAGTTTTAGTGCCCGGTTAAGGTCGTCTTAGAACACAGCCATGCCTATATCCATTTCTTTATTTATTATCTATGGCTGCTTTTGCATTACAATAGTGGGTCAGGTCATTGCAGCAGAATCTATAAGGCCTGCAAAGCTGAAAATATTTATTTTTTTCTTTTCCTTTTTTCCCTTTTTGTTTGCTTATTTCTCTTTCATATCAGATTAAAATATTTATTATCTGGCTCTTAACCGAAGTCTGCCAAGCAACCCCTGTTCAAGAGAATCAGAAAAAATTATTTGCATTGCATTATTAGCAACTTGCCCCCTTAGTTTCCTGGCTACCTATAGCTCTGCTCACCCCTTTTTGCCTCTTCATTCTTAGCCATGGTGTATAAAACCAGTGTAGTCATCAAATTGGTTAGGTTTCCCTGTTAACCAAGTGGCAGCTTCATGTGGCAAGTGCTTGCCAGTCTTGGGGTCATGGAAGATTGGCTAAGGGATACTCATTCATTCATTCACTCATTCATTCATTCATCCATCTACTCCTTTAGCAAACATTCCTAAGAACCTATTCCATAGCAGGAACCTCGCTGGAGCCCCTACACAGTACAACAGTGATTGAAACCGATAGGGCTGCCTTCCTCATTCTTACATTCTAGAAAGAAAAACAGACTACAGAGTAATTTCCCAATGATGCTGTCTGCTAGTTGACACCAGTAGATTCTTGAAAACACCAGAAATTTACTCTAAGGAGGGTTTTAATGCTTGAAAGGGTCCAAACCAAAGCAAGATTGTATATCCATGAGTTGCTATTCAAGCAGATGAAATCAACACGAAAATGTTAACAGTTTTTAGTATTTAAAGAACTGTTGCCCTGAGACAGAGTTAAGAGAAGCCTTCACCAAGAGTTAGATTGGGAGTCTTTGGGGTGCAGACCTAGCACATTTGGGGGGCTTTGGGATATACAGTACAATTATACTCAAAGCTAGATTTCCTTTTAGGCTCCTCGTTTCTCTGAAGTTCAGCATTTCTGTTTGCTGTTGCAGTTGCCATTCCATGCACCTGTCTAAAAACATGTTTTTTTCATTTACTTAACTGCCAGCCATTGTGCCCAAAGAACCCGAGATCCTGGGGCAGTCAGGTTCCGACGGCAGCAAGGATACTCTAAAGCTGGGGTCCTCAAACTTTTTAAACAGGGGGCCAGTTCACTGTCCCTCAG
>VBSM01000316.1:10521168-10541836 GCA_008086735.1 Cheirogaleus medius
CCCCTCTCTCTCTCTCTCTCTCTCTCTCTCTCTCCCCAGAGTGGTATTGAAAGCCCCTGATGTTTTGTTTACACCCAGTAGAGAGAGACCACACACGTGCCTCTATTGTAAAAACAAACCCAGTAAGCTCACATGTGATCTTAGAGTATACATCCATGACGGGTCATTGCCTCTAACCTGGAGGATAGTCATAAGAAGATTCCACGGGAGAATTTGGAGGGCAGAGTCCGTCAGCTTCTGAAGCAACCAAAAGTGGCGAGGGTCACTTAAGAGCCGTCCTGTTGTCTACCTGTACAGCCCCCTTAAAAATGAACCCCAGAAGCCTTTTCTCTGACCCCAAATGGAAGGCCCTTGTGTCTCTCCTCCATCAGTCAAACTTTCCTAAAGAATGAGATGCAGATTTGGAAAAAAAAGAAAAAGAAAAAATCCTAGCTAAGGGACAGTGGCTAGAGCTATCTATATAATACTGTACTTTAATCAAACTCAGAGCCTTTAAGACTCTAATGGTGAGATTTCAGGTGGGATAGAAATCAAGGCGATGGGTTCTGGAGTCTGACTTAGACCTTCTCATCAGTCAGCACCGTGTCTAAGCACTGTCCTGTCCCTCTGTATTTAAAAATACGACTTGAGTTACAAAACCAGCATCTTGATAGATGTATCAATTCCAAAAGGCAAGATACATCTATATTTTTAAAATTTGTGTTGGAAAGCATAAAAATATATGCTGAATGTTTTCTTAGCAGTGAACTACTTGAGTACAGCTTGTTAACAGAGAAGGGTTGGTTCATTCCATTCTCTTGTTGGAGCTTTTTACTGGTCTCATTGAGTGGAAAGAGGAGTCAGAAAGACACCTTAGTGGTTCTGAGCCTTTCTGAATAATTTCTTTACGTTTTACCAGCGGATTCGATGAGTATTAACCCAACCGTTACCTGGGAGCCCAACGTTATAAACACCAACAAGTGCGCGAGCTCCTTACAATGTACACGTAGACACCTAAATGCAAGACAGACACACACACACCACGGGAATCATTTGGCCCAGTGGCATGGCTTTTTGAGGTCAAGGAATGTATTAAGATTTTATCTGTTAGTTTTCTTTGGACAGATTCTTCTGGAATGATGTACAGACAAGGAAATGAGTTAGAATTGGAAGGGGAGAAAAGTTCCCATAATCGGTGTCCATGACCTTAGATGGCCTTCCCTCCACCCCTGCCAGGACTGAGGGACAGAGGCACAGGAACTGGAAATATGTTGAGAGTCAGGACTGCCTACGTGAAATGCCATGTATTATAAAGAAGGCCAGGATTCTAAGGAAGCACTGGAAGCTTCCATGATAGTTGAGCACCCACTGTCCACTAGACATTGGCCTAGGGACTCAGATTCAAGTTAATCCAGTTTACCTGGGTTCACTCGCGTAGGATATTGCCCATGAGCCCTCCCAACTTTTACGCTGTGGATGAGATATCACAAAACGTGGCAGTGGCTGAATCATGATTCCATATTGGGGAAAGGGGACACCCTCCGATTTAATGGATGGAGAATGAGAAAAAAGTCTTCTCTTAGAAAGCGGAGACATCAGTGGTGTAGATGCATCTTTCTGACCACGTAGATTGATCTGGATCTGTTCTGTGACCGTGCGACATTGTTAGATTGTCATACATCCTCTCTGGTGGATGAAGATGTCTTTTGAATGAAAGAAAGGAGCGGTCTTGGAGATGATGTGTTTTCGCCATGTGTCGGGGGACGGGGTTCGGGACAAGCTTCCTGCACCACCCCACAGTCTTTAGGGGCATCGAATGAGCATTGAAGCAGGCAAGGGGAAGAAATGCAGGCAGCCAAACTGAGCTTGATCTGCCTGGCAGGGACGAGGGGCTGTACCTTTTATTCTTTGACAATTGCCTTCCGTTCAGTCACTACTCTTCAAAGTACCAGGCACAGATAAGTAAGGTGGCCCCTTCGTTCCAGTAATCCCCAGCCTAGTAGGACAGCATGCATTCAGCTGCCCCGCCAGGCAGAGCGAGGGGGGTCTTGGGGTGGACAGGGCTGTTGGCGAGGACATCCCAGGCCAAGGGAGCCGCTGACGAGGTCGCCTAGGTGGCAGGGCGGGGGCGCCAGGGTGGTGGAAGAATATATTGTACCTTTTAAGATCCATGTATCTGTTCAACATGAAACAGGGTGAGCATCCATCCCAGTTTGCTTGCCTGGCACGCAGGGATTCCTGGGAGTTGGGATTTTCGGTTTCAAACCTGGGGAAGTCCTGGGCAAACTGGAACGAACTGGTCACGCTACTGATCGGTGTCAACCCGCTGGCTGTGGAGGGAGCTACTGAATCCCCCGTTCCGGTTGAGACCGCGTCACGTGGCTCAGAAACCACGTGACCGGCTCCCTGTTGAGCTCCTACCGTGGGCACGGTCCTCGGTGCTTCCCGCCCCCGATGTCGTGGAATCCTCACAATCCCTCTGTGAGTAGATACCACCCTGTTCCCTTGATTGGTAAGAGTCACTTTTGAAAAGAAAAATGTAACATTTAGAGACCAGTATGTGTCTTAGATTTCATGAGCATGTTTCACGTAGGGTTTCTTCTTGTCCTTTGAAAAGGCATTGCTAGATCTATGGTGACCGTAACAATCATTGGCCTCTTAGAGAGTCAAATATGTAGTTCTGAGGTCCCGTGTGTACAAAAACACACGCAGATCACACATGAGGAAACTGAGTTGAGAAGATCTGATGAAAGCCAGGGGTGAGTTAACGGGCGACGCCCAGGAGACCCACCCTGCCCTTGCAGGCTGTGCTCCTTTTAGGACGGGGTCCCTGCCTCATGGGCCTCACAGGTGGCCCAGGGGGTCTCTTTGCGTACCCAGGAGTGGCCAATTGCTGGTTTTAAACCTGGCCGTGCAGCCTTGCTCCTCTCTGCCTTGGGAGCTCTCCCCTGATCAATCCACGGCAAGGCGGGAGGCCGGAGCTCAGCGATGCTGGGATCGCTCCGAAGATTTTGAAATCATCTGCACGAGGAACTGTAAGCTCTAAGGAGATGTCAGCAGGGAGAAAAGTGCACAAGTTTCAGTAGCAGAGGGAGACATTAATCCTAACACGAATCAATCACCGTCCAGACTTTACATGTGATCAGTCTACCATTAGCCGTGCTATTCATAATCACACCCGCGTCCTAGACTTTAGCAAATATATTATCTGTAATGCATGCCCCCTTTGGACCTTTCTAACCCCGATCGAGGCCATACTCAGGACAGTTGCTCACACCAGCCACCTCGCAGAGCCTCCTGGCTGTCCCTGAGCAAGCTCAGAGCACGCTGGGAAAAGAGAGGTCCTAACGGCATCGTAGCTTCAGATCGCCACCGCTTTGTGACTGCAGCCAAGAAAAAGAAGAGAGTCTTTAGATTTCTCACTTCCACGTCCTCCTTTGAAAACCAAGACGCTTATTTTTCATAATTTAAAATGCTGCCTAACTCTGGGAGCATTAGAATTCCTAGACTATGACTGAGTATTAGTGTGCGTCTGCTTCAAATGTCAAGAGAGTCTTTAATAATACCATGTAAGGAATGTTCAGATGGTGACAGAATACAATAAAAGTAGGGAAATTCTTCAGTCAGGGTGAAACGAGCCATATATTGCCCACCACCTGAATGCTGTCGTCGGTGGGGGGAAAAAAAATTGTTTAAAAGTTTTCACCGTTGCCGAGTTCTGAAACCAAAGTTTGATAAAATGGGTCAAAAATAACTATTTGAGAAATGCTCACATCTCAGTCTGGTTGAAGAATCTGAGTTCTTCCACTCACTGTTTTTTTTTTTTTTTTGCCCTTGTTTTTCTTCTTTTGATCGTATGTACTTTGGAGACTTCCGTAACTGGGTAGACCCTGCCTTGGTCAAGTTCATGTGTATGGATCATAATATGTGCGAAGCTCGTAAGGAACCCTGCACAGCCCATGTTGAAGGCATGCTCAGTCTATGGCAGAGAGTAGCATCTTCCAAACTTAGCTGATGAATTTGGACACTTGGGCTCCTTATTAAAAAATACCTACTTCCAGGTCCCTTGTTTGGAGTGTTGGGGGAGACCCCAGCCAATTAAACTGGAGGTCACCCTTGTTGGGAGCAATGCACACGTATCAGGTTCTGCTTCCTTACTGCAGCATGGGAGGGGGCGGGGAGGGCGACGAAGATCCGGATTTTTAGTTTTTGTCGAAAGGTGATTCTTGTGATCACACCAGTGTGGGAGCGTCAAACCCAGCACCATATAACCAGAATTCCAGTCTTATTTCTGCCCCTTCCCACCTCCCTGACCTCACATATCAGACGCCTTTACCCTGCCAGCCTCAGTTTCCTCAAGTAGAATACATGAGAATAGGACTAGAGGATTAGAAATAGCCACAGAAGCCTTTGCCTCGGTGAAATTGGGTGTGTGGCTCGCCCCCTTCTTCTCCTCTGTCCTCAATAAAGCCAGCATTCGTACATACACAGCACTCTTCATTTATTTCGGCAGAGTTTTGTTTCTCATGAGTGAGAACCACCAAATTGGCCTTAAAATGATTAGGCCTCCTCCTGACAACATAAAAATGATGATGTGAAATGAACCCCAAACCACGTTTTTTCTCTGCTCAAAGAATGAGTTTAATCTCCTTAGTTTCTATCTTCGAAGATGCTGAATGGAGTTGCTAGCCTTTGGCAGTTACCAGTGGGTGGGGAGCAATACTCAAATTCTGGTCTTTTGCAGCTTGGACTGTCTGAAACCTAATTTGAGGCCATGGGTAATGGAAGAGGGGATGACCTATATCAGCCAAAGGGAGGAAAAACATTTTCCAGGATGAGGGGGAAGATACAGTAAGAACAGAAGACATAAATCTCTAAGAAGCAGGCTTCATCTTTCCCATCTTTCTGTTCCATTCTTTAAGAGTTCAAAATGATTTCTCTTTCCAGTTAGCCGAACTGCAAACTCCATTGAACCCCCGTTACGTGGATCCTGATTCCAAACATATACTCAGCCAGTAGAAATCTAGATAGACTAGACTGGTTTCGCTTTCATTTAAAAAAAAACAAAAAAAATTAGCAATTTTTTGAGCGATTAGCTCACCTCATCTTCAGAACAACCCCTCAGAGTTCAGACATGATTATTGCATATTTAGAAGGAGAAACTAGATACTGAAAGGGGTTATGTAATATGCTCGGACTCCCTGAGCTAGAATTTGAACACAGCACAGTGTGATTGTTGTGCCTGCCTCCCTGCCCATTTTCCCTTTTGTGCCAGATACTCATTCCGTACCCACCAGGAAAGCGTTGAGAGAGTCATTCTCTTTTGATACACTCATGAAAAAGTTTTAGAAGTTGCCAACCAAATTTTCAGTTGACCTTCGGGCTGAATTTCTCAACCCCCTTTGCTTTGCGTTTTCCCGAGATTCACAGGGAATGCTGGACTATGTTTGCTAACGTTAAATGTCTGTGTTCTCATATCTCAGTAAAGAAAGGATGCCATGAAAGTTGATGGGGATTGTGAGCTCATGGGAATGATGGCATAAAAAGTAATAAAGAATGTGAAAGCTTTTTGAAGGACCAGCTAGTGTTTTAAATGCAAGACAGCCATTGTAGAGAGGGGATGTGGTTTCCATAGGTATGAATGTTTACAGCCTTTTTGCCTTTAAAAAAAAAAAAACCTGAAAAAGTTGAATCTGGCAGGTTTCTTTCTTGAATGGTTAAAATAGTTTGCACAAGAGCTATACTTGATCAAAAGACTAAAACTCGTGTAAGAATATGATATTACACGTTAGTTTGCACTAACCAAACAAAAACAAAAAGTTGAGTTTTTGCCTTTTCTTGTAACCTTGCCCATCTTTTAGAAAAGCAAAGCTGGGGAGGGGGTTAGAATTGAGGTTCTTGGATAATCCTTAAAATGGATGATGAGTTCTAAGCAGTGTTCTCATGGGAAAATAAGAAAATGTTCCCTATGGCAGTTATATTCAGGCTTATAGATATGCCTGTGTATACAAATTCTAGATATGTGTTTGCAACATAGCGTTACCACCTTTGACCAGTAAACCGTCAGCCTGACAGACCTTTGTGTGGAATGTGGACAAGATGATTCCTTTTGATGCTAAGGGTTTGGATTTTCCTTTTACCAAACTTAGAAATTTGTCATTGTCTTTGTAATTGGTACATCAACAATGTTTACCCCCAAAGTAAGTCACAATTAATATTCAGCAGACTCTGCAGTAAACACCACCTCTCACCTTTTAATTTGTATTCTTCAGCATGGCAGACTGTTTTAAAAACTACTTGTTTTTAAAAACATGCCTGCATTTCTTCTGCCCCATGATAACTTCAAAGCAAAACATTTTTCAAAACCGGAGAATATTTTAGTTTTGATACCAAAAAACTTAAGGCACTTACATAAAAAACAAATAACTGTAGAAAAATGCCATTCCCAACAATTTAATTGTTCTGAGCCATTTGGGAAAACTAAATTCTTTTAGCATGATGTGTTCAGAGAATCTTTGAGTTTGGCTGTTCAATAACTTACTAAAGAACAGAGGATGGATAACATAAAGTGTTCCTAATATGGTATCATTTTCATTTCCTGTTTGTTGAAAGATAAATGCTAACACTGTAAGGCTTTTTTTTTCTTTCTTTCTTAATTTATTCCTCCCCGAACCACAAGGGGATAAAGAGGAAAAAAAATCAAATGTGATATGGCTTGAGCCTGAGTCAACCAGTTAGGATAAGCTCAAAGTTTTTTTTCTCTTCTTCCTTCGTACCCTTTCTCTTCTGTCTTCTCCCAATTCCTGAAACACCACCCCCCCAAATCCACACACACACATTAGAAAATAACTTTGCTTAGAAAGGTGAAGCATATTTGATTTTTATTTTGGAATAATTTTAGACTTACAAAAAATAATGGATTTTTAAAGCATTTTCAGGCTACTTAGGTGACAGAAGGAATAAGTTCCTCCCCAATGCTAAGGTGGTATTTTGGACAAATGGTCTATACAAAATATTGAAAATAAAACAGTATGTATTCTCTCTCTCTCTCTTTCCCTCTCTTCCTCTCTCTCATTAATCTCTTCTACGTTTTCCCTAAACGCCATGCCTGTTCTCTTAACTTTATCTCGGGGGATGTATTTCCCACTTGTTTTACAGACATAGTCATTGTATCCCCTGTGCCCACCTGTCTTGAACTATTAAAAATATCATCGTGTTAAAGCAACCCAAGGCAAACATAAAGTAGCTTCAATAAGTAGTAGTTGAGTGCCTACTACGTATATCCAGTTAGAAACTCCTGTGACTTCAGAAGGTAATTTTTGTACAGAATAAGGAGACTTAAATTATTAAGGTGAGGCCAGCACATAGCAGGTACTCAAATGCTGAATAAATGAATGAGCTAGCTTATTCTACGCTCATTTGAAAATGGGAAGCTGTCGGCTGTCTTAGCCTTGCTAATATCCCTCGCCAGCACTGTCTCTTCATCTATGCCTACCTGTTGAGAAAGAGGAAGCTCATTTTGCATAAATGTATCCATCTGGCTAGGAGTTTTTCCACAACCACAACAGATGAATTTATGAGTTTTAGCTACCTAGCTCATTTCCTTGTGGCTTCCTCATGAATAAGGCTGGTTAATAGGCGTGATTCACATTTGTCTTTTAGCTGTCTGTATTCCATGGGACTTCTTGGTGCCAGCAGGTCTAGAACGTCCCAGTTAAAGTCTCATGCATCTTGTGTTGAGAAATCTCACACCACTACCTCCGATGACTTGGAGTCTGGCAGTGGTCATATAGATTTCAAAAAGAATTAAGCAATGAAAATGACTTTGTCATGTGCTCTGGTGCCATAGTTTAATTTGGACTATGTATCATCTCTGGTGTTAAAAGAGTCATACATCTTTATTCAGAGAAATAACAAAGCGTTTTCTTCCTGCTAGCTTGCAAAAGACAAAGAACGCCTGCAAGCCATGATGACCCATCTGCATGTGAAGTCTACAGAACCCAAAGCCGCCCCTCAGCCCGTAAGTACGGATCCCACACGAAGGGGAAAAAAAACAGAACAATTACAGTACTCCTTTCCTGCCTCCTCACCCCACACATAGGAAGGAGGATGACCTGTTACAGCAGATTTGGGCTTCGAAGGTTGCGATCAGTTGACTATTTCCAGTGACCTTTTATGACGGAGGTACCATGCTAGGCATTAGGGGAGATGCAGGATGGTTCCAACATGGTCCTCGCCCATGAAGCCCAAGCAACCACCTCTTCTTTGGGCCAGAATGATTGATGCTAGACCAGGGTGCTAAGATACATTCCAAGAGCTCACTGGAAAAAGAAAATCCTTCTGAATGGTAGGAAGGCAGAGAAGGCAGCTAAACCATGGTGGCAGAAGACAGCAGCGTTCCAGCTTGCATAAGCCAAGAGAACATGGTGTGTGAGACACGGAGCAAGAAATAGTCTAGTCTAACTGGTAGCAGAGGAGAGAAATAGGAGACACGCTGGGTCAGAATAGTTAGAGGCCGAATTACGGAGAGCATCTCATGGTTACGAAGGAATTTGAAGTGAAAATCACTCCTTCACAGTTAGGAGACCAAACATGGTACGCCGAAATTACATTTGATTCCTATTTCTTGCCTTGTTCCCTTTTACTAGACCTTGAAAGGTGCCATCCAGCACACGCAGTTAATACCAAAGCAGAGAGATGGTATCTAAACCTCAAATCCTGGCTTGGACCTCCTCCCTTATAATAAATTGATCTCTTTAATAGTCATATTTCTCATATACTTACATTTCTAAAATTCTCTTAGTAGCTTTAACTGATTATTCAAAATGGAGGCAGTGCTTTGCTTCTTGATTTTAAGATTTGTAAAATTTAAAGGTACACTGCCTTTATTTGATTTTGCTTGGAGTCACTGTGTGAAAATTAATTGAGCGTTGACAATCTATAGTTAGTACCAGCAATTTTAATCAATATGCAATGATGCAGCATAATGGCAAAGTATTGGTTTATCTGTTTTGACTGATTTTTTTCTATAAATAAAGCAAACATACACCCATATATGTATGATTTATGGTGATAGAAATAAAACGGAGTCAGACTATTAACCCAGCAAATATGGTAGCCTGCCAAGATGCAGTTGGCAGACAAAATTAATGTCTGAAACAGAACACATTACTGAGATATAGGACATAAAATCATTAAACACTCCGTGCATCCATTTTTACTAGGAGAGAGTCCTTAGTTTCCAAGTATTTACAGTAAATGGCTGTAGGGCTGGATATGGAGGCTACCAAAAAGAAAGGAAAAAAAAAAACCAGGATTGTGGAATCAGTAGTCAACTGTACTATTTCTAGCAGCCCCTCCTTTTAAGGAGGATACTTGGGAGTAGCATGAACTGACCTAAGCAAATTGGTGAGACCCTGAAATCACTTGATGGGTTTCTCGAATAGGCTTCATAGCACAGGGCACTGATTGCCTTGGAACTTTTTGAAAGTCTTCAAATGGCTTTAGTTGAAATGGTTTTCCCAGAAGGAAGGGTTTGCATCTTTCCACCTAACAACGAGGGAGAGAATGGGTTTATCTTCTCCTTCCTCCATGGATTAAAAACAATGATAGAATCATGGTTGGACCCAGCACTCTAGGAATGGACTTGTTTTGGATCACAGGGCTCCTTGTGGGCAGGAGGGATACAACGAAAGAGAAGGAACTACAAAATTCTGTAGGGCACCGGGCAAGTGACTGTTGGGTGTCGGCAGGGAGCGCCATATATGTGAGCCCACATGGGCCACAAAAGGACCACCGGGAATCTCCTCGTGGACCAGTGTTCAGCAGCCAGTAAACAGGGATAAGCAGTCGTCAGGGGAAATGAACAGGGAAGGAAGGTTTGTCTTGATTAGTATTTAAAAAAAAAAAAAAAGTGTTTTACATTCTAGAAAATTATAACTTTGAAGGGGACCTCCTACTAAATTTATTTTTAACTGCTCTATTGAAAATCCTCTACCACTAGTCAACATTATCTCTTAGTAGCTCAGCACAGTATTTCTTTATTAAAAGAAATAGGCACGAATATTTTTGACTGAAAAATTAATAGCTTTTGAATTCATACACAGCAGGTTTTCTTTTGCAAAGAAGCCCAATATCGCTGCACAGCACTTCTATAACCATTTATTTAGAGTCCAAGTCAAACCTTTGACAGTTAGAGCAGTGCTACAAGCCAATATAAAGAACTCCAAGATGTAAACCAACAATAGGCCATCTGTGTGAGGTTTGCCATTGTCAAATACATAGATTGTTTGGATTAGTTTATGTAAATGTACTGTTGTATTACCCTTTGGGGAAAAAAAAGATCACATTTGTGTATGAAAAGTGGTTCCCTTCACAGGCAGCATTATAAATTCCTTATCCTTTAACTTACATGTAAGAAGTAAAAATTGGTGCCAGACAAGCAGGTATTGTGTGACACTCTGTTGTCGGAGCGAACCTGCCTTCTTTTCATTTATTGGAAAATAGAAAATTTTATTATAGATACCATCTTATAAATCGGGAATTATTAAAATATGTATAGGTGAGGCATTGGGAAATTAATTATAAAAGGTGGACGTGTAATGTTCTGCATAAATTTACGCTTCCTTGCCAAAAAAGAAAAAAAAAAGAGGCACGCATATACAGCAAACTCTCGGTGCTTTCAACTTTAGGGATCCAGAGTTATCTGGTGAACTGATTCTAACATGAAAAATATTCCCTAGAGCCTGTAATTAATTCATTCCGCCCTAAATAAGTAGAACACATGGTGTGTGTTCGAATGAGTATCCTTTTAGAATCTTTGATTTGAAACAAGCAGTCACCGGGATTCACATCTAACCGTAGATGGGACCTGTCATGTTACAACCTGGCCAATAAGTTCACGAAGTTTTTTTCTTATTTCCATTACTGTGTAAAAGAAGCCTCATGTTTATTTTAAATTTCTTAGTCACTAAGTGATAGAATGCTTTGCTGTAAATTTTGCTTTTCACTAAATGCCATTGGGGTGGTAAGTGTCATTTGTTACATTCCATCATCCAACCAGTCCCATCATCCCCATTTCCTTGCATCAGAGAAACTGCTGAAATGTTCTTGGATTATTCTTACATCAGCTCATAGACGCATTTTCTGGAGCCTGTTGTGGAACTCGTCTTCAGATTTGGATAGTTAGCGGATATGCTCATCTCGGGAAGGTGCCCAAATGTTTTTAGATGTGCATCTGAGCTCGACCCACACTGGGAAGGAAGCGTATGGATGAACAGGAGCCTTCCTCTTCCTCAGCCTCCTTCAAAAGCATCTCTTCCTGCTTGCTGTCATGTCTTTCATCTTTTCAACCTAAAAACAAACAAACAAACAAAAACCCTTTCCTTTCAGAATTATACCCAAGACTTAAAAGTGTAGACTGTTTTGGGGAAGGGAATTTTCCTGCATTTGATATCAAAGTATTCCATCGACAAATATCTATTGAGCATGCTAAATACTGAACGTAGGGTAGTCAAATAAGAGAGACCTATCCCTGCCATTGAAGTGTTTGGAGTCTTGTGGAACAAATTAATAAACATCTGCACACACACACACACAAACACACAAACACTGCATGAAAGCATGCGTCTTGCTACGTACGTATAAGTAGGACCACTGACCCAGAGCAGTGAGGTCGAGGAAAACTTCTGGGAGAAGTGATATCTGAGCTGAGACCTAAAAGATAAGTAGGAAGAAATGGTAAGAAGTCAGCTTCGTGGATTTTTCCTCGGGTTAAGAGTAGGTGCAGATATCTGTGTGGCTCTAGGGAAGGGAGCTTCAAGAGGAAGGTGGGTAACAAGGATCAGTTTGAAGGAAGGAAAGGAATAGCCCACATCAGCTAAAATAAGCTTTTCATACTCCAGATTTTATTAAGGCTTATTAGATCCTGCATGAAAAAAAAAAGGTATGTAAAAGTTCACCGGAGCAGCTGTAAGTTCTAGGAATCAGGTACGTAGAGCGGAAAAGTGGTTGTTGACCCATGGTTAGAATGGCCAAGTTTGTTGTATTTCACCTTTTAAAAGCTTCTTCTCTTTTCCATGGAAAGACAAGCAGAAGCAAAAACTAAGACTGCTTTCATGAAAACGATTGCTATGCTTTTGTTCCAAACTCAGTACCGTTCTCAAATCAAACACCCAAACTTACTGCTTGGAGGTTACCGTCCACATGCTTACTCCATGGAGAATTGGCCGCCGAGATAGTTCCTTGGGGTGGGGAGGGGCCAAAACTCAGAGGACAGAACAACAACAAAAAGGAACACGTCTGTGTTATAACTTTATTAAGTTGTTAAGGATTTTTTTTTAAAAAGACTTCTCATCCTGTCAGGAAAACATTGTAAATGGTATTTTATGACACTGAGCACACGAGAGGCACACTGTGCTTGAGGGTATTGCTACACATCAGAGAACAACTCCTGATCCTGGAGAAACCACATTCTTACAGATTTGGTGGGCAGGTAATTGCAGTGTAGGTAGTGTATCCTTCTTCACGAAAATCTTACAGAGCATTTACAGGAACTTGGCTGTTTGGAATGAAGCGCAGTATGAGATTTTCCTCTTTTACACATTTTCTTTTGCTCTGACCATAGCAATGAGGGCTGTTTTGAAATAGTTTTTAGCTACTATAAAAACAAAGCTCCCCTCCTCTGAAAAAAAACAAAAAAAAAAGCAAAAAAGGTCTTTTAACTCTTCAAGGATCGTTTGCGCTGCTTGGATTATGCTGGAAGGTTGGAGAAATAATATTAGCAGGTCACAGAAAGGGAAAGCATATTAATAGAAAAGCTGTTTTATGTACTGTTTTTTCATTAAGTGGCCCCCCGACTCAAGTGTTTTTTGTTTTGTTTTGTTTGTTTTGTTCTGTTTTGAGTATCACTGCCAGTAACACCACCTTCTGGCCGGTGCCCTCTGCCATTGCCTGTCCCCAACACAGGGCCAGACGGAGACAGTCAAGGAAAGCACAGGCTGGTAACAAAGGCCTCTGGCTGCCACCCACTGCCCTGCCCTCCCCACGGTGTGGCCACGTCCCTTCTTCCTCCCAACCGGGTGATTCATGCCTAGAGACGAGGCAGGACCTGAGCCCTGCTCTGGCCCGTCCAACCAACAGCCGAAAAACAAGTTCTGTGAGCCCAGCGGTCCCCACTACGCGGTTGTGTCCCTTGGTGTTTGGGTTTCAGGTTTTGTCTTTTGTTCCCAGAATCTGTTTTCGAGTGAGGCAAGAGCACAAACAAAAATAAAAAGGAGTTCTTATGGGAATACTTACAACAAGTCTGTTTCTGTCCGGGGGTTTACATCAGCGGCTTGTTTATTTTTGAAAAATGTGAGTGACTCATCATCTTTAAACGGGAGAGGAGATTACTGTTTAAAAACTAAAGATTAATTTTTTTTTTTTCCGCAAAAAGAACTAAGCAAGAACGGGTAGCTGATAGAATTCAGATCGTCCCTGATGGCAAAGATGTCCAGGGAAGTCCTTCAGTGACCAGGGACGGAGGGAAAAGACGATGCTTGGGACCACAGATAAATATAAAAAATATAAACCCCACAGCAATTTTAAGTGACATAAGAATTTAACTTTTGGCCAGAGTTTCAAAGAGATTATCTTTGCTGAAATCATCACATGATGGAAACTTGCCATGTAGAAAATATCAGAGTTACTGACTTTTCTAAACATAGCAACTTCTTTTTAAATAGAAAATGAACACAATAAGAAAAATAGGCTTTCCATCAGGAAAAGAAACCCTCCCAGTCCATTCCCTTCCTGCTCCGTGCCCTAGAAAAAATTATCTTTTAAAACCTTAACTACAATCAGAAACACGAAGCACATACGCTTTCATTTCTAATTGACGATTATATTAAGATTTAATAGTTTACAATTAAGATGAATATTTCAAGATTACAGCAAAACCCACACCGTTCTCCATTTGCTCTTCAGTTCTAAGTCTATAATTAATTTGGGGGGGGACTTTTTTTTTTTTTTTTTAGGGAGACCTTAATTAAAACAGCAGCAGATTTGGTTTGAACACACAGCCTGTTTTGACTCCTTCTGCACTTTGATTCTCTCTCTCTCTCTGCCTCTCAGCCTTCTCTTTCGAAGATGGTTTCTGCTCAAGACAAGCATGTGATCATCAAACAAAAGTTTAAAAGTTAAGAAACTTCTATGCCAGTTGACAAGGTTGACATTTCATTAACTTGTTGGTTCAGCCTTCAGATGATTTTTGTGTGTGTTTGGAGTTTACAGCTTTTTGTTCTTCCTTCCCTCGCAGCCTACAGTCATGTTTAATTTGGAATCTGGGCTCCTTTGGCAAATTAGCAATTAGAACAATTTTGTGGGAATATGTATATGTGTCATTAGTTTTCCTGCAAATTAATAGCAAGGGCAGAGGTCAGGCAGAAATTTTCCACTTGACTGCAGCTCCTCTATTGAGACTTGGCACTTGGTTTTGGAATGGCCACAGCTGCTCTCAGCCACCCTCTTCCTCTAGAAACTGTCTTTTAATTAGTTTACCTCATAGCCATCATTACAAATATGACTGCCTCCCCTCCTCGAAATAAAATTACTGTTTCTACAAAATATTCCGGTGACATCTTGCACCACTGCACATTGATGGTGGGGTCACTCGAATGCAGCATTTAATCATTAGATCACCTCCATCCGAGTCTCCTAATTAGAGTCCTTACAATACATTTTTATCTGGTAATTAGCCGAGATTGGCTGCTTCCTCTGTGGCTTATTAGAGACAGCCCAGCAGTGGGTGTGAATCACGGTGTCATTTGTCAAGCCTGGTAATCCTCCGGCTCAGTGTTTATTTCCACTTGCTATGTTCAGAAGCCTCCAGAAAATTCTACCTGCATCTCTTCCCTTCGTGGATTGTGCTCACCTGGAGGGATTTTATTTTTCACTGTTGCCTTTTTTTTTGTAGAAATAGTCCAAGTGGTAAGACCGTTGTAAAAGCTTCCAGGGTCAAATTCTTTTTTTTGCATTTGAGACGTTTTACCGTGGGATCTGTCTGTTCTTCTTAGACGTGGACACCCAAGAAGAAGGGTTTATACTCGCTGAATGGTCACATGAGTTTTGATTTTTTTTTTTTTTTTGACCATTAAACTAGAACCTAGTGGGCTTGGTGATCTTCCTCTCCAAACTGGAAAGGGATATGCCTATTTCTTAAGGACATTTGTGTTTATAATTTTATTACGTTTTTAAGAAAACCAACATATTTAGGGTGATGTTCTTAGGCCAAAAAGTAGAGTTAGTCCTCAGAATTGCTTTGTGGTTATTGTGTACTTTCGCCTTTGACTAATGTGTGTATCTGATGGTAAGCACTTTAAGGGCAGTAATGAAGCATTTTATTCCTGTTTTTGACATGAGAAGGCCAACTGCCTTATATTTATTTGCTCAGTATATATATTCAATTGAATGTCATTCGTAAGCAGGGGTAAAAGCCATCCACTGAATCCTTTTTAAAAATGAGCATATAGAAAAATGAAACTGGCTAGTATTTATTTTTCCCACTAACTAGGCATAAGAAGATTATACCAAGAGTCTAGAATCATGTAAGTGTGTGGTTTGACTTCAGTTCCGTGTTGAGAATATGGACAATTTATTTAATCTCTCCAAGCCTCAGTTTGCTTCTCTGTAACATATGAGGAATAACATCTCAGATATTAGCAGTGATATGAGAATTAAATAAAACCACACAGTGGCAGGTGGTTTTAAACCGTGAGTTTTACAAATGTGACCCATGACTTTCGAAAGTGTTCTGAGATCCTTAGGCTTAGCAGCATCTGAATTATAAAAGCTGTGTATTTATGGACGTCAGCCTTTCATGCACTAATTTCCTTGACCCCCTGCCTAGGCTGAAGCTTATACGTACTGTTCCTAGCCTTGGTCAGTGATTAAGGCCCTAGGCGAGGAGGAGGTCAGCTCCAACTCTGGCCCCTTGGCTTCTTAGCTCTGCTCCATTCCGTGGTTGCTACTCTGAACTCCCAGCACTCGCTTTGCAAATGCGTGTCATAAAGTCAGGTTTCCAGTACTTTCGAAAAAGCAGCTCCCAGCATCTGCCCAGCCAGCCGGGGCATTTGTAAGGGCAAGTGCCATCAACATAGCTTACTCTTCTTGGGCATCGGGGTCTGGTGTTTGCTGAGTCAACATGCCACGCTGAAAATAAAAAGGGGAGCACAACCAGAAACTCACAACCCAACATCCAGATGCTAGTGCTGTGTTTGCATTTTCCCATTAGTATTTCCTCAACGACATTTGATCTTTCTTTTCTTCAGATTCATTGCTTTTTCATGGAACCCTCCCAAACATGTCAGGGAGGATTCTCATGGCCTTCTTTTTTGTTTTTTGTTTTTTAAACTAGAATATGAGTAAAGGTTGAGTCTTCTCAGCAAATTGGAACTCTTTTAATATGTTCTTTGATTATGATCTCAGAGGAATCTCATTGTTAACACCTTCCGCACATACTGACTTGTACTTAAGACTGACTAGCGAGGGTGAAATTAGACTTACTATGGTAAGTGATTCAAAGTCTGGTTTGAGAAAATGTTACCAAGTAAGCCTACTTTGCTGAAGGTTCTTGGATTTTGGGGTAACTCTGTATGTGAGATAGTAATTCTGTGTAAACTGGGATCACTATGTCGAAATCAACCAAGTTTTTCAGCATTGCCAGACTTACTATTTCTGTTTCAACAAATTGTGAGAAAGGGTTGTCCCTTTTAGTATTATAAGTTTAGTATTTAGTATTTAGTATTTATAAGAACAGCACTTCCAATTGAAGGTAGGATGGATAGATACAAATAAAACAGTACTCATTCATTTTTTTTTCTACTTCAAATAGATAATATTTCCTTACCTGAAGCAATAGATTATTTTCCCTTTTATGGAACATTCAAAACATCAAGGAAAAAAATCAACAAAAATCTCTCAGTTCCAGATCTCTCGTATTCCATGGAAGAAGATGCCATATTTTAAATAATTAGTAGACCCCAATCCTATGTTTGATAGAGCTCAATGAAGATGACACAAGGCTTTCAAAGGGTATATTCTGCCAACCGATAGGAATAAATGAAGGCTGACTGGGTCAGTGCCGCTGTTTTTAACATGAGTAATAGGCCAGACGTACTTGCATCACCCAGGAAGTCTCATGATGGAGCTAAGTAGCCTGTTCCTGTGCCGTCCGGTATGGTAGCTACCAGCCACATGGGGCTGCTTAAATTTACGTTTATTAAAATTAAAGTTTAATTTTAATGGAAAGCAAGTGAAAAGAGCTTTTGGGTTGTGCCAGCACATTGTGGAAAGTTCTGGTCTATAACCAATGTATCCCAACCGATGGTCCCTAAAATAATTCATCTTCACTGGTATGGCCGAGGACTCTGTCTACCTCCTTGAGGTTGACGAGGCATATTCGTTGATTGAAATAGGTGAGACGTCACGATCAAAGAAACATCTTGACTCAGACTTTCTCAAACTCGCTAGAGCAGGTAACCCCACCTTGCGTCCGTAGACACCCATTCGGCAGCCTTTGGAAAGGAGAACCTCGCAGATCATCTTTGCTACACACTAAGTGGATTGTCTTTATGCCTTGCATTTCGGTTGATTATAAACATGTCTGCTCAGGGAAGTGACATCGTCTAGGCGTCCTCTGGGCTGTTCCTGGGAGACGCGAGGGACTTCCTTGCTTGCTCCAAAGGTCTTCTAAGAGGTGTTCTTCTCCTCACAGCTGAATCTGGTCTCAAGCGTCACCCTCTCCAAGTCCGCGTCGGAGGCTTCTCCACAGAGCTTACCTCATACCCCAACGACCCCCACAGCCCCCCTGACTCCCGTCACCCAAGGCCCCTCCGTCATCACCACCACCAGCATGCACACAGTGGGACCCATCCGCAGGCGGTACTCGGACAAGTACAACGTGCCCATTTCTTCAGGTAGATACTCCATTCCTTGCCCCACGCGGAACTATCACCTGCAAGTCTTGCAGACCAGCCTCTTTTAAAAAAGTGATAATTAATAGGACAATGATTCTTATTTAGCAGATATTGCGCAGAACCAAGAATTTTATAAGAATGCAGAAGTTAGACCACCATTTACATATGCATCTTTAATTAGGCAGGTAAGTAAACAAACACAGCATGTGAAATTGTATCAAAAGGTATAACGTGTACGTGGATATATTATATTGATGAAGTAGATTTAAAACCGCTTAGCATGCAAGCATGCTGAAACCTTTTCTATAAGGTTTTTTAAAACTGCAATATATAACATAATTGCTTTTGATTAAGTATTACAATACGATGTGATTATTAGGAAATTCATTTCACACAACAGTGAAAATGAGCCTGTTTAAAGATGGCAAGTCAATTATCACAAGCTACAGTAATCTCTGATCCCTAGAATTAATCTGAGCTCTAAATAATTACTGAGCTTTAATCAGCTAGTGAAATGTTTTGCATTTCTCTTTGATTCTGCTTTATGAATGACTAATAAATTAATATTTCTGTACGGAAACAGAAATAAAAACTCAAAACAATTAGATAATTCCATTTTGAATTTTGCTATTGAACTGTTAAATACAACCATTAATCTTAGATCATTTTATGAAACCTTTCTTAGGATTTAGCTCTGAATCACAGTTATTTTAAATTTTCAAGAAAACTGTGTGACGACGATTCTGCTGATGGTGGTCATAAATTATCTTCTTCTATTACTGTTTGCTTCCCAGGCCATTCTTGAATCTCCAGAAAAGCAGCTAACACTAAATGAAATCTATAACTGGTTCACACGAATGTTTGCTTACTTCCGACGCAACGCAGCCACGTGGAAGGTAAGCTTTCTCTCAGGCGTGGTTAGTCTTGGACCTTGACAATTTTTATAGAGCAGTTTGACATTGCCAAAATGTAACTATAAGGAAGTTACATTGATATTGTTTTGATACTCTCAAAGTATCCAACCTTTAGGAGTATTTGATTGGGTAAATAGTTCCACTGTGATTGAAGAAGGCCATTGCACTGACATTCAGTGTATGGACAGCCAACCAGTAAAGTCATCTCTCTCTCTGGTTGGAATACGTAGGGAAAAAGCAGGTGCCACTGCTGACGAATGGTTGAGGTTGTCCTGTTACTTGCACAGACCTCGTGGTCTTAGGTCTTTAACCACAGCCAGTATTTGCAGAGATGCATAGTTAACTTGTGTTTTCACCAGTAGGAACCTAGAGAAATGATCAGACAAACTTGACACCGCCCTCATTGGTTGGATAAAAGCTCGTTAACCCAATTAGTAGAGAAAGCCGTGCAGTCCAGATCCTAGCGCCATATATGGGAGTTATTACAGGGGAATACGATGTATTTAGGAGTTTTGTTTTTAAGTCAAGAGATTGTCTCTCAGAGGCTTATAGATACCCTGAAGAAGAAAAGTAGCTTCTAAATTATGGAACTTCATTATCACACCATTTGCTATAAAACAGGTCAAATTCCATAGCTCTATGTTGGATGCCCCCAGCAAAGCTTGGGGTCACATGGCATGCCTCAGCAGCTGTTTCGTAGCTTCCACTGGTATGTGTGCAATTGTATTAGAGTAAGCTCTCACACATTTTGGAACTTTCCCATTTTCAATTTCTTGGTGTCTAATATTTTTGCTTATAGAAGGAGGCAGGTACACTCTGCCATTTCTATTTTTGCATTTTTACTACCTAGAATTCCTATCCCTGAACTCCAAAATATTTAGAAATATTTGATGCAAACATTTTAAGATATTTTATATGTCCTTAGTCTAAATATGATAGGGATTTATTATAGGATACAAAGGAAACTTGCTTTGCTTGGAATAAATGCCTTCCCTTTTAATTACTTAATTGTATATGGGAGAAAAAAAACCAGAAAAACATATTTACTCTGTTAAGTTCCTGATAAATTAGCATTTTAAAAGAAAATGAATATAACTATAGAATTAATTCATCAACTTTACAGAGCTGTGCATATCTATTATGGTCCTTATTATCTTTTCATTTCCATTAAGACACAGGGCACCGAAGGGAACCTGTGTTCAAAATCTTACCTCCTTCTCCTCAGCCTGCCTTGAGAGATAAAATATAAAGGATCTTTAGCTATGAATGCTTTTAAAAATTTAGGAAGTAGAAGCAGGAAGCCGACATTTTCTTCAGATTGCCTTTTATAAATAGAAATGATCAAATTTAAAAATAATTACCAGTTGTGAATATAATATTGAAGCTCGGATCTTCAGATTGAACTTTTTCATTTTGCAAACTGCAGGAAAAAGTGTCATTAATATAAACAACCCTAGATGAAGCACTTAATGACTCATAAATACGTATAATTTTCTCTACGTGTCCTTATTTGTACCGTGATCTGAGACAAAAGATGAAATGCCCAGTGAAAGTTAAGAGCTGACTCATCTCTTTTGAAAACTCATGATTTCTGGTTGCTTTCTGCTTAGATGTGCAGTCTTGGACAACAAAACTTAAGTTTTGGCTTTGCTTCGTTACTGATATTGCTATATTGTTCAGCCAGATCTACAGCAACCCTTTTATTGGATGTAGCTTCAAAGCTCTTTCAGTTTTGTACATTTTTTTTTGAGACAGAGTCTCACTCTGTTGCTCACAGCAACCTCCAACTCCTGGGCTCAAGCGATCCTCCTGCCTCAGCCT
>VBSM01000316.1:10541936-10554489 GCA_008086735.1 Cheirogaleus medius
AAAAAAAAAAAAGGAGTTACTTAAAGGCTAGACTACAATGTATATGCAAAGAAATTTGTCCTACCAAGTATAATGATGACATAGCAAATATTTTTAGAGTTTTGTTTTGTTTGTTTTTAAGCAAACCCATCAACCTTTTTTGAACGGGGTGTCCTTCGGTAGTCACCTGCGTATCTTGAACCTATCCCAGTTACGCTGACGTTACTCAAAACTTGTTGGGAATTTATTCTGTGAATCTCCTTGCAAACAGTTATCACTTCCTACAATAAAACTTGTCTCATGATTGTCTAAGTATTCCATGTCAGAGAAGAAAAATTATTATGTAGCTGGAATTCTCACCAATTGTGATTGTCCACAAATTGAAACGCCTCTCAGAGTATCAAGATCCACCACCCTTAGAGATAATTCAGGGAGGAAATGCCGCAGTCAGTAGAAGGCTGCACCATGTTTGTGCAATAACAACATTGCTGGAATTGAGTGAGGGCTTACAATGTATATGAAGCATGATGTACGTGTGAGCCTCTCATGCCCTACTGGAGTCACTTATTCTGTATAAGAAGAAAGTTTTAAGTAAATGACTTGGGTCTCTGTAATATCCCCATGCCCAGTGTTGATTCTAGATCAGTAAGTTCAACCAGGCAGGACTAAAGAAACGAAGCCATGCTTCTTACGGGACCCAGTAAGGGTTGTGGATTCTTCTGAAACTCAAAGGAAAGATGAAATGTTAAAAACTCTTCACCTTTGAGTTGAGATCTTCCTTTCTAATATATTACCCAGTGGTCAAGGGTCTCAGCTTAGGAATGACCAGAAATGACTTTTAACCATAAAAAAAGAAGAAACATGTAGAAACCATCATCTACGGGAATGAAGTCATTTTGCCATTGAG
The DNA here is from genome assembly GCA_008086735.1 of Cheirogaleus medius. Classification (NCBI taxonomy): domain Eukaryota; kingdom Metazoa; phylum Chordata; class Mammalia; order Primates; family Cheirogaleidae; genus Cheirogaleus; species Cheirogaleus medius. The sequence goes on from VBSM01000316.1 coordinate 10,542,823, forward strand.
AGTTCTACTCATGTGTTGCTTTGGCATTTGCTCAATTAAGGCACCGACTCACAGTTAGGGCCAGCTCTCAATGTATATTCCGGAAGGTAAGAGACAGCTTGATGATTAGATACTGATCCCTTAGGGTCAGTTCACCCCCTGACCCTGTCAGCCGGCTACACGAGGTGGTACTCTCACTGGTAAAATCCAATTTAGACTTCTTGGTAAAACTGATGGACATTTTTAAAGCTAGAAACTTGTCAGGAACAAAACTGTATTTAGCAGTATTAACCAAGTCTTGATCTTTCATGGTTTAAACACACACACACACACACACACACACACACACAACTACCCCTTTTTCATGGAGATAGGTGGGTTTAGAAGGGGCAGTGTTATGTTTTGCATGTTTTCTTATTTTGAAGTCATAGTAACAATATTTTCAAATTTGTACTGTGGAACCTATTTTGGGCATGTATGCATATCAAAAAGTATTTCTTCTGGTTAGATATTACCAGGGCCTAGACTCACATGCCAAAGAACAATGAATTCAGAATTTTGGTTTATTTTTTTTTGCTCTTGGAGAAGACACCCTTAACCACAAAGAGGTCATCCACGGGGGTGGTAGCCACAGCTCTGGGGTGGGGGGGATGGTTTTACAAATGTAGACTGTTAGGCTGAATTTACTGCTGTTTTTGGAGTCTTTTCTTATAGAAAATGTAAATGTTCTCTCTTTTATACTTGCTGCAGAATGCAGTGCGTCATAATCTTAGTCTTCACAAGTGTTTTGTGCGAGTAGAAAACGTTAAAGGGGCAGTATGGACAGTGGATGAAGTAGAATTCCAAAAACGAAGGCCACAAAAGATCAGTGGGTACGTCCACCATGTTTGAACTTCTTAGCCTAGCTTGGATTGTGCTAACAAGTATAACGTTAGAGGCTTCGGCTGCTAGATGGTGTTAGACCAAAGAACTGGTTTTTCACGTTGTCTCAGTTAAGGGAAGCGAAAAAAAGCATTTCATCCCTCCTGTTTTGTATGCCCGCCAGTCCCCCCGCCCTGCTTGCTGGTCTTTGTTGCATCACATGCTAGTAGCTTTTAGGTGGCAATGCATATTAACCCTCACAAACCATTTGCTTATGCTTATTGCATTTTATTTTCTTTTTCCTGTTCCCTGTATTGGATGTCTGTTCTGCCCCCAACCCCGCCTCCTTTTGTTACCACTCCATCTCCTTTGCCGCTGCTCCTATCCCAGGGTGCCATTCGCACCAACCTCTCACTGCATAAGTGCTTTATCAGAGTAGAGGATGAGTTTGGGTCCTTTTGGACAGTTGATGATGAAGAGTTTAAACGTGGCCGCCATATCCAACGAGGCCGTCCTCGCAAATACTGCCCCGATGAAAACTTTGACGAGCTTGTCGCACAGTAAGAGCCTTTACTTGCTTTCGTTTTTTTTTTCCTGCTGTTGCTTTGGCTTTGCATGGTTGCCTCATCCCATGTAGTTTTGCATTTCACCGAGAGCAGCGCCACAGCTTTCTGCAACGAAACTCAGTTGTGTGATTTGTTACATGTATTTCTCCCGTTTCTCTTTGGAACCCACCGGTGCCTCGAATGATGCTTTTTTTGACGTCTTTAATGCAAATAAATGTCGGTTGTATTTTGATTCAGCAGCTTACGGGGACCCTACAACTAAAAAAAATACTTTTGCTTAACTCATTAATTCCTCAGAGTAAAAAGGATATTTTTGTTTAGAGTTAAAATGGGTACTATTGGGGTAAATTTCTTCTTATTATGTGTTCACTCAGTATAATAATGTAAATGAATGCTTAAAAGGTTCCAAGCTTAGGGAAAAAATTGGTAATATCTAGTATACTTCCTTTAAAGGCCACTGATAAATGTAGGTCATTTCCTACTGGAAGGTTCTTTGCCCTCAGTGTGTCCTACATAATTTTTTAGTATTACTAGGCTGGAGATTTTCTTAAAATGATATCTTGACTTCATCTGGTCAGTGAACGCAAACGATGTCAAATATTCCCAGATCCTCCCCTATCCGGCTATATAAGAAAGACATCAAGCCAGTCTCTCACCTTACCTAGGAACGACCCACCCCTCCGTCGTCTTTGGGCGATAACTGTGCCTTGGACATCTTCCGTTAAGAGCCTTCCTGCTGTAGCTCCAGCAATCCTGGTAGCATTCAGATCAGGAAGATACGTGAGAGCCACATGCTTCCCCAGCCCAGCCTCCAGGCTCATGCCCTCCTGTTGGAATCTGGAGTCCAGGGAACTGCTAAAAATTTGCAGAGAGGCCTCTGGTAGAAGTACCCAAGCCCGTTACTACTTAAGCCAGAGTTTCACACCTAGTTGCCTTGAACAGCAAAGTGTCTCTCTCCCCAGAGGTGTGTGTACCCAGACCAGCCCTATAAAAAAAGTAGGGAGATATAGCCTGAGTTTTCTTCGGTCTCGTTAACTGGGGGGGTGATTTCTGATTTGGAAGGACACCAGGTAGCTTACGACGTAGCTAGGAACTCGGGAGTCGACCGTGTTTAACTTTGCGTTTTTATCTCTTTCTTGCGCAGTAACCCTTCTCTTATTAAAAACATGCAAAGCAGCCACACCTACTGCACGTCTCTCAACGCAGCTTTACAGGTAAGATTAACGGCCGTCCCGAATCTGCGGCGGAGGCGCAGGTCTCCCCACTCATTTCAAAATATATTAGCCTCGCTCTAATTAGATATTAAATTTTAATTCCGTTAAACTTTTTTCTTAAGTGCACAAAGCATCGCACTCCCTGGAGGCAAACACATCGGGCTGCTTCAGCATTAGCAGGATGCTTAGCATTTTGAATATTGTGGCAAAAAAAATTAAAAGTTCACTTATTAATATTTATCAGCAGTATCATAATTTCCATCCTCTTATTTCAGAATTTCACTTGAGGCAAAAATACCACAAGTGTAATTACTCTAGCACAGCTATTAATGTGCTGGATGATAGGCCACCGTGTCACATGACCTTCTATTGTTCACGGGTTTAAAGAGAAAGCAGAGCTTTGGATTTCTTCTTCTTCTTTCAAAGTCGATATTTTAGCATCTTTTCCTTTGGTCTTTGGGAGGGGGGAGGAGCAACCTGGCTTTGGCTCCCTCGGTAAAAGTAAACTGTTTTTGTTTGAACAATAGAGGGGTTTAAAAGAAGAAAAAAACTCTTTAGATATCTGGCAGACTGTGCAAGATTACATAATCGTTACACAGAATGTACGTTTCCTCCTGACAAACCAAGGGCTTGTTACATCACCAGCGGTACTGGGGGCTGAAGACATTGGTTTTGAACAGGAAATAGATCAGCCCCCAAATGTGAGCTCTCAGGGCAGCGGCCCCTGCATGGAGCATGCTTTGTGTGTATTTCATCTTTTCTCTGTCGCATGTCTCAGTTCTTAACTGGACAGAGTACTCCAGTCGGAGTTCGTGCAGAAGCGGTGTCCTCTTGGCCAGTGGTCCTGTTTGTTCCAGAAGACAGGCCAAGAGAACCTTGAGAACTTTGAAATGACATCGTCTATAGATCAATCTCTCATTTGTAATATATAATACCATTACAGACCTCTGCAACATGCATTCTTCATGGGGGATATGTCACCCCAAAATTGCTGCTTGTCCCCTTCTAGAGGGCCATACTACATAAACAGATACTAATATTTCTCAGGGTGAGGGTACAAAAGGGATGATAAAAAAACAATTGGGACCCTGGGTATTCTTGGTTAAACGAATAGGTAGCGAGCGCCCACTCTGGGCCCTATAGACTGCTTTTCCCAGATCACCAGCAGAGGCTGAACAGATGACACGACTTTTACCCAGTTTTGGTTTAGAGGCAAATTCATTGGACTTAGCATTTCAGTAATTATATTTATTTATTTGTAGCCTGAATCAGATTTAATAGGAGAAACTACTTTCTGTGTTTCTTTTAATTATTTGTAGTTTACACAGTATCTTTAGAAGAGTAAATGAAAGCACGCTTAGAAGCTGCCACTGTAAATACCATTCATTAGTAACTTATTTTCCCTGGAGTCTTGTGAAGTGTGAATTTAAAGACTGCTCTATCTGGAATAGTATTAAGATTACAAGCACATTTTACATTCATGAGGTGGAAAGGCAGAAAAAAAAAAAAAAAGTGATCCTCCATCCTCTGGATTCTCTTAACTATGTGACTAATTTCAATTAGTATGCCTTATCCTTCTAGAACTGTTCACGTTTCATCTCCAGAACATTTGTTTTTGGCATCCTCTGCACCCTTTCTTGTTTCCCCTAGTAGCCCAAAACCATTCTGCAGTTTTCCAAGAACATTTTACGTCCATAATGAGGCAAGGTGAAGTAGATGGATATAAATTCATGATTCGCGGAGTGGCTTGTTTCCCCTCTCTCTTCTGTGAGTTTGGATCCTTGATGAGTAGAGACAGTCACATAAGACAACTTTCTACTGTGCAAATTAAATCAAGCTCTGCCAGCAGACCTTCCTCCCCACTTTCAAGACAAGTAAAAATAATAGTGGAACAATATCTTTAAAAAAATTACTAGAGCAACATAATGCATGATATACAATATATAAAATAGGACAGCAGAATCCACTACAGAAATAAAACATGGGACTTGGGACAGATTGCATTATGCTCTGAAAAAGTGAAGTAACTAAGGGTAACCGTAAAGCTTCGTATTTATAGACTGCCTTTCCCCCGAGGAGCTCAGAGCGGTTACTTGTTCCAGGAGCGCAGGGACTCGCGCACTTCTGCACCGTTACTTGAGCAACTTCAGTTTTTGGCAGAGGTGCCAGCTTGATAGGAAACCACAGACTGTGCACAGGACAGTTTCTATAATTAAGTCCGTTTTTGTAACACACCTGCTTCTCAGTGGACATCGGCTACAGAAAAGAGCCACTTGGTTAGGCACAAGCAGTTGGTGAAAATTTTGCTAACTTTGGGTGGGTTGCTCTGATCAGTTGCTCAACAAAGAGTGTTCGAGAAGCTCTGCTGCGGATTGTTCTGCAGGCCAGGTGATCCTTTTTTTTTTTAGAGGAACAAGGCTGGTTTTTCATCACTTGCATCTTTCTGGTCTGAGAACCAAGAGATCAATATAAATGCTTGCCTTTGTTTGCACTTCATCTCTGTAGTTGCCGGGCCCCAGCCCATGTTCTGCGATCCATCCCCAATCAGCTACGGCCTTGACTTGGAGAGCCAAGGAGAGTAAATGCCCGTCCCAGTGAGGTGGTCCCATCTATGGGGCGACCAACTCATCCCCATGAACACATTCTTAGAAACGTTTCAATTTTGCCTTCTCAATTTCCGCTTTGGGGAGCTGTTTCTAGCTTATTATTTTAACAGTCCCACTTTTGCCACATTCTGACCGTGTAATAGTGAGATTAAGCTTGTGGGTGCTGGTCTTGTGGTATTTCCAGAGGAAAGAGGCTCCATTGATGGTCCCGGCAGAGCTCGCATGACAGAGAGGCGTGACCACCACTGTGTTGTCTCCAATAAAGGCAGTTAAGACGCTTGTCCAGCTGCAGTCGCAAGAAGTAATTCTGGCAACTGTTCTTCCAAAAAATGAAAAAATGCTTCATTGTAATTACAAGAGAGCTGTTGAAAGAAGTACTTGATGCAAATTATTTGACAAACTGTGGGAGAGTGGGGAATGTTCAGATTTGCTATTCATCAAAGTGAGTTCACCATATTTGGAAATAAAAACAGCATTTTTTCCCCCCTGCTTTTTGAAAGAAGGCAGTTATAAACATGCAGAAAGGGAGAGAAGGAAGACCTGTGGGGTCTTCCAGCAGAGGGCTTGTATCTGGAAAGCCCTGGCTTCGGGGTTGTAAAGTGCGTGAGGTCACATTCGCCATAACAGGCAGACTTCCTGCAGCCCAGCTTTGCACTTTCATTTCTGGCTCTTACTTTCTGTTTAGAGCCAGGATTTCTAGACTAGTTTGGACTCTTATATGACTGGCCAATTGAAGATACCATGCCAGATTGTCTTGGGATTGTAGTTTTCTTCTCATTAGGATGGAAAACCGGGCATAGTGTTGTCTGCAAGAGGACAGTTTTGATAAATCTTGGTCTAATTACAGCTGCCAGTTTTTGAAAGTCTGTCCTCTTTAATTAACTGAAAAGTCACTGGGTCATAATCACCACCCAAATGAAACAAATATGGAGCCTTTAGTCCGATAGTACATTTAACTATTGTCTGGGTGGCCTGCATAGGACAGGAAGTGAATAGTATCCTACCATAGAGTTTAGGGTTTCTTCTTTTTTTTTATTTCCCCACTTTTTAGCTGACACTCATTTGGAGTGACTTTGTCACCTTTAATATCAATGTTCTTAGGCACCAAAAAAAATATGATTTAGAGCTTCCTTTTGCCAGAGATTTTTCTTTAGTCCTGAAATCCCAGGCAATTGGTCTGAGTCTGAAAGATTATATGGTGTTACCTTCAACCAATTATCTCAAACTACCCTAAACAGATTCCAAAAATCATTAAGTCGGAAATGATGGGGAAGATAAAAATTGATTCCAATTCTATCATCTCTTCCATTTCTATAGGATCTAAGAGGTAAATGTTTATGGAAGCTCTCATAAGTTTGAGCAGTGCAGCCAGAATAATCTGATCAAATTTCTAATATCCAATAGTAGAGTCATCAAAATGGATAAAGAAATGAAAATTCCATTATCTTTCACTGTGATCTCGAAATATTCAGTTCCTCTTGAAAAAAGGCATCCGGCCACCTCATATTGGCTAACCATGTGACTCTACCAAGCCAGACTGAATTGAGTCCTTCCTCCTCACGGGCACTTTGGTTCCCCAAGTTAGCTCTTCAAAACCAAACTTGGGGCAGGTGCCACAAGGCACTTGTGCAGCAAACTCCTTCTACCCCTCTTAGAAACTTGTATTTGGCAACCATGCTACAGTTAACTTCGACTGAAGGCTGTTGAATACACCTATAATTGTTTCCTTGTCTTGCATACCCTGTGTCTTCATAAATTTTCTCTCGGTTGACGGCAGGCTTCAATGGCTGAGAATAGTATACCTCTGTACACTACCGCTTCCATGGGAAATCCCACTCTGGGCAACTTGGCCAGCGCCATGCGGGAAGAGCTGAATGGGGCGATGGAGCACACCAACAGCAACGAGAGCGACAGCAGCCCGGGCAGATCCCCGTTGCAAGCCGTGTGAGTACTGGCCCCTCAAAAGGTCTTTGCTGTCTTCTGTGCACACAAGCCCTTCTCTGGGCTCTTTGTGCTACCCTTTCTCTGATTGCCGATTTCCCCAGAACCCAGACAGAAGTCTGTGCTTCTAGAAATGTTTCGCACGGTGAGTGCATAAAGCGACTACGTGCTAACTTACTTACCCATAAAAGCAGTCAGCTTCCTATAGTCCGAGAGAGCACACGGCAATGGAACGGGAGACACGTTGCCTTTTTCTCTCCCTTTGCATCTCAGCTCCAACTCCTTTTTCTCTCCTAAAACTGATACGCGTCTGTCCATGAAAAAGTTGGCAGTTTGTTCAACGTCCAGGCGTGCTGAACCTTGCAGGGAGAAAAAGATGCTTGTTTACTTGGTTGTGTGATGGGCTTAACCGCGAGTGCGGTGCCGCGGCGTTATTACCAAGCATTAATGATGGCACAAATGAAAGGCGGCGTGATTTATAGATTGCTCTTAAAATATCAAAAGGAAAATTAATAGGAGTATTGCAGCAGCAGACGGCAATATAATGAGTGCGTGTATAACCGGATGAAACGACGGGCGACGGTCACCCATGCTGAATGGGAATGGCACCAGGACCGTGCGCCCGCCACGGGACAGGCAGAGGCCGTGAAGCTGTGACTGTCCCCGTGGGTGGGTGACGGTGGAGAATCGATGTGACTACACTAACCCCCTCTCTCCCAGAAAACGTTTTAAAACAGAGAAAAGAAACCACATTATTCCAAATGATTGGAGTTGTGGGAAACACCACGGAGTGACAGTCTTTGCGAAACTGGTGCCCACTTTGGGGACCAACACGTTTAGTGTTTCCAATACTCCCGGAATAGGCCACTTGTTCACATACTCTTTCCGAATTACTGACCAGCATCTTATTTTAAGGTGATTTGGGTGATCGGAGTGGAAAATGTGACCTATGACAATTACAAACAGACTGAATTGGCATCTAATGACAGAGAAAAAAGTGTCATCTGTCAGCATAATTGGAGGGTGCGGGGGAATCTGAAATTTGATTTTCTAGCATTTGCATTTCATTTCCAAAGTGCTTTGAAAAGGATCTTGAAAGGTAGAAACAATCATTTTTAATTTATATGGACAACATCTTAGCATTTACCGCACAACATTTTAAGAACATGTTTACCTTTCACACTGACGTTGCTGTAGTTCATCCTTTCTAAAGCATCCTGCTGGGTCTGACTTTATTGTTTTCATTCTTGGCTTCATCTTTAAATCATTGTCATGACAGGAGTATTTACTCAGATATTAAGGAAGTTCAGAGCAAATGTACATTGGTATATAAGTTACCTCAAGATATACTACTCATTAGAGCAAAAAACGTCTGAAGTTATCAAATGGAAGAGATGCTATTTCTCATAATCTCTACCAACTCCAAGGTTTTACTTATTATTTAGTATAAAGGATCATTAAAAGGCAAAAAGCTTTGGATACAAGCCTCCCAGGCAACAGTGTAGAGTGATAATTTTTCTATGCAAAATAAAGTCACTGTGAAGTTTAACAAGTTTGAATTAACCCCGGCATTACTGAAAACCATATTTTACAACAGTCGTCATAATTTTTAATGACATGAAGGTTTCAACTGGTTTTTAAAGGAAACCCTCCATAAAGACGTCAAAACGTGTCGCTCAGATCTCACAGGTTTACGCTGTTTGCTAAATGTAATTATATGTCAACAGCGGATTCCCTGGGCCTGCTATCAGTGTCGTGGACTGTTACTCTCTTTGACCTCATACTTCCATTAAGCGCTTTCTATAATGACATAGTTTTCATTCTTGTCCAATATGCATAACCCTGCTATGATGCAAATTGTTTTTTAACTGTTCCAGTCTATTGGAATAAATCAAGCCGTAAACTTTACGGCACGGCTTGAAGGCCTCGTTAGGAAAACAGCCTATCTGCTAGCTAGTGCTGAAACTGAACTCTTCATTCCTACCCTGTCTGTGACTCTCACATACCACTACATTTTGCGTCTCCTTTGAAACACTGGAAAGTAGGCACATAATTATGGCTTAGGGGTGTATTATACTTTTATCCTGATAGGAGCTAAAGGAGCTACAAAGCAAAATACTCCATGCTGTGCATATACCCCCAGAACACAATGCCTTTAAACACCAGTCAGCTTTATTTAAAAACTCTTGTGTTCCCAGAGTGGCTAAACAAAGGAATTACTCAGATGTAAGGGAAATGTGTGGTTTTTGCAGAGTTATTCATGGGTAGCCCTTTCACAAGTTGGGGAGGGAAGGTAAATCATGCAGCTCAGATTTCTAGGAGCCACCGTGAGCGTGTGTGGAGCACAGTGTCTTAAATAGTTTGCATCTTATCTGAAATGCATCCTACATGGAAATCCACCCTGTTTTATTCTTTGAAGCACTGCAGGCCTCTACTGCCACACCCAGGGGTATCTGCTAGTACCAAGAAATGTCCTGCAATTAGGTTTCATTTCTCTGGAATTTTAAGAAACCTTAACATTTAACCTGGGTCTTCACACAGTAAGTAGATGTAACCAGTTAACATTTGCCGGGAACCACTTTGCATTAGGCCCCTGGGATTGAGCCAGCAGGCACGACAGGACCTTTACCTGTGTCTTTGGGACAGTAAATAATCTTAATGAAGTTTGGCTGCCAATTTAGGGGAAAACCTTTTTTTTTTTTTCTGCTACAGCTTTTATAAAAATTGGCAATACATAGTTGTATACTATGTATAATGATCAAATCAGGGTAATCAAATATTCTTTCATATTGTAAACTGTTTTTTAGGGGGGCATACATGTATCTGATTTTTTTTTTTTTTTTTTTTTGCTTAGCAAAATATTTGTTAACGTCTAAAATTATAAAGCAAGAACTTCATTAAGATGGATCTATTTCTTCTAGGGTTCTCCAACCTCCTTCTCCCCCCAAAACCTTAAATGATCTTATATCATCAGATTCTGGTTTGTAAATGTGATAAGTTAGAAAGGAAAATTATTGATCTGGAAAACAACATTTGAGCCTCACTCTCTGGCCAAGTAAAATGCAGACAAATTCCTATCCGATGGACCTTACCAGAATCACGTGATTGGTGGAGAACGAGGGAGTAATTTATGAAGTAACAATTCTCAAGATATGAAACAGACATGAAGAAATGTTCACCATTGTCAGTAATGCAAGAAACACAATTTAAGGCAACCTGAGCTTACCTTATTCTTGCTAAGCAGCAGAATGTTTTTTTTAAAATAATGCTTGGTGATGAATTTGCGTCTAAATTGATAGCCCCTTTGGAAATTATTGTCGCAGTAAATCATAAGAACCATAAAGATGTTTTGGCCTTTGCTCCAACAATTCCATTCTTAGAAATTTATCCTAAGGAGGTAAATCAACAGGAGTAGAAAGATTAATGGATAAAAATGGTCACTGTATTAGACAAATAGTAAAAGGGAGGGGGAAGAAGACAATCCTAAAATACCCAGCATTAAGGGACTGACGTGTCAACATAATGGAATCTCTTAGAGCCATAAAAATTATAACTGTAAAGCTAGCAAAATGAAAGATCATATTGCAGCTGTGTTTACCATATGTAAAAATACCACCCCTCATGGAAAGGGATAGCACAAAAAAACTGACCTTAATTAGGGGTGTACGTGGTGATTTTTTTTTTTAAGGAATAATCATCATTATACCTAATTTTTCCCAAAAGATTGCTACCAGGGCTTACTTCACAAGGATTGCAATGTGTGTGCAGTGTCTCCCAGAAGGACACTGTACTTTTCTGGTGTTTTTATTATTTTTTATTTGTATTTATAGAGATGAGTTCTCACTGTATCACCCAGGCTGGCCTGGAACTCCTGGGCACAAGCGAAACTCCTGCCTCAGCTTCTGGAGTAGCTGGGACTATAAGCACATGCCACCATGCCCCGCATGCAGTAGTTTTACCCTCTGCTGTATCCTAACATTTTTAATTTTTGAGCCAGGTACCCCACATTTTCATTTTGCACTGAGCTCCACAATTTATGTAGCCAGCCCCGAGTGTTATTGTAGAAAAGCACAGATTAAATAAAACCATTAAAAGATTAAAAATAGATGGAGCGCCATATATATGTAAAATATACTGTAATGCAACTTTGCTATATTTTGTTTTGCAAATAGCTTTTAAGACTAAGGGCATGTTTTTTTAAAACTATTTACCTAACATCTAGCCCCCCAAACTCTCCCTACGCTCTGCTAATTTTAGAGTCAATTGATTGTGAAGGTTCCTATCTTCAAGGGCAGTCCAAAGCACTCTACTGTTTGTTTTTAAATGGTTCAAGGGGCCTTTGGGGTTTGCAGACAGCATCAATTATTTAGGAATCCAACTATCCCCAGTACCACCTCTTACTACTAATACTTGATAATGTCAATTAAAAAATTCCTCCCTTCTGCAGCCTGTCCCAGAGATGGGACTTGTTTTTTTTTTTTAACTTGAATGGTTCTTTTA
>VBSM01000316.1:10556571-10571572 GCA_008086735.1 Cheirogaleus medius
TGAAAAAAAAAAACCAGAGTTAAAAAATAATTCCTTTTCACATTCCAGTTGAGCTCCATTTCCAAGGGTACAGAGAAGAGTGTGTTTGTAAGGATTTTGAAGCTTTTTGGTACCTTTTGGTTAACAGCAATACCCTCCTGATATTTTGGATGTTTTCAAAGTCGGTTTTGCTTTTTTATCCTGAGAATCAGATTTGCAATCCTAAAGGCATTTGTTGGGCCACCCATAATCCTTGATGAAGATGGTACAGTCCGGACTGTGAGCATGGTGCTTTTGTGTTTATGTGCTGCCAGTAACAAGAATTTTTTTTGTTTGTTTTGTTTTGTTTTGATAAGGCATAAAAGAAACTCATTCCTTGACATCAACTGTAATTCCATCATTCCATGTCTGTGGATGCAGACAATAAAAAAAATGTTGTGTAGTCAGTACTAATTACTGACATTATAGCATTCTCAAATGCAATAAAAATGCTGGTTGTTCACACTGGTAGTAAAAGTCGCCACAGCCTAAGTTTCTTTCCCATCCTGACCTGCTGATATTGTATGTTAGGCATATGCCTCCAGTTTATCACCACCTGCTTCCAAGGCAGAATTAAAATCAATCTTAACTAAAAGCTTTCATCAGAGAGAGCAGAAGCTCTTATCCTCAGGATTTCCAAGTGAAAAGTATCCACTTAAGAGAATTGGGAAGGGGAGAAAAAAGAGAGAAATGCTCTTTTCTCTTGAAGCAGCATACCGTTATTTTTCTTTATCAAATTTGATAAAGAAAAACAAAATGTTTAATAACTAGCATTAAGAGCAAACTAAAATTTCAGAGGAAAGCAATTTCATGAATAATTCATTAAAATTTCACATCTGCAAGATTAGTCATCCAAATAAAATGCTAATGTCAAAAACATGCACCGTCTATAATATTCTCATCAAGAAATCTTTTTGCATATAATGATAAATGCTTAGATTAGAACAAATGATTTTATAAAAATATTCTATCAAAAGTATGCTAGATAACTATGTTCAATGAAGAAAACAGAACTCCAGTACCTAAATATTCCAGAAAAACCATCTTGATTCTGAGATTTTTTTTTTACAATTGCATACCTTTAGAAAAATTTGCTATTTCTCTTTAATATTATTCTATCATATATATTCTAGGGATTAATGAATTTGAACATCATTGTTCAGTAAAAATTAGATTGCCAGTATATTGAAAGCAGTATTTTAAGTGGCCAGACCATGGTGACATAAAACCATTAACATATATAATTCAGAGCACATAATACCAGTCAAGAGATGACTTTAAAATTAACCTAGCAGTCTTTTATTCCACAAAACACCCACTGCTGTTGAGGAACGTGTAAACATTCTTTCCTAGCATTGTTTTGAAAAGCTCACATTAGGAAAGTTTTATGGTTTTTTTTGTTTTGTTTTTTTTTACAAGTAGGTGTTGCTATTAAGTTGCAAACTAGTATCCTCTTTTCATTAACAATTATGCCACATCTAGAAACCCTCTGGTTGGATAATTAGTAAAACATTTGAACCCTTAATTCTCACCCACCTACTAAGAATGCAGTATTGGGGTTAATTGAAAGTTCTTTAATTGCCAGCTTAAACATAAATACTGCTTACAGCATATACAGTTGATAAAATTAAGAAGGAACACTATTTCTTTTAATGAACTGAAGGACCCAAACTAAGTATTAGGATATGTCAGTGAAGATTTTGCTAGTTGGTGCACAGTACACTTTTAATTGTACTTCAAGAATTGTTCTCAAGCAGGAACACTCTTTTATTTATATTTCAGGCTTGTCACTCAGATAAACAAGACGGCAAACCCAAAATATTGGCTCTTCTTTAAAATGGGGGCCTTTATATAAAGAACATAAAAGTCTTAATACTAATTTCACACCAACACGGGCAGCTTCATGACGGTAGCAACCTCCCCTCCCCCCCGAAAAGATAAAAAACAAAGTATAATTAGTCTTATTAGGTTTTGTCTTCTTTGATGATAATACATATTTATGTGTAGGGTAATAATCACAATTTATCTTTCATCTTCATTGTAGTTGAATCAAATAAAAGTATTCTTTATTCAAATAAAGTGAAGTTGGGTCTCAAACCTTCATTTAAGGAATTGACTGATTGATGAAAGGTTTAAAACAAAATTCACATTGCAGGGAAATTAAATTACATACAAAAACACTGGTTTAACTATGGGACAATATTTGGATTAGAAAACCATCACTCTAGATATAACCTACTTGTATTTATTTTTAAACAGTATTTTATTTTTTAAAACAACAAAACCCTATGTTGTCCTACTTCCATCCAGTTTGATTATAAAATGACATTTGTTGCTTAATACCAAAATATATTTGAAATTATCAATGATCCCTTTTTTTTGTTTTTGGCTTATAAGGATAAAGACAAGCTTTAAGTTATAATATTAATTTGAAGGTAACCGGCCTTTCAAGAATTAATTTCAGCCAAAGCAATAATCATTATTTACCAGCGTGTGACATTTTTATCACTCATCATATTAGCAAATTTCCATTGAAAATGCTTAAAATGGTTCCTCATAAGGCAGATAACTGCTCTAGCTATAAAAGTGACCAACACAAGTGCCAGTACTCAAACATTAAATTATACTGTAATTAATAAAGACAGTTAAACTGTCTACCAGCAACAGCAATTTAGGTAACCACATTTGATCGGCTATAAATTGTAACTACATTAAAATTCCAGAAATATTAGCAATATGGATTACTTGATGGAAGTCGGTGCTGATCACCAACTCTCATTTTTTTTTTTTTCCTTTTTTAAAAACAACGGAAGCGCAGGTCACGCCGACCACAAATCTGTGGGTGAAAATCAGGCCTTAGCACTTTCAATCTTGTGAAACAAGCAATTACAAATAGTTGCATCGATTTGTTAAAAAGCTTTAGGTGACATAAATTGTTTCCTGTTTAGCTTATTGCTCTGATACATAAATGTCACCAAGTCCAGTATTAATTAAGGCCATAGAACAACACCGGGTGACGAGGATGGCTTCCAACCAAGAATTTGTCACTCCTTTGTGACCGTTCTCAAGGGCTGCTCTCCCTGGCTAGTTTGTCATTAGTGACAGAGAGAGGAAAGGAAAACTATTTTGTTACGTGAAGTCTTTAATACATGCTTAATTTTGGGTTCTAAACTAAATCTCAGGATTTTAGACTCACTTTCTTGCCGTTTGACATAAAATACCACATTTTTTAAATATCTTCTAAATACAATAATATTTACAAGGCATTTCAGCCCCTGAAAAGCTAACACTTTCTCCCTTCTCAATATATGATACTATACGTGTTTCCTTGGGCTTATATTTCTACACTTAAAATACAATTTTAAATGGCTTTTGCATGCTATTGACTTAACATAAATCAAATGTATCATATATACTTTCTTTAGGTTGGCATGCCACTTAGAAAAATATGTGAGATTCTGGGGGGAGGTAAGAATCTGGAGAAAATGTATTAAATCGAAGTTTTTACTGTAATAGAATATTAATGTAAGCCAATGCTCATTTGCTATTAAGCTGATCCTTTTTAAACATACACATGCTTTTTATTATTTTGCACTCAAGCAAAAATTCCACATTCAGAGACTTTCCATCTAGTTGGGAATGTCTCTGGCAAGAAACACGTCAAGAAATCCTGACCTCCAGAAAGACAGGGACATCGTCCACACTGAGCACTCACCCCACCAGGCAAGGAACGCAAACCCACTCCTCCCAAAATACAAGGTAAACACTGGTCAACCTTGTGGAATTGGGAGAAACAATTATTCTTTAAATCCTTCCTCACTGTTACTCACCTTCCTCACCAGCACACAGATGAAAATGTTTGATTTGCAACATAAAAGATTCATTAATTACCACTTGAATATTTAAAGCTATTTTGCAGTCTAACAGAGATAAAGCAGTGAATTAAAACCTCTAATAAAATTGTAAAAATATTTCGGTACGTTTTACCCATGTTATGATTTAGGGAGAGATTCAAGCATTCTCACAGAATAGAGCCTTAGCAAAATTTTCAAGTGTGTATTTGAAGGAAGGAGCTAAGTGTTTTGGGAATAATTTGTTTCTGACTTTCAAATGTTTACTAATAATTTTATTTTCAAATCAAGCCTGCTACTTTAGGACTCTTTGGATGGGGGATAGAAAAAAAAAAGGTGCTAAGCAGATCAGAGCATTATGTGACTGACCAGAAATTAAAATTATTTCAGAAACATTTAGCTGGGCTGAAGGGCTTAGAAGCTACACACATAAAGTGGTGGTTTCCTTCCAAATCTAAAAACACCCAACCCCAGAACACAGCCTAGCAGTCCTTCCACGTGACTTACCTACCTATTACCTATTAGAGGGTTTTAGTGTTTGGATCCCGGGATCCTAGAAATAGACCGTGCCAAGCTCATTCTTTGAAATCAAATGCTAGTAAATGCAAATACCAAGTTACCAGCCCTGACCAAAAGAAACAGGCTGGCTGACTTCGGCAATGAAGTCATCTCCGTGGTCCTCAGCTTCCTCTTTCTGTTAATTGAGGACATTTAACTAAATGAGGAAAAGGGTTCCTTCCAATTTTAAAGTTCTAAAATTTTAATAACATATTCCCCCTTGGGGACTTTTCTTGATGAAATCCATGTTCTCAGCATAAAAGAATGTGTGTGCCATTCCATATTCCACCAGCATGGTAAGATTCTGTTATCAGCCCCTGCTTGAGAACATGCCCCGTTGGAAGGGATTTTTGCTAGCTTGCATGCTTCTATCCACCCATCCAACTGCAAATAAGCATCACACACACAACCTGATGGCTCACGGGGAAGCTGTACTGCCGTCCTCTCGGGGCTGATGAGAGGGGACACACAGGATTGCATAAGACGACCACCTACCTCCACCAGGGACAATTAGGGAGGCTTCCCTGAACATACGAGGTTTAACTAAAACCCAAAGAAGGGCTAAGCCTCGGCCAGCTGGGGAGAGGGAGGGAAGTTCTGAGCAGAGAGACTAGAGCTCAGGCAGGGACTGACCTATGAGGGGCTTCAGAGCGGGGGCCAGCAAGAAACGTTACAGAAAGATGGCGCATGAGGTTGTCCTTGCAGTCACTGTATCTCAAGCACCTGGCTAAATGATAATTCTAATCATCGTTAGCAACTCCGAGTGCTTTGCACGGGCTAGATCAATAATTCCTAAGGAATTGGTACTAAATCAGCTCTACTTTTGAATTAGGAAACCAAGGGACAGTAAAGTCAGGAGACCCGCCCCACCCCGCCCCTCGAGACCCCTTTCTTATCTGGCCACACTGGTCGTCTTGTGCTTGCTGAGCTGACAGGTTTGGAGGCTCAAGCCCACCAAGCACGCTCTGCCTCAAGGGTGGAAGTTGCTTTTCCCTTTGCCAGGAATGCCCTCTCCCTGGCTCCCTCTGTGGCTCACGCCGTCACTCCCTTCAGGCTCCTGCTCCAACGTGCCAGCAGAGAAGCCTTTCCTGACCTCGCAGTGGAAATGGCTCCTTCCCTACCCTCTCTGCTTCCCCGCTCCACATCTCCCTTTCCTGCTTTACGCTTTCTATTGCACTTATCTCCTCTTGACGTATTTGTCTGTCTCTTTGCTTTCTGCACATCTCCCTCCAACCTCAAGGGCAGAGACCTTGCCCGTGTGGCTCCCTGCTGCCTCACCAGGGAAGACCAGATGTTGACGTCACATCTGTTGAGCGAATGAACAAACGTTATTCCGCTAGGAAAAGTAGAGGTGGGATTTGAACCCCTGCAGTCGGAGGCCAGAGCCTGCCTACAGAAACCACTGCATTGTGTTTCCTGGCCAAACCAACCCAATGTCATTTCTAAAATTCTCACACTGAGCGCGAGGTAGGAATGGCCACCAGCATCTTACAGACGAGGACGCTGGGGCCAAGTGGCATGCTCCAGGTGTCACGGAGGAGACTTGGGGAGGTTGCCCGTTTGCCCCCATGGCTGATTCTACAGCCCCATCTATTAGCACTGGTCACGTCACCTACCTCTGCAGAGCCTCTCAACAAAACGAAGAGTTACCTATGAAAGTACCAAATACACTCCCACGATACGATAATATAGCTTTAAAACACAACCCCTGACATTCATTTTCAAGGTGTTACGAAGTTGTCAAATAATATGGAGGGAAAAAAAAACCATGTAACTGTGAGCCCTAAACAGTCAGTTGTTCCCACTGTGAACCACAGTGGCAGGAGAACCATGCCCAGGCAGGGAACAAGACTGGATTGTAGGCTCTATCTGTTGGGTATTTATTGGGGTATCACGGTGTTTTTATGGCTTGCCTCACCTCAAAGAAGAATCTTTCTGTTCCTGACTGCAATTAGCAAGCAGTTCTACACCTTGAGTCTTTCTAACAAGGCAGATTAAAAGTCGAATAGGTAGATAAAAACATCTACATGCAGAATCCTATGCCTTAGCTGGGGTCCAATGTCCCCGGAGAAACGGCGACAGTGACTGTGGCCTCCGTGAGGACCAGGCTCACGGGCTTGTCCTCGTAGGGCCAGCTTTAGGGCAACTGGCAGAGAACAAGAGAGGCCAGGAACTGTGAGAGATGGCCCTGGAACCCCAGCCAGACACGTGGGTACAGGTCCCCGGCCCCCCGATGGCTGGACAACCTCGAGCCATTTACTCCAACCTCTCTGAGCTTCAGTAAAAGTTCCCACATGATCATTTTAATGATTCAATGAGTTGCTGTATGTATGTAAAGAGTGAGCCACGGAATATATTCTCAATAAATGGGATGGATGTTGAGAAAAAAACAGAGCCAGTGCCTGTCCTTGTGTCTTTTACAGTCGAGCTGGGAGCCAGACGTTAAATCAGACAGCCTCGCACAGAAACACGAAAGTGCAGACGTGACAAGAACGTGTAACACACACGTGCTCTTGGGAAGCGAGATTGGGGAGTACAGAGGAGAGACGGAGCTGACGTCTGAAAGGTTAAGAATCAGCGAGGTGGATTTTGATGACTTGGTTTACACCTGCGTTCATTCCCATTCTTCAAGTGTAGCACTCTTGTTTGCTTTTGAGGAACCGGCCTTCCTCCACCCGTCACTGGTGCTTCTTCGATAGGCTCTTCGCCTACGCCTGCCTGCTCAGATCTCATCACGAGACTTTTATTAAAACTGCTCAGACAAATACTCTTCCTGAAGAGATTGTTGGTAGACTCAGACATGGCCCTGGATCTGTTGGTGGCTAGTTTTGCTATAACCTGGGAAGGGTCCGCCCTAATGAAAGGAAAAAGAGGAAAACAGAGACAAGAGAGAAAGACAAAGGTGGAAGCCAAGAAAAAGCTGAGACCAAGACCGAGATGGAAAGACAGGAAGGGGAGACTAAAAACCAGAACTGGGAACAAGAAATAGAAATACATACATACCAAATAGGGATCACATTATTTGAGCCCCTGGATCCAGCTATACCTGAAGCTAGAGGTATATTCGTGGGCTTTCAATCATGTTGAGCCAATAAATTACCTTGTATATGTCAGTCTGAGTTGACTTTCTGTCTCTTGTAATGAGGTAGTCCTAATGGATGTAGCATGGGGTTGGGGGGATTTCACAGAGGGATCCACATGCAAGACCCTACAGCAGGAGGGGACATTCCAGGTTCAAGGATCTGAAAGGAAGCCTTTATGTCTGGACCTCCAAATGTGAGACAGACCATGGGCTAGATGATATTTAACATAAACGCAAGGCCATTGTTGTCAGGTCTTCATGAGAAACAATCACGTGACATGCCAAATACATGTTGTAAATTATTCTTCCCCTCTCATTTTGGAGATAAAATTAGGACTCTGAAACACACTGGTATCAGGGCTAAGAGTGACACCTCTTTGGGGCTGGAACAGAGGCAAATGACTGTTCTGTGCTCTAATAAAATTCAACACAATCCAAGAGCCAAAAAGCGATAGTGAAGAGCGGGCAGATCAAGATGGCCCGATAGAAACCTCCAGCAATCGTCACTCTGCACAAACACCAAATGCAACAACTATCCACTCAAGCAAGCACCTTCAGAAGGACCAAAAATCAGGTGAGAGGTTATACTACCTGGTGTTTTTTGCTCGGGCTAGAGTGCGGTGGCGTCAGCCTAGCTCACAGCAACCTCAAACTCCTGGGCTCAAGCAATCCTTCTGCCTCAGCCTCCCGAGTAGCTAGGACTACAGGCATGCGCCATCATGCCTGGCTAATTTTTTTAAAATATATTTTTAGTTGGCCAATTAATTTCTTTCTATTTTTAGTAGAGACGGGGTCTCGCTCTTGCTCAGGCTGGTCTCGAACTCCTGGCCTCGAGCGATCCTCCCGCCTCGGCCTCCCAGAGTGCTGGGATGACAGGCGTGAGCCACCGCGCCCGGCCTGTGGTTTTACCATTATGTCAAGGCAAGATGCACTGAGAAAGGCAGAAAAGACAGTCCTGCATTGCCTACGTGACCTCCCCAGTCCCCTCCTGTGTGCCTGGGGGAAGGAGAGTGAAGTGACCGTGGGACTTTGCATGGGAACCCAGGGCCACCCTGGCGCCGGGGGACACGGCACAGGGCGGAACTCTGCCAATGCCCATGGAGGGCGCATTGCGACCAGCCCAGCCAGAGGGACATCCTCTGTCCTAAAGCCGGGGTTCCCGCTAGCCCCACCCCCAGCTGACCAAAAGCAGGCTGGGGCCCGGACTTAATTCATAAGGCAGCCGGGCCACAAGGCTGCAGTCCGTGGGCAATTCCTGCGGCTGGACTGGGGGTGCACATGACCCACCAGTGGGACCCCAGCAGCTGTGGCCAGGCCAGTGCCTGTGTTACTCCCGCCCTGACCACAGGCAGCGGGCCCTGGGCAGAGCATTCTTCCATTTGTGGAAAGGAAAGGGGAGAGCTCAGAGGACTGTTTTGCAATGTGGGCACCACCAGCTCAGCCGCAGTGAAATAAAATACCATGCAGACGCCTGAGGCCCCTGAGTCCGGGCCTTAGTTCCTGGACCACGTTTCTGGACCCAACCTGGGTCAGAAGGAAACAGCTGCCCTGAAGGGAAGGACCCAGTCCTGGCAGGACTCACCAGCTGCGGCCTAAGTAGCCCTCGGGGTTGGAAATCACATCAGAAGTAGCCAGGAAATAGTCACCACTGGCTTTGGGTGAGGGTGGGCTGGCTTCAAGTGTGACCTGGTGCTGGTGGCCACGATGGACTGCCCATGTCACTCTCCTCCCCCGACTCCAGCAGCCCAGCACAGAGAGCGAAGGAAGAGAGTGAGAGACTTTGCCTGGTAATCCAAGGACTTCTCCCACATCTTACCCAAGTCTGCCAAGGCGGTTCCACCAAGGGTCTACAAGAGCCACGGCATTCCTGGGCTTGAGGCACCCCCAGTGCCGATATGGCTGCAGTGACCAAAAACTTAGATCACAACACTCAATTCCCTTTGAATATCTGGAAAGTCTTTTCAAGAAGGGCAGGTTCAAACAAGCCCAGACTGTGAAGATTAAAAAAAAAAAAAAATACCTAACTCTTCAATACCCAGACATCAACAAACATACATAAGCATGAAGAACATCCAGGAAGACATGAACTCACCAGATGAACTAAACAAGTCACCAGTCTCCAATCCTGGAATGATAAAGATAGGTGACCTTCCAGACAAAGAATTCAAGATAGCTGTCCTCAAGAAGCTCAATGAACTTCAAGACAACAGAGAGGGAAGTCAGAAGCCTATCAGAGAAACTTAACCAAAAGATCAAAATAAAAAAAATAAAAAATCAAGCATAAATTCTAGAACTGACGAATCCAATTGACAAATTGAGAAATGCATCAGAGTCTCTCAGCAGCAGAATCAACCAAGCAGAAGAAAGAATTAGTGAGCTTGAAGACAGGCTATTTGAAAACACACAGTCAGAAGAAAAGAGAAAAAATAAGAATGAAGCACACCTGTCAGATCTAGAAAATAGCCTCGAAAGAGCAAATCTGAGAGTTATTGGCCTTGAAAAGAAGGTAGAGAGACTGGGGCAGAACGTTTGTTCAGAAGGTGATCGTTGGTCCACATCATTGCAAACTTATTTGGATGAATTTTATATCATTTCTCTCATTTCTTGATCAGAGGGAGTTTGGCTTCAGGCTTGGCTGGATGCAGGGCTGAAATGCACAGCCACAGCTAAACAGAGAAGAGGCATCATTATGCTTGGGCACTGCTGTCCAAAGTGGTGATTTTTAAAAAAAAAAAAAAAATGTCTTCATGGTCTCAAATAAGCATGTCAATTAAGAACATGACATAAAATATGCTAAAGAGCAAGACAATGAGACGCAGAGAGAATAGACTCAAAAGGTGGCACGTATTTTATGTTTTTTCTTTGCCACGAACTAAATATTCTCTCTCTCTCTTTCCCCATCCCTCATCCTACCTCCAGACACCGCGTGTGTCTCTGTAAAGCCTCACACTCTGCCACCAGGGGTCAGTTTCCATAGCTGACACTCCGTTGGCATCTGCCTGGATAGTGATATTGTTGTCCAGTCCTGTCTGATTGCTAGCCATGCCATACCAGCTGTTAAATATTCTGAATATTGCCCCTGGTTTCCTCTATTCAGTAAAGAAGATGTGCTTGTCCTGTGAACCCCAAGCCAATGACGCTTGCTTTCACCATCAGAAAAGTCCAAAGGGGGACTCAGATTGGCCCAAATGGGTCAGCTATTTCTCTCTTAGCCAATCACAATGACTGGCAGCAGGAGGGCGGTCCTCTTACTGGCCACGCCTATGAGAAATATGTTTGCCAGACTCACCATAGTCACACTGAATGGGGTAAAACTGTTCCCTTTGAAAAGAACAATGTTGCTGGGGAGGCCAAAGCAACAGTTTTGCTAAATACTACGTTGCACTCACAGCACTGAAAGACACAAGTTGCCACTATATAGTCAAAAGTTCCAGCCAGACTATTCATTTCACAAATAGTTATGGTTCTACCCGTGTGTCAGACACCTTGCTAGGATCTGGGGATTTCATAGTAAACAAAGCAGACAAAATTCCCTTCCTCCTGATGCTTCCTTTCTAGAAAAGAGAAACAGACAATAGTAGGTTACACAGTGCCGAGCGCTTGGCAGGAAAATAAAGCAGGGAAGGAGGAAAGGAAGCACTGGGCGGTGGCCTGGTCAGGCGGTTGCCATGGTAAAGACCTCAAAGATAAGGTGACTTTTGATCAAAGATCCGAAGGAAGCAAAAGCTGGGGACATCTCCAGGAGGTGAAGGTTCCAGGCAGAGGGAATAGAGATGCAAAAGTTCTGAGGTTGGAGCAGGAAGAGTGAGGAAGAGGGTCACAGGAGCTTATGGGGAGCAGATGATGTCGCGCACCAGTGGCCTCACTGTGAGGGCATCTGCTTTTCCTCTTGGTGAGATGGAAGCTGCCGGAAGGGTGCACACACAAGCATGGCATCAGCTGACTGGAGTTCTTAAGGCCTCGCTCTGGCTGCTGCATTGGACGCGTAGCAAAGCAAGTGTGGAAGGAAGGAAGGAAGGATCCAAGACAGGCTACGGTGGCTGGTTCCGAGAGGGTAGCAATAGAGGTGAGTGGTGACCAGAAGGTATTATGTCTTGAAAGCAACGTCAATGGAATTCACTGTTGAATATGGTGTCAGATGTGGGAGATGAAAAAACCTAAGTTGTGTGTGTGTGTGTGTGTGTGTGATAAATTGAAAGAACAGAGTTGCCATTTACCAATTTGAGAAGATTGCAGGAGAAATGGGTTTAAGGTAATATCGGAAGATTGATTGGGACTTTTAAGCCCAAGAGGCTTCCTGACCATTCATCTGGAGATGCCGAGTGGGCAGCTGACTAAATGAGCCAGGTGTTCAGGGAGGAGACAGGGGCTGAGCATGTGCAGGGGTGTGTGTTAGGGGCAGAAAATAGTCAATTCTATTTTGAAATGGAATAAAACTTGGGGAAATTGAATAGTTTGGATTCAATGAAATCAAGAATTCGGAGATTGAGATGAATCATTTTTGGCCACAATGGCAGGTAACTCGCTTAATGAACTTACCATTGTTGTCTTGGGGAAAATGTCTCCTTATGCCAGCCTTAAAGGAGATTGTGCTCACCACTTACCATTAAGTTCATAAAACAAGAAATAATTTAATTTGTAACACAAGAACTAGAAAATTGTGCGCGGAGAAGGAGAGCGAGAGAGAGAGAGAGCTCATGTGAGTATGTTGTTTATGTATAAACAACTTCTAACCTCAAATATCATTTCCTAGTTTGGACATTTCCAGAGTTACTAATTTAAAAATAAACATTTCAAAAAGATCAGTTCACCCTAGGTTCATTCTGTCTCAGAAGTCCTTCCTTAATTACAAAGCCTGCATAACCCATTTCCTTTGGTGTGCAAAAAGGTGTGTAATTAAACCATCAGCATAATACCTATCTCCATGTAAAACCCACACTTATGAACTTTAACTGCTGAATAAAAACTCCTATTACATGACCATTAAGTATTATGAATAAAGCAAGTCATGGTAGGACTTGATTAATTTTTATGCACTATGGATTGTGTCTAGAAGAAATTTGATTTTGGTGGGCCTTCTCCAAGGCAACCCCACAGCCTTCAGTGGCTTCGCTTCGGGAAAGGTGTGTACCGCGTTGTCAGAGGGAAAAGGCATTTGACCTTATTATAGACCTCAGCTACTCTTGGGGTATTCTCTGTGCAAGGAGAAACCTCAGACCCCACTAATAAATAACACAATCGGCATTGGAGAGAAAGGAAGTGGGGCTAAGGAGTAGGCAGAAAAAATAGTTGACTCCCCTGGTTATAGTTTCCAAAGATGACAACTTTTTAGGTTTATACATATTTTAACTTTTTAGGTTAATACATAAGAGCCATGATTTGGATCTGACAATATTTTATTTGGAATTCTAAAAAATCATCCATTTGTGCCACAGGAGCTGAGACTTGGAGATTGTAGGCTTAGACTTTGCTCGGGAAAAGGAAGAGTTGTGAATGGCACCTCAATGCCCCAACAGAATTTATTCCATGAACCTCTGAGCAGCGAAACAGGGTGGAGAGCACAGTCTCCAGCCAGAAAGAATGGAGTGTGGCCAGCAGGGAGAAAGGAGAATTTGGGGCAGAAATGACTACAGCTTAGAAGCTGGGTCTGAGAAGTAGCCAACACGGTACCCTCACTGGGGTGAATGTCAGAAACCCCAAATCAGTTTAGAGGAACTCCCGAACTGAAAGGACTTAAGCTAAGATTTTCCAGGGTTAATCCAGAGACAAAGAAACCTGTATCCAAAAAGGGCTCTGACCAAGAGGTAACAATGATGATGTGAAGTGTCTCACAGATGGCCTGAGAATAGTCTCTGAGGGTCCTGGTACTTAAACCAGGAGGAGAAACATGCAAAGGGTTTCCATGACCTCCCTTCCAGAGGGCCTCAGGGTGGATATGCACCTAGAAACAGAGAGGTAACAGCTGTAACCCAGTTTGGCTGGGGAACACATAGGCGGAGGCAGGCTCCCTTGAGCATTTTCCTCTCCCCCTCTCTTCCTCCATTCTCTGATACACAGAAAATCCCACCAAGGGGAAAGAGTAGGGTCCAAAGTGGAAGCACAAGCACATTTCTTGGGGGTCAGGTTCAGCTGGTGGAAAGGTGGAAAATATGATACAGCTAAGGCCATTGTGATGCTAGAGGCTCAAACACTCAGCCCCTCCCCTAGGGAGTGAGTGGGCTTTAGCTTCTCCCCAGAGTCCCATTTACTAGCCAAGTGAGCTAATACTGTCTCAGAAATACACTTACTATGAAAGACAGAGAGCTACCATTTAAATATAAGGTCGAAATAAAGATGTTCAGCATAGACCTTTTAGAGACTACTCTTAGAGGGTGTACTCCAGCAAAAAGGAAAACAAGTCCTAGAGAATATTATATTTGATAAATAAAAGTAAATAGCATAGCAAAGTTTACTTTTGTGTACAAAAGCACAGATGAAAACACTATATAGTCTTAATAATCCAGGACAAAATTCTGGATGATATCAACATGCAGGTGTTGAGTGGGCTCAGATCTAAGAGTACAACAAGAAGGGGAAAGAATGCTAAGGTAGCTGTCTTATTCAGAGGGAATATATAGTTCTTCCATAAGCTTAAGAAATTTATAGAGAAGCATAGGAATGTGTATGGATCTTAATGAAGGGAGCAACTATCAAAATAATGAAAATTGTGTGCAGAACTTTCCAGCCATCAGTAGGCTGAAAAAGACGAGGAAAATAGAGTATACAGAAAACAGGAAACATGATATCAAAGACAAATCTTAATAAAATGGTTTTACAGTAAGTACAAACATGTTAAATTAAAAAATGAAAAGACAGAGACTCTATTAGATACAAACACAAGAAAAGGATACAGAGTTTGAAAACAAAGCAATAAATAGGAACAATCAAGAAAATATGAACCAAAAGAAAATATTGGGAAACATTTTAAAAAGGACTTTTGGGAGAAAAAAAAAATCACAATGGGCAAAAAGGTAAGTAAGAAGGCTAACAAAGGAATAAGAGAAAAAGAAGATATAATGATAATAAACAGTTAATATCCACCCCAAAATATAGCCTGAAAATATACTAAGCAACAGCTAGAGTCATAGGAGAAAAATGAATAAAGCATTGTAAGTGAAAGATTTATTATACTCCTCTGAGGATATGTTGAATCAATCAGAAAAAATAAATCAGCACAAATATAGAACATCCAAATTAATTGATTTGTGAGCTCAAGCTAATAGAGATAAATGTATATGAGAACTGTACATCAAATAAAAAAAATACATTATTTTTAGCCATACACGGAACATTCCCCAAATTGAACACGTACTCATTTACAAAGCAAGCCTTAAAAATGCCAAAGAATATGAACAAACGAGACTGGCTGAGAATTGGGTAGAACAATTATGCAGAAAATATGTGAAAAAGATTATAAAAGAAAGTAGTAAGAAGCTCTAACAAAACAGGACAT